>WNWU01000002.1:59686956-59706804 GCA_012654045.1 Ptyas mucosa
TTAACATGTTGGAAGATGCTTTATACTCTTTTACCAGCATTTTGCTGAAACCAAAGAAAGGGACATTTAAGGAGTAAAGGAGCTTTCTATTTTTATAAATACAAAGAGCATTTGGGGATTGAAACAGTAGATACATCTGGTTTTTATCTCACATACAAAAATGTGAAAAAAGTTGTGTAATCTTAGAATATTTTCTGTTGAGCATATCTTTCCTGCTTAACAGGGCACTATCAGGCTGGCTTGTTTGCTTGCTTGCTTTTGACCGACAAACCTCAGAGGGTTATTAATATATAATAGGGGAAAATACTTTAGCTGAGAACTTGAAGCCTTGGCTTAATTTCAGTTTGGATGTGTTTGGTCCATTCCAAAAAGACATAACACGAACCAACAGCTCCTACTTGAGAAAGCATCTTTCCCTTTGCTTCGCTTTTGCCATTCTATCAATAATGTACATAGATTGAGATACATGATGATACATACAGGTTTGGTGGTCTGATACATAGTAATTACAACCCCCAGAATTCCCAGTTAGCAGGATCTTTTGGATTTGGATCTGTACAAACAAATGGAAAGATAGACAATCCTTAAGATCAGGGGTGGGCTGTTGGGGGTTTGCAGGGGTTCGGGAAAACCTCTAGCTAAGATTCTGTGCAGTTCAGAGAACTCCCAAATCCCACTCCTGGCTGGCCCCACCCACTCTGTCCCTCCCAGGAGTCCCCACACAGCCCGTTTTGGATGCAGGTAAGTGCAGGGTGAGCATGGAGGCTTAGGGAGGGCAAAAAACAAACCTACCAGAAGTTCAAGAAGACCAGAAACCCGTTTTCGCCTGCCCGGAGGCTCGAGGAATACCTCCGGAGCCCGGGGAGGGCAAAAAGCCCCCCCCACCATGGTGCAGGGGGCTGACTAGGCTATGCCCACCCAGCAACTAGGCAGAGAACCCCTTGCTAAAACTTTTGAAGCCCACCCTTGCTTTAGATTCCCACATGATGGTGTCAAGAATCTTTCCTGCATAAATGCAAGGTTCAGTAGAAGGCATTTGAGAAATGATTCATTTCCCCCAGTCTGATTACCTTGTGTAAAAATAGTATCTCGATCTGATCTTTTTGATAAGGGGACGTTTGGATTCCCAACATAATTAACAGCTTCAAGAAGGTATCAGAAATGCATATAGGATGAGAAGCACAAAATATTCAGAGTTTTAAGGCCTATACAACAGATGGGGTTTCCCATGCAGTTGCGTGTGGAAAGCTGCACCTGTTGAAGCTCTCTTTTCCGTATTCTGCAATAATTAAAGGGACAAAATGTTTTTAAAAAGCAGTATCTTAATAAATAACCCGTTTTATTACCTCATCAGTGCTTGCCTGTGGATGCTTATGTCCTATTACATTGGTAATCTTTAACAGGGAAAAGAAAAGCATAGCTGCTGTCCAACAGACTGTTAAAAGGCACCAGAATAGCTAGGAGTGGGACAGCACATAAATTTAATAAATCATTATTAATTACCAGCATCTTGCACTCTAAATGTACAAAAGGAAATACCCTTCAATGTGTAAACCCATTTTCCAGTCGGCATCACCTTGAAATCTTATTCCTTTTATTACCTAGAATACCATAAACCAGGGGGTGTCAAACTCGATTTCATTGAGGGCCGCATCAGGGTTGTGTTTGACCTTGGGGGGGCATGGCCAGCTCGATGTCACTTGTGTCGGGAGCACATGTGGTGGCCCAAGCACTCTGCCAGCGAAAATGGACTCACAAGCTCTGTTTTCGACAATGGCCTCCTGCAACCCTCTGCCAGCGAAAACGGAGCTCGGGAGGGCCTCACACAGCCTTCCCAAGCTCTGTTTTCGCGGAAAGAGGCACCGTGGGCCGGTCCTTTGCTGTTTCCAGGGTGATCCCGTGGGCCAGATCTAAGTATGTTGCAGGCTGGATCCGGCCCCCGGGCCTTGAGTTTGACACCCCTGCCATAAACCAAAGCTGTGTTGTAAAGATACTGAAATTCCTTATTAATCTAAGATTTGACCCTTGCAGTAATCCCGCAGGGTTAAGGGTGGGGTAGGGAAAATCAGGAAAGCCCTTTTCAAAGATAAGACACTCATCTTTCTTCTTTCATTTGTTACTGACAACCACCCAAAAGGGGTGCATGGGTGCCTCTAAAAGACAGTGCCTGTTTTATCCTTAGCTTACTTTCTCCCCCCACCCCCTCTCCACTTATTGGTTTGCAGACAAGTTGTGTGCTTAAGCAAATCAAACATCCAGATGTCCTCTGCATAGTTTAGAAGGTTATTATGATCATGCAATTGAAATACTGCGCCTTTCTCCTCTTTGTTCTTGAAGCAGAAACCCTGCCTTGCCAATTGGCAGCACCCATAGGCAGAAACAAACAAACAAAAAACCTTTTCTTTTCCTCTTCTCTCCTGGGAGGACTCTTGCAAAAAGTGCAGAGAAGAATTGATCACGTAAAAGGCTGCATTCTTAACTGCCTTTTTTTTTTTTTTAATGACTTGGTAAGTTGGAGACAGACACTTGTTGAAAGGGGTTGGAAGAATAGGGGTTCTCCTCCCACTTCCCCTATTTGTGAAAGTACGACTTTGTATATTGTAGACTTTACACTCAATATGGATATGTGTGTCTCTCCTGATTAAACTGGATGAATAAATTAAATTGGATTCTGCCTGGAATCCACACTGTACATCATACATTAATACAATTGAGCGGGTCCAGAAGTATTTCACGAGAAGAGTCCTCCACTCCTCTGCTCAACAGTAGAATCCCTTATGCCACCAAGCTTGAAATTTTGGGCTTGGACAATCTGGAACTGCACTGCCTGCGGTCTGATCTAAGCACAGTACACAAAATTGTCTGCTACATAACATAACAGAGCCTGTAGTACAGTGGTTTAAAGCACCCTGTTATTAACATCTATTAACATCTGCTGCTTGCAATTACTGCAAGTTCGAATCCCACCAGGCTCAAGGTTGACTCAGCCTTCCATCCTTTCTAAGGTGGGTAAAATGAGGACCCAGATTGTGGGGGCAATAAGCTGACTTTGTATAAATATACAAAAGTATGAAGGCTATTGCTTAATGCACTGTAAGCCGCCCTGAGTCTCCGGAGAAGGGCGGCATATAAATCAAAAAAAAAACAACAAAAAAAAAAACCAACGTCTTACCTGTCAATGACTTCTTCAGCTTCAACCACAATAATACACGGGCAAACAATCAGTACAAACCCAAGGTAAACCGCTCCAAATTCAATTGCATAAAATACAACTTCAGCAACAGAGTGGTCAACGCCTGGAATGCTCTACCTGACTCAGTTGTTATATCCTCAAACCCTCACAGCTTCAACCTTAAACTGTCTACCGTGGACCTCACCCGATTCCTAAGAGGTCTGTAAAGGGGGCGTGCATAAGTGCACCAGCGTGCCTACCATCCCTGTCCTACTGTCCCCATTTATTTGTATTCATTTCCTTCGTTCATGTCCATGTTCATATTCATACCTGCTATCTTGTACATGTTTGACAAACAAACAAAATAAAAGATTTTTAAAGCACCATATGCTCTATTCTCATATTGTTCCTTCTTTCCTTCTTGCTGCATTGCAGAATCCTGGATTTATTAACCATAGTTTTTTATTATATCCAAGTTAGAGAATTATGATTCATAAGGATTTAAACAAATCACTGTCTGAAATTAGGAAGTTGATTCATTTCCTGTCTCCCCCCGCCCCCCAGTTCTTGTAACCATCATCTCCTGATTCAACTGAAACTGGAAAGTAATTAGTCCAAGAATTCTGCAGGCAGAACACTTAACAAATTTCTTAGCCGAAAAAGCTGCAGTATGTAAATGCAGAGAAGATTAGACATTTATTGTCTGATGCTGTAATAGTTCATATTACAATTCAAATTCATATGGGATTTAGTGGATTTTCTACAAATTCCTGTGAGGTGTAATTCCTTTTAAATCACTTTCAACCAACCATTGGATATTGAATGTAAAGATAATACCATTAACATTTCACATATGAATATGACAACTTTCTAGGTTATTTTGGAAGAATTAAAAGCAAATTAGCATGCAGTGTTATTGTGGATGGCAATGGCCATTTAGGTCCTTTTTGATTGAATGTTTTTGAAGGAAGTGCTAAAAGCACCTGTCCTTCCTAATGCATATTGTTGTTGGGTTATTGTCTGTTTTCCAATACATACATACTGTTGTGGCCTGTTGGCCGCTGGCCCTTCCAGCAGCCAAATCAGAGGAGGAGGAAGTGTGGGAGTCAGGATCAGCATCAAGGCAACCTGAGAGCTCCGAGGGGGGAAGAGGGAACGGAGCTATGAGAGAGAGAGGGGGGGGGAGAGAGAGGGGGGAGAGGCAGGCAGGCAGGCAGGCAGGCAGAGCCCGGGCTGTCCGTTAGCCCTCAGATGGAGAGTCAACAGCCCCCAGGTCTGGAAGTGGCTCATGAGGAAGAGGAGGAATAGCTGGACCCAGTGCCTGATGCGCTGATGTGTAGAAGGCAGAGGAGAGGAGAGCAGTGGAAATCTGTGGGCCGATCCTTGGGATGGAAGAGCAAAACCCCACCCTAGCTCTGGGTATAAAAGGCAGGGGTTGGAGATGAATAGATATGGCAGATAACTATTCATCTCCCTGCCGGACAGACTTGTTAGCCTGTATTGAGAGAGAAACTTTTTGCTGGGGCTGCTGGCACTCCTAATAAAGGAGTCATTGATTTAAATACAGAGGGTTTGTCGTGTTTAGGGATCTGGGTCAGAACACATACATAAATACATAAATACATACATACATACATACATAATACATTATTTCAGTAAAAAAATAATAAAAGATTCTTAGCTGCCAGAATGCATGATTGCAAACATTGGAAAAGTAAAATATCAATTTTTCAGAGGATCCATGGTATTTAAAGGTAAATAGCTTTGACTGAAAAATGGATACCATAAAAATGAAAATATAGTGAAGATAAATTGACACAAAAGTGGTTAGTGTTTATTGGGTAAATAATAACATTAATTGGTTGTATACCAGAAGAAAGGTCAGTCTGGATAGAAATATTAAATAGGGATATTTAAAAGTGCTTTAAAAATAATACCTCTCTTACACGCTCTTATGCAATAAATATAGAAGAAGTCACTCTACTGCAACTGAGATTTCTCCTTGATCTATGCTATTAAAAATTGGGTTGGGGACAACAAATAACTTCTATTAATGCTGTTTTTTTCATAACCTGAATTATAGCTTTTGTAAATGGATTATTTATACCTCCTATTTTTAGAAAATTTTTGGAAGGAAAAACATTTGGCTATCTGCCTCTTTTATGTCTTTTATGTCTTCAATCTGGGAACTTTTTTTCTTCCATTCAATCATGTCTGATTCTCAGATAATAAGCCACAAATGCAATAATACAGTTTTAGAAATGGAATTCCTCATACAATGCATTTTTGTGGTCTGTATATAATCTTTCTGCTAACTCTTAATTTTTTTAGTACCAAAGTAGAAAATGTTTACTTTTCTTTGCCAAAGAATTAATATTTCATCCGGAATGTCTACTGGAAGAAGTTCCAAATAATAATAAATAATTAGAAATAATTTTGAAAGACCCATTTTTTTAATTGCTGCAATTTAATCCAATTCATTTAAATATTACTCATTCCAACTTCTTTAAAAATTTCTTCTATACTGGAATATTTTATTATGTTACTCATAAATATTTGAAGGATTTGTATTCTACCTGAATGTTTAAAATATTAGGTATCTCAAATATTTTACTTTTTCAAGGAAAAGTGTTTTAAGAAAGGCACCAAAGAAGATTAACTTTGATTTTTAAAAAAATATATTGTTAATTCTGATATTTCTGCAATTTCTTACAATTCCATCTTAATGCATTTGATTGAATTATTTAAAAAATTATAAATGTTTTAATTTATGACTGATTGGAAACCCTTATAGCTGTTTTGCATGAAACAGAAAAAATTGTACTTGTGGCCTGTGATTTGATGACTAGAATAAAATGCATAATAGAAAAAATGAGCTTTTTTATAATCATAGGATAAGCGGTAACTTGGTAATCATACTTATATTTGCTGCAAAAGAAAATTACAATATTTAGTATAGTAATTAATTTTTATCTTATTTTTTCTCCTTTATTTTTTATTGCTACTGTTACTGCTAAAATATTTATAACAATGTTAAATAATAAAGGGGTTAATGAATAACTTTGTTACTTTTTGGGATTTAAAAAGTCCCTACATTTTTTCCTAGATCAATATTTATTCAAATGCTCCCAATCAGCCCGAAATCCGACCATGTCTCAGAAAATAACTGAACAAACAACATTCAGACTAATTTATATCTCATAAAAAGGTATTTAAAGACCTGTGTTCTGACATAAGAGCACAATTCAAAATGATCAAATGGTAATCAAATTGCCAAGCTCTGAGGACAAACAGCCTAACTACCAACCCCGAGCTACTAATATTCAAAGACATTTCAACTCCCCATCACTTTTATTCAATGCTCTCATTGCTTTTTGTATAAACCAGATTTGATTAATAAAAAAAGCAAATGTTATGGTTTTATTATAAAAATAAATATTGGCAATTGAAAAGATTTCACAAACTTTTAAGCACTACTGAATTCATTTGTGAATTCTACTTCACAAGATTAGACCACTGTCACTCAGATCTATCACATCCTTCCCTGGTTTCTTAATTTCACAGATAGGAAGGAAGGAAGGGAGGGAGGGAGGATTATTTTCATTACACTTGTTAATTAATATTCTTTCTCATTCACTTATCTTAACACTTAACATCATAGTCTTCCATATATCAAAGTTATCACCAGATAGGCTGGTAAATACTGACCTGATAAATATTCTAGTCCAACTCCTTGGTCAAACAGGAGACCCTACACCATTCCAGACAAGTGGTTGTCTAGTCTCTTCTTATAAGCCTCCAGTGATGGAGCAGCCATGATTTCTGAAGGCAAGCTGTTCCACTGGTTAATTGTTCTCACTGTTAGTAATATTTCCTATATTACTCTTTGTATTTTAAATTCTGATGGACTGATGCACACAAAAAATCCTATTTATAATTAACCTGGCTGTAAAACATCTAAACTTAGAGCCAGTGCGGTGGAGTGATTAAGGCATCAGGTTAGGAACTGGGAGACCATAAATTCTAATCCTGTCCTAGACAGGAAGTCAGCTGGGTGATCTTGGGCCAGTTACTTTCTCTTAGCCCTGGGAAGGAGGCAATGGCAAACCACTTGCCAAAAAACCTGCAATGACTTGTTCAGATGGTCTCTGAGAATTGGACACACCTGAACACCTGAACAAAAGAACACCTGAACAAAAGAACAAAATAATAATATAAAAGAGATATGTATTTATTTTCAACTTTTTTTAAAAAAAACCTTGCTTGCCTCCAAAGTTTCACTGGATAATATTTTACTACTTTTTCATGCCTGCTTGGATACCAAGGATCCATAGAGGGCCAAAAGAAGCAGAAAAAAATGACACCCAGAACCAATAGCTTTCATACTGACCTAGCTTCTCAGGTAACTTTTACCATTTTTAGCAATATTTTTGTAACTGCCAAAGCTTGGATAATAAGTTGCCTAAGAGAGATAATTCCCCCAAAACTGAGCAAAAAAGGCTTGTATGGATGATCCAAAAGTAGCAAAGCAAAAATGGCAAAGCATTTGATGTTAAAAAAAATCCAGCATGGCCTGAGACACAGCTGTGAAATTGATTCAATCAGAAATGTAATTAAACAACTCAAAGAGGAACTAAAGGCAAAATTGGGTAAGTCATGAGCTGACAGGACTTGGCAGGAACATTTGAACAAGCTAATAAACAACTAAAAGTATTGTCTTCTCAAGTTTCAGAGGGTAACTTAGACTGCTAACAAATATGCTGTGAGAAAACAAGCTTGATGTTGGAAGAGACATTACAGTAGACAGGTTAGATCGGATTTGGCCAGTATACAGAACCAGAATAGAAGAAATAATCAGAGGATTAGAGAAAATGCAGAAAAGACTGATATAATTGGTGATCTTATCTCAAAAGTTACTGACAAGCTATTGGTATTATAATTCAGTTAAGTATGTGGAATATTTATTCCTAGATGGAGATGCAAAAATCAAGACACATAAAAATAAGGTTTTTAAATGCTTAGGTGACAGACATATTTTTGAAAAAGGCTTGTAACTGGAGGGAAAAAAACATTGGGATTGGGGTAAAGTGTTTCCCCCCCCCTCCAAGATAGTAGTCCACTCACATTGCAAAAAAGATGTCTTTTTTCCTGAATGGACTGTTTGGTCAGTGGTCAGTTTGGTCTGGTGGTTAAGGCACCAAGCTAGAACACAGAAAATCCTGAGTTCAAATCCCAGGGTTGTTGTGGGGAAAATAAAATGTGTGCAAGATTAAGCGCCCTTTTCAAACTATGCATTGAAGAATGTATAAATTAAAGTGGACTTTCAAAACCACATGTGGGTGTGTATAATAATACTACTAATTTATTATATTTATATGCCACCCAATTCCCAGCAGCTCTGATCCTTATGCCAGTATCATATAAGAGATTCTTACATTTCTTTTTATTTCAGCCCTTGTTAATATTTCAACAAAGCTTCATTATGAATCTGTATAAAGCAGACTTATTTTTTTAATTTGCCACCTCGCCTGTAGACATGGTACAGGTAAGATATGGTACGTAGACATGGTACAGGTAAGCTGTTCCAAATAAATATGTATCGAAAGAATAAAATATGAGTGTGGAAAGCTATGAATGATTACCTTCTGTGGCAAACTTAGATTTGTCTCCATAATGTGGGCAGTTTTCCATTCATCTAAAATGTGGGAGAGATGGCATTTCATCAGCTCTAAGTATATTGTTACCCTTATCTTCTGCCTGACCTCCAAAAATAAAAATCAAAGAAGATATATGTGATGGTTGTCAGATGATCTTTCATCACAACAGTGGCTGATCCAAAACCCCTTAACTTGAACAATTTATGTATTTATTTTATTTACTTATCAAATCTCTACATTCCCCATCTTACCCAAGTGACTCTGAATCAGTGCTCTTTCAGAAAATCAAAGATGTATCTCAGTGAAAGAGCCACATGTTTTGGATGAAGGAAGTTCTGGTCCTGATTACTGAAGTTTTCACTTTTGAAGGATTAAATAGTAGCTGAGCTGAATCCCTGGAGAATGAATCCATCAGAGTCCTAGGCAAGAGGGAATAATTGCACTGAGATACAGGGAGTCCTTGACTTATAACCACAATTGAGCCTGGAATTATGGTCATATGTCGTACTGGTGGTTAATGGGTCAAATCCTGTAACCTACCTAATTTTCTGATATTTTTTGCACCATCTAAAGCGATTGCTGCATTCAAGCAAATGCTATGCTTGTTAAGTGAAACTATTGTCCACAGTGAGCGGTTTTTGCCAGAAATCAGATATAAATGCTGATTTCAGGCAAAAAAAATGGTCACAAATTGTCATGTGACTATGCAGTGCTGCAAACATGAATACCAAAACTGCGACCACGTGACTGCCAGCTGTCAGAACTTTGAATTATGTCCCTTTTGGGGACTTCTGTAACTTTGAATGGTCACTAAATGTTTGTCGTTAAGCAAAGATAATGTATAAGTTATTTTCCCCAAACAAGGTTGAAAGTTAACCATTACGTTCTTTCATGAGTCTCTTTACTTTATTAGTTTTTTACTAAAGCTATGGAACATTTTAAATAGCATAATATCTAAAGAGTTATCCATAACAACCTTGCTGTGTTTTAAGATCTGTTGACTCCCTCCTTCATCCAAGGACCTGACCACAAAAATATGGGATCCTTTTTTGACCAATTAGGGAATTCTCTTCATACAAAGGTATCTACTTTTTAGTCTTTGGGGCATTAAACTACAGAAAAATAATTTTCTTATGATGATATTACCTAATTTGGTAACATCTAGGCACTGATGATGTTACCTAGTATGGGTAATGAAATGTCTGCAAGAAAACAACCAAGCTCAGAGCGCACTAAAGACCCCTCTCTTCGCTCTTATCCTTTGAACTTGTGCATGTTCTAAACAATGGTGGTATTCAAATTTTTTTTACTACCGGTTCTGTGGGCATGGTTTGGTGGGTGTGGCATGGCTTGGTGGGCATGGCAGGGGAAGGATACTGTAAAATCTCCATTTCCACCCCACTCCAGGGGAAGGTTACTGCAAAATCCCCATTTCCTTCCGATCAGCTGGGACTTGGGAGGCAGAGGATAGATGGGGGCGGAGCCTGCTGCCACCAGTAGCCTCCCACCAGCCGGCATTCTCTCACACAGAGGGGCTCCTCCAGGTGCCGTTGGCCAAACAATGTCGACTGGCGGCCCCCAGGGGGAGAGCCTTCTCTGTGGGGGCACCTACTATCTGGAATGAGCTCCCCCTGGAGATTCGGAGGATCCCGGACCTACGCACCTTCCGCTGCGCTATCAAGACCTTTTTATTCCATCAGGCTGGCCTGGCCTAATTTTCCCTTTTTCCTTTTTAAAATGTAAATTTTAATCTGTTTTAAATTATTGGGGTGTTTTAAATTTGTCTACGGCCAAATTGTTTAATTCGGTTTTATTCTGCTTTTAAATTTTGTATTTATGTGTTTTATCTTGTGGCTGTTCACCTGCCCTGAGTCCTTCGGGAGTAGGGCGGTATATAAATCAAATAAAACATAAAACAAAACATAAACAGTCAGAGCTGATATTTACCGGTTCTCCAAACTATTCAAAATTTCTGTTACCGGTTCTCCAGAACTGGTCAGAACCTGCTGAATACCACCTCTGCTTCTAAATATATATTTTATATATATTTTGTTTTGTCTATGTTCTGATGACAAACTGTGCCTTAACCAAGGGCTGTCAGATCTGAGCTACAAAATTCTGAACAACCACTTGGTAACCATAAGAGATAAGCGAACACTCAGATGTTACCATAATGTGTTTGCTGAGAAATATTTGTAGCCCAGTTCTAGCAGCTTGAATTGACTTGCAACTCTAAATAAAATGAAAATAGACTCAAAACTCGGACAAAATAATAAATATAGTGAAATGTTTTTGACACTTGGTGTCAAACAGTGGGGTAAACTGGATCTGGCCAAAGAACATTTTGGGAATAAGGCTATCTCTAGCTAGTGTTAAAGGACAACTGAGCTCATATACAGTACATTCCTTCCGGGGGTGTGCAACTTTGATTTGTGTGGAGATAAAAGTTGTAGAGAAGTTTGGATTTCTGCCCCACTTTTTGTTTGAGTGCTTAGTTTTCTATCTCAGCATTTTTAGTTGTCTGCTTGGAATGTCAACGTTTTGCAAACACAAGCAGATTTAGCAAGCAGTTGCTAAAAGAGGGGGGAAAAGCAGAAGGGTTTCTTATTAAGTCTTTTGTTTACTTACTTTTTTTTTGCTGGATTACAGAAGTTTGGTTGATACCAGGGGTAAAATGCACTTACCTTCGCTATTGGATCAGAAATGTGAGCGTGTGTGCCTCGTCTCCTTCTGCGCATGTGCAGAGGGTCAAATATGGGACGTGATGACGTCCCGGCGGGTGGGTGGAGCCTCCTGCTACTGGCCCTACCAGCTCACATGAGCCAGATAGATCCCGCCAGATTTCACCACTGGTTGATACCCCAAACGATTAGAGCACATATCTGGGGATAGTATTATCCTATATGTTACAATAAATGTTTTCTATTTAGGAGACTTGATCTTCTGTTACTAATTAGACTTAAGGCCAGTTTATGTCATTGAACCTTGTTCTGTTCCACTCTTATCAGACTCATAGGATTAGTGAATTGTGTCATGACTTTCTAGCAATTTTCACAGAGAACTGAAACAGCAATGAATCTGAAAATATTTCTGCACTGGTTCACAGAACAGGCACAGCCTCCTTGAGATCCAGAGTTAATTATCTCCTTCCTGAAGCCTTGTGCTTTGCAACGAGGGAGGGGAAATTCATTCTTTATTGCTTTTTCAGCCATTGAGCTGTTCTTTTTACCGAGTGGTTTCTATATGGGCTTTAGAGGCAGATATTAAAACACTTTTATTACATAGGTAGTCCTCGACTTGTGACTACAACTGGGACTAGAATTTCTGTTGCTAAGCAAGGCAGTTGTTAACTGAGTCACTCCTGATTTTACGACCTATTTTTTGTCACGGTTGTTAAGCAAATTATTGCAATTGTTAAGTGAATCGTGTGCTCATTAAGCAAATCCACTTCCCCCATTGACTTTGTCAGAAGCCGGCTGCGAACGTCAGAAATGACAATCACATGACTCCAGGATCCTGCAACTGTCATAAATATATACCATGCCTAAACTTTGATCATATGACTGTGGGAATCAGGGGTGGGTTCTACTTACCTTTACTACCAGTTCGCAACGGGAACGCACGTGAAGCTTCTGCGCATGCGCAGATCACCCTTGATGACATCATGGTGGGTAGGCGGAGCTTCCAGCCAGTTTTACTACCGGTTCTATAGAACCGGACCAAACCGGGGGCAACCCACCACTGGTGGGAATGCTGTGATGGTTATAAGTGCTGGGATCAGGTCATAAGTCACTTTTTTCAGTGCCATTACAACTTCAAACAGTAACTAAATGAATTGTTGTAAATTGAGGGTCATCGGTACATTGCAGAAAGCTGTTCATCTTCTTCTTTAGAATGTTTAACCCTCCATATTTTACTACTTATTAGTTTGATTGACAGTGACTCATTCCTTTTTAAGCATATGGGGTACATGTTGCTGCTACAGTTGCTTTCCCTTTTCTTGATGTCTATGGAGATTCTTAGTCATCCAAGTCATGGTTGTCCCAAAGGTGCTTTTTTTTTCAAGAGGCAACTGGACTTTCTGGGGTTTTTTTTGAAGGTGTTTCACTTTTCATCCGAGAAGCTTCTTCAGCTTGGACTGGATGGTGGAGAATGGAAGGATTTTTACTCCTTGCAGTCCGCTAGTCATTTGCATTATTTCAGCGAGTTGTTAAGGCCACCTGGGGTTTATTTGTATCATCAGGGTCACCGGATGGTGCAAATGGGTGTGGACCCTTCTTGGAACTGTTGAAAGGATTGTGTTTTAGACTGGAGATAGATGATGTCGTATTCCTTCCTCTCTGTTGAGAGAGGGCTGTTTAGTTTTAACATAGATGGTCTCTTTGCCCCTCTTTCAAACCAGTGGTCTTCTCTGTCCAAGATGTGCTGTCTTCCCTTTTCTTCCACTTCTCATCCATCCCCAGGCCTCCTCTGGAGGATTCTGTAGTCCTCTGGATCAGATTTGAAGGCACATTCACAACAGCCGTGGAGGAAATCTGTTTTACTATGGTATCTTCTTTTTCTACTAAGAATCAGTATTCTGTGCAATGAACAAATAAGACACATAACTATGCTCATCTATTTATTTGTAACATGTGATTACTAATTATCTTAAGGATCAAGTTGACTATATTTTAAAACCCAGTTTGAATTTGCCTCTTCAAGTCGCATCTATTTTTCTCTTTGGTTTCTCTTTATTCAAATGCATCCATCAATCCATTCCCACATTTCTTGTATATCCCCTATGTCTCTCTTATATCTTGCCCTCCTGCATTTTCTTCTTTTACTTATTAACTGGATGTTATTATTTCTTGCTTGTCATCTGACCAATTATTTTCTAAAAAGCACAGCCCTATACACTTACAAACTCCTGCATACTTGTCTGGGAATAAATTATTCTGTGCTTTGGAGTAGAGAAGCAGAGAATTGCACTGTAAAATTAATTTGTTTGAGCTCCCCGAATGAGTGTTTAATTTGCTGACTTAATTTTATGTTGGTCCCTGTTTTGACTGGAAAAAATGTTTGGAAATGGGATTTTCAAATGAGGCGGAGTACTGAATGTGTAAATTGTGCAAAATATATCTAGTGTGCAAAGAGAAAATATTCTAAATATTGGCCTAGACTGCAGTAAAGGTTTTTTGAGAAAATTCTATATGCATGCTAAATTTATCTTGCAAAGTGAAGATCAATATGTGAAGAGCTATGTTTCCTACAGGAAAGTGCTTTCTGGGAAAGTAATTTGGCTTAAGAAAGCTCACAGAGAGGACAAAGCTTAAGTCAGCCTTTGCTAATCCACCCCTAGTTTACATATGAGAGCTGAACAAGTAATTTGAAGTTTCATATCCTACAGGACAAGAAGCAGAGGCAACTGGCTTTGCAAAGAACAGCTGGTAGATAAGAAAGTTTACGAATCTCTTTCTCCTTCTATTCACTCCTCCCTTTTTACGACCCTGTAGTTTATTAATTAGGGATAGAGTCCTGGGGACTGGATGGAGCTGAGAGGTCACTGGCCGGATGCCCTTCCTGACACCTACATGGAGTTCACAGCAGATTTTCCTAAACCTGCTTTTTTTTTTAAGAATAGAACTGTCCTTGGTTTTTATTAAAGAGGACGGCAACATTTGCTCTATAAAATGCACAGACATTTCCACCCACTTTGGGGATGTGTGTGTATCTTATACACCCAACAATATGGTAATTTAACAACCTCCCCAGAGCTACTTACAACTGATTTCTGAAGTTACAATGGCTGTATCCCCCCCCCCAGTGGTCATGTGATCCCAATAAAGGTAACTGATTGTCAAGGTCTAAATATGGGACTAGCAAAATAATAATAATAATAAATTGTTCATGTTTCCTGCGGCCATGAGACTGCAATTTATTATTATTATTATTTTGCTAGTTTCCAGCATTTACTTGTGGTTTCCAGCAAAAAATGCCCATTGGGGAAAATGGGTTTGCTTAATGAGCACTGCATTCGCTTAACAATCAACACAAGAAATGTCAGGGGGAAAAACCAACCAGGTCCAGTCCTGTGATGTCTCAACTTATGATCACAATAACTTACAACTATAATTTCAGGCTCAATTACGGCCATAAGTTGAGGACTACCTGTACCTCCATTTCAGATTCAAGCTATTAATTTTAATAGAGAATTTAGTATTTCATAATATATTAATAAATTGCTAATATCTTTTTTCTTTAGTCATTGATTTAATTATAGTCTAATTCAGAATACCTGCATTCCTCTTTCATAGTCATGTTGGCATATTAACCAAGATTTTTTTCATGTAGTGGAATGCTGGGAACTGATTTATGCATTCTACGTCAGTGTTCCAAGTAACATACCCATAGCAAACAAAACTCCGAGGCAGGCAGTTTCTTCAAAGAATCAGTTTATTGGATATGTCATATTGGCACAAGCTGGTGAAAACCGACTCTGAACCTTCCCACGGTTTTTACCTAATTAAAAGTAAAAATTTGTCACTTTCTTAAAACAACCAGTCACATGGTCCAATCAGAATGCTGTCCAGTTGCTAGGGGACTCCAGTCCCCTCCTTCCGAGTACCTGGAGGAATGTCCTTGGTTCCCAAGAGAACGTATTTAGTTTTGACTACAACACCCCAACTATTTCTATTCCGCCCCCTCCCTATCCCTCTTCTTTAGTGTCTCAGCATTGAAGTCTTAAAATGGCCTCAGTCAGGCCAGCTTCAGGGTTGACATTCTATCAAACTTCAGATTTTTTTTCTTATGCAAGTTTAAGTTAGTTTTGGAAAAATACGGCTATATATGAGACTAGATCTTTTCCAATTAAACGAAATCATATTTTTCCATTTTTCATTACGGAAAGATATCTATATCATCTCGGATACTATACAATTCATGCAAGCCTTTTTTTACTTATTAGAAGTTGTGAACCATCTTGCAAAATACTTTACTAAGTACTGAACAAATATTTTCCTACATAGACAGTTGGCCCTTCAGCATTTTTTTTTTTGTGTTCAATTTATTTATGCCTTTATGTAAGGTGAGCCTTGAATTTCCAGTTTCGGGGGACTGAAAAACAGTCATTTTGTGAGTATATTCTCAACCAATCAAAGATGCTCATTGGATCAAAAACATTTGGGAATCTCTTCCCTAATTTATATTAAAGCAATGATACAATCTAAAACAAATGGCAATAAATGTGGAAAATGAAAATGCCGCCCCTTTTCAGCAACTTCACATTTATATTAGTGATAAATGCTAGACCAGCGGTTCTCAACCTGCGGGTCGTGACCCCTTTGGGGGTCAAACGGCCATTTCACAGGGGTCGCCAAAGCCCTCTCTCATCCCCCCCCACGCCTTCACTCACCCTCACCCTCTGCCTCTGTTAGATCGCTGGTGGCCGGTCGTTTACCCCGCCCACTCCCAATCTATTGCTGCCTCCTGAGTCCCAGCTGATGGCTAAAGGGAAAAAAACTTTTTAAATTCTTGCCGGGGGGCTTCAAAGGGCCGCCCTACAGCTGATCAGTGTTAAGAGAAAACAAATGAGTAGACCCGTGCCTGCAAAAATAGAAAAAACAGCCCCTTTCAGTTCCAGCATAAGTTGATTAGATCGGCCTCCTGACTCTCAGCTGATTTGCTCTCAGCTGTTTTGCCAGCTGCAAAGAGGTGCAGATTTTTTTCCCCCCAAGCCATGCTGAAAACCGAAACTGAAAGTAAAGCAGGGTCTTTGCTGCAACGTGACAAAATGAGGCAGAGAGAGATTTCTTTTTCTTTTTCCTCACCAAAAAAGGTAGGTGGAAAACTGCAAACAATGGGAAATTTAGGGCAAAAGAGGAGGTTCAAGATTTTAAAACACAAAAGAAAAAAAGCTCTGTTTAACTAGGGAATTGTAATAATTGAGATACTATTAATTGTATATTGTGTTGAAAGCAGAAATGGGTAAGTTGTGGTTTGGAGGAATATATAGGGGAAATTATTTGGTTTATTATTATTGGTAAATATAATTAATTGATTTGTAAGAAATTGGATTGCATGGAAATAATTGGAATTTTCATGCTCATATTGATTAATATACAAAAAAGATAGTTATATAACTAATTGATTTATATTAAAATGTTGAATTTGTATTAAACAACTGTATTACATAATTACATAATTAACCAATGTAAGGATGGATATAAAAATAGATGACAATGGGAAGGGGTATAATATAGAATAGAAGGGAAAATTGAAATTGGTTAAGATTAGAGATGAGGATGAAGGGTAATATTGGTTTTTTAAAAAAAATAGATGAGGAATAAATATGGCAAAAAGGAAAGATAGAAATTGTAAATTTAATTGAAATGACTAAACACTGTTTAAATTTGTGAACCGGCTAAATACTCTGTTCAAAGAAAATACATTGTATGTTTGTATGTGTGTTTCTAATTATTGCTATTTATTCATATTTGTTCTCTTTTATTCTTTAAAGTTTAACAATTCATTCTTTATCTTAATATCTTTATATTTGTTTGGGGTTGGTTTTTTTCCCTTTCATCTTTTTTATTGTACAGCAGTCTTTCTCCTCAAACCTACCACCTCTCTCTTTTCTTTCCTTCTTACTTTCTCTTCCCCCCCTTCTCCTCCCTACTTCCTCTTCCTTTCTCCTTCTCCTCCTCTCTTCCTCCCTCTCTTACCCTCACTCCTACTCTAATTTCCCTTCCCTTCCTTTATCCCTCTCTATTGCTGTAGCCTTTTATGCACATGGACTACTCAGAGGGCTGAAAAAGTTATTTTTGACTGGTCCTCGCACTTTTGACTAGTCTTTGAACTTATGACTGTCCTCACATTTTACGTTTTGGCCCTATCTTGTCACCATGGTGAAGAGAAGCAGTTGTGAAATGAGTCACACGATTGTTAAGAATGCTACAATGGGCATAAATGATGACCAGTCATAAGTGCGAAGACCAGTCAAAAGTGTGAGGACCTGTCAGAAACCACTTTTTTCAGCCCTCTGGGTAGTCCTTTTGTGCATATGGACTACTCAGAGGGCTGAAAAAGTTATTTTTGACTGGTCCTCACACTTTTGACCAGTCCTTGAACTTACAACTGTCCTCACATTTTACGTTTTTGCCCTATCTTATCACCATGGTGAAGCCAAGCAGTTGTGAAATGAGTGACATGGTTGTTAAGAATGCTGCACTGGCATAAATGTGAGGATGGTCATAAGTGTGAGGAACAGTCAAAAGTGCAAGGACCTGTCAGAAATGACTTTTTTCAGCCCTCTGAGTAGTCCCTATACACATAGCCACGCCCACCCGGTCACATGACCAGCTAGCCACGCCCACTCGGTCACATGACCTCCAAGCCATGCCCACAAAAATAAACCACGCCCACAGAACCGGTAGTAAAAAATTACAGTTATGAAGTAGCAACGAAAATAATTTTATGGTTGGGGGTCACCACAACATGAGGAACTGTATTAAAGGGTTGCGGCATTAGGAAGGTTGAGAACCACTGTGCTAGACTATCATCTTTTATGTTTTGAGTTATATATTTGACTACTGTGCAGAGAATCCAAATTTTTTTTAAAAAACCATTTTTTTAGTAGAATCACAAGTTGGAACAGACTTCAGTGCCAATTTGCTGACAGCTTTTGATTCTTTTTAATAGCATAAAGGGAATTCAAGGTGCCTCTCAAAGTGTAATTAAAGTCTCCTTAAAAGACTTGATTGAAGCTTTAGGGTTTATAGTATTAATCTCAAAGGTTAGAGTTCTAAAGAATTTCACAGTAAAAATGATTAAATAACTGCTGGCTTTGTTGTGACAAGTACTTTGCTTTTCAGGAAGTCATATCATCCATAATTAATCTCCAAAAAGCTTAATTGGGATTTTGTTTGGGTAAACTTTTTCCTTTTTTATTTTTGTTGAATATAATTAATTCTTGTTGCATTAAATTTTGAGTTACTGTGTTTTATATTTACTCCTTGGTGCCTAGTTCACTATCAAACTAATTTCATTCATTTGAAGTAATTTTTTTTTCTGACTAAATCCTATTACATACATTCTCAGCTTTCAAAATATCCAGAATTGCATGCAGAATAAAGCTAAATATGTCAAATAAAACAATCCCAATAGATCAGCAGTCATGGTAAAAACAGTAGCAAAGTCATTGTTGTAAAACAAGACTGACACTGTAGAAATAAGAGGTCCTTGGTGCTCTCTGAGTTTGGTTGGTTTTTTTTTTTTTTTTGCAGAAGTTTTATTACACAAATGACTGCAAGAAAACAACTAAGCTCAGAGACCATAAGGACCTCTCATTTCAGCCCTGAGCTATAAATATCCTCCTTTATCAACATAGAAATACTTTGGCAAAGTTAAAAATGTCATCAATTGAATGTTAATGCATTTATTTATTCATTCATTTATATCTTTCCTTTATTAGTTTCACAAATGACTCAGGGCTTTACACATTTGCTGGATGTATTTATGGTGAAATGCAGCCCTTAAAAAAAATCAGGCTTTTCCAAAAAAGGAAAATTAAAAACCATCACTGGGGTGGGGGGGAAATCTGTCAAGCAATTTTAGGTTTGGTGATCCTGCATGATGGAATTTTTCTAGGTCCTATATCCGTGATGGCGAACCTATGGCACGCGTGCCATAGGTGGCACGCAGAGCCCTTTCTGCCGGCACGCCAGCCATCGGCCCACCCCAGGTCCACCACACATGTGCGCACCTCCAATCGGCCAGCTGGTCTTCTGGTCTCTGCCGCGGATGAACAGAAGCAGGGCCTTCCCCGATCTCTGCAGGTTCTGCCTCTCCGTGGCAGGAAAGCAGGAGAAAGCTAGCACGCGATGGGGGGAGAAACTGCAAAAATCTGAGGAGGCACGGAAGGCAGGAGGCACTCAATCAGGGGAGGAACTTTGGAGATCCTGGAAGGCAGGAAAACGCTAGGATTCCATGGGGGGAGGAACTTTGGAGATCGTGGAAGGCAGGAAAACGCTAGGATTCCAT
>WNWU01000002.1:59727462-59739267 GCA_012654045.1 Ptyas mucosa
ATAGAATAGAATAGAATAGAATAGAATAGAATAGAATAGAATAGAATTCTTTATTGGCCAAGTGTGATTGGACACACAAGAAATTTGTCTTTGGTGCATATGCTCTCAGTGTACATAAAAGAAAAGATACATTTGTCAAGAATCATCAGGTACAACACTTAATGATTGTCATAGGGAACAAATAAGAAATCAAATCATATTAGGAAACAGTATAAATTGCAAGGATACCAGCAACAAGGTTACAATCAAAGAGTCATAAGTGGGAGGAGATGGGTGATAGGAACGATGAGAGGATTAATAGTAATACAGACTTAATAACTAGTTTGACAGTGTTGAGGGAATTATTTGTTTAGCAGAGTGATGGCATTCAGGAAAAAACTGTTCTTGTGTGTAGTTGTTCTGGTGTGCAGTGCTCTCTATATAAGTGTGTGTGTGTGTGTGTGTGTGTGTATCGCGTAGGTTTTATGTGTATTTCTCTTTAGCCAGGTTCTACCTACGTAAGCCAAGATTTTATGCAGCCCTAGTTCAGTGAAATCTCATTCACTAGTTTTGGGGCTTTTTTTCTTCTAGCAGCCAGCAAACTCTTTGCTGCCCATTGGGAGACTAAGATAGATTTATCTTAGTCTCCCAGTGGGCAGCAAAGAGTTTGCACATACATACATATACACTTATATAAGTATATAATCTAAGCACTATTGCTATTTACTTGATGGAGACTTAATGCACCAAGTTCCTAGCCTTATTTTTGGAAATTAAAGATCTGGAAATGGTACCTTCAAAAAGCATGTCTTTTGCTGTGAGCACTGAGTCTGGGGATACTTGTAGCTTTGTTGGCTGTATATTGCTCAGCTAAGATGCAAGGCTGCTTTCCGTGGTTACCGTGTTTTATTCCCTAGTCCACTGTGTTTGCACTCGCACAAACTGCAGAAGAGATCAAAGTAAAGAAAACTTGTCCTGGCAAATGTACCTAACCGGGATGCAAGCTCATGACCGTCCCATCAAAGAAACTTGAATTGCAAGTGGCAGATGACAGAAGAGAGGGAAATGGAATCCCTGGGCCTTGTTTCCTGATACGATTGGCAAGGAGGCCATGGGGAATAAGCAAAATTCCCTTCCTCAGCAGCTGCGGTCGATGTTGACACCTTCATTCTGTGAGAATGGTTTCCATCAAAAGAGGATGGATGGTGTTTCAGAAACTGAAAACACTTATGCTCCAGGTGGTAAAATCTCTCAGTCACCTTCTTCCCAAGGAAGATTTATATGTCTTCTGTTACTATTTTTGGCCTGGAAGTTACGCTTTTCTGTTAAAAAATATTTGGCTTGTCAGTCTTATTTCTGAACATTTTCCTAATATATAACGGCTGTGTTAATAGTTTGGAACGGCTGTGTAACAGCCAGGTAGGTGTGTAACTGAGAACATTCATTGAAATGGAAAAAAGGGAATGAATGAACAGAAAAGAATGGGAAGATTGACATTTCAAATAGAGTTTTAAATACTGATTTTCCATCCTATAAAGGGTTCAAGAAGCATATTAAATAACAGCTGGGTTTTTAAAATATTTTTTCCAAGTTTCACTTGGACAACTATAGTGATTCAATTAATGACCACAGTTAAAAATCCATAAAATAAGGCAGGAACTCACCTAACAAATGCATCGCTTAGCAAAAGTATTTCCTGTCCCAATCGTGATCGTAAGTCGAGGACTACCTGTAATTAGTTCTGGGAATGCTGTAACCACCCTCAAGCTCATACTAGTTTTTAGGAAGTTCAGATGTAATAAGACACATTTGTATTTTCATGTAGTGGCGGGAGAGGCGCCTTCATCCGCGGCCACCAAAACTGTCAGTTCGTTAGATGGAGAGTCTTCAGAATTGTTGCAAAAATGCCACGATGCCTGAACTGCTGGGCATTTCGGGCATCGTGGCATTTTTGCAACACAGCCACGCGTTGGGAGTCCGGCACATATATTTTTGACCCTTTCCATGCGAGGCCATCAAGCCACGTAAGCAGTTGCTGGTTTTGCTGGAACCAAGGGTCGGCGAGTAGGGCTGTTTGTAGCAGTGGTGAAATCCAATTTTTTTTTACTATCGAATCTGTGAGCGTGGCATGGTGTGGTTTGGTGGGTGTGGCTTGGTGGGCGTGGCAGGGGAAGGATACTGCAAAATCTCCATTCCCACCCCACTCCAGGGGAAGGATACTGCAAAATCCCCATTCCCTCCCCACTCCACGGCCTGTTTGCTGCAGCCTGTTTGCTTTTGCCGCTACCCATTCACCGCCACTGCTGCGGCCCATTCTAGAACAGCTGATCGGTGCCGCACCAACCCCCCTCCCCCCCCCACTGCCATATTCGCTGTATAAGACACAGACATTTCCACCCACTTTTCGGGGGGCGGGTGCATCTTATACTCCGAAAAATACGGTACTTGGAAAGGTTTGATATGGAAAACATAAAGACCAGTTCTCTATCATTCCAACGCAAAAGACATGAACTAAAGAATTTAAATTGTAGAAAGTTCCAAGCAAAGTTTGGGGGGGGGGAAATATTAACAATAAGAGGTTTTTGACCACTTACTCAGAAGAGATGCTTTAATTTGGATTCTTGCACGGAGTAGGGGTTAAGCCTGAGGGCCAAAATAGCTCTTTCCAACTGTATAATTAGCTGCTGGAATTAGCTTTTCAACCCAGTGTTGATTGCAGCATATTTGAAAATAATCTTCTATTTATATGCTGCAATATTATCACATCTACCTATTGCAAATTACTCTTTCATCCAAAGCAGTGACATTCAGGTTTCCTTTGCGATGCATTTTGTAATCATTTTTTTTACAAATCTGCCTTGTTTTTTCATTTCATTTTTTTTTTTAGCACAGCAGAACTTACTTAGGACTTGGGTTATGAATTGAGTCATTTTTCACAGAATGCACTTATCAGCAATAAATTTGTCTTTAACCAGATGAAGTAGAGCAAGATATAACTCAGAGTTACATATTTTGACATGTCTCAAATAACATTTGGACAAAAGCAAATTGGTGTGATATGATATCACTGCAAGCACGTGTCTTGGGAAATGGTGCCTGTTTATATTAATTGTCCTTCGGAGAAATAGCACATTTGAAGCTAGTGTCCAAATAACCTTCAACAAAAGCATTGTGTGGACTGGAAGGAATGTGCCATTCATAGGTGATTAATTGCAAGAAAAGGGGGTGATCCTGAAATCAACACGGAATCGCCAATAACAAGAAATTATGTCCCATTTATATTCAGATTGTTTCTTTTATTGCAATTAACAAATACTAATTCCAATTTCCTAAAAACTAATTTTATGGCATATAATATTTCTCTTGATGGACTGTACTGGAATATGTATCTGGTTTAATTAATAAAATATTATTACTTTGTGGGTAAACAACTAATATAGGTAGTCCTTGACTTGCAACTATTCGTTTAGTGACTGTTCGAAGTCACAGTGGCCCTGAAAAAAGTGACTTATGACTGGTTTTCACACAACCGTTGCAGTAGTCCCATAGTCACATGATCAAAATTTGGACACTTGGCAACTGGTCTGTATGAGGGCTGCTGTGTCCCTGGGTCATGTGATCAGCTTTTGCAAATTAGACTCAAGCAAAGTCTAGGGGAAGCCAGATTCACTCAACAAACTTATTATTAATTTAACAACTGCAGTGATTCACTTAACAGCTGTGGCAAGAAAGATTGTAAAAGAGCAAAACTCACTTAACTGTCTTGCTTAGCGATGGCATTTTTGGAATTAGTGAACTACCTGTATTTTATTATATTGCCAATGATAGGCTGGATAATTATTAATTCCTTTAGCTCAGGGATATGGAAACTAAAAAAGAAAGGAGCTTTACCTTTTTGTTCCCAAACCCCAGAAATGCCAAATTTAACAAATCTTGCACCAATCCTGAAATTGGAAGGATTGATCATTGTATAACTATGCAGTTTTACCAGCCCCTTTTTCTGGGATGTTTTTGGATTTCATAATCTAACCTACGACATCGTACAAAAATTCTAACCCACTTCTTGTTGAATTTAGTCTGATTCCAATATAACAATTAATTAGAATCAAAACAACCTACGTGCTCATTCTGTTTGTCCATTTCAGCATTCCTAGAACGTTTTTAAACTATGTTTTTCTGTTATATCTGAACATGAAATCTCGGGCTACAACTAGCATTGCAAAAAAAACAGCTTAATCCTATTTCACAAAATCCTTAATCAGACATTATTAGAAGCTTTGATTTTGGAAACTCAAAAATACACCGGGGAAATCAGAATCAGAAAATGAATCAGTAGGGTTGTTCTTAGGTTATTGTAGTCAGCGAAATTTAGGAATAACTCTACTTTGAACATTTGTTTATTATGATATTATAATTTATCTGACTTGCTGAATTCTGCTCTAAAATACCCTGTTTAAGCAGCAAAAGAATGTAAGGTTTATTTTATTCAATAAGCTGTCTCACTCTGCAGCACTCAATTCCAACTGTGTTGGAGTAGGAATTTTGGGAGTTGAAATCCCAACAAATCACTTAGAATTCATTTAACTTGCAAGGTTTAAGATGAAGATATAATATTTTGAGACTCATACTTCACTGTGATCCAATCTAGGTGATTGGCTTCACCATTTTCAAATAGGTGGTAGTATTTTATTAAAATAAATGTAGAAACAAGAGCCTGTAGTACAGTGGTTTAAAGCACCCTGTTATTAACATCTATTAACATCTGCTGCTTGCAATTACTGCAAGTTCGAATCCCACCAGGCTCAAGGTTGACTCAGCCTTCCATCCTTTCTAAGGTGGGTAAAATGAGGACCCAGATTGTGGGGGCAATAAGCTGACTTTGTATAAATATACAAAAGTATGAAGGCTGTTGCTTAACGCACTGTAAGCCGCCCTGAGTCTCCGGAGAAGGGCGGCATATAAATCAAATAAAAAAAAAAAAAGAGGGAATGTTGACAGACCTGACTGGTTTAAATCCAAAATAAGAAGTTACATTCAAGTAACTCGGGCAGACACTTCGCTAATTCACATGAGTATAAATAAAGCAAAGCCATATTGGCAAGATTGTGTTATTATAGCCAATATTAATAAAACTAGTTGTATCTTCTTTTGGAGCTGATTTTTTGTTTGATCTATGTAGTGGGGCTGATAGTTGCAACAAACATAATTTCAGTGAAAGAATATTACATTTACATTTACATTTACATTTACTTTAACTGATATACTTGTAGAAGATTGTATGTTTTGTCATTGGTATGTTACTCTAGTTCTGATTGCTATAGTAGACAATTCATTTTCTAAAAATGCTAAAAATACAACAAGGGGACCAGATGTTTTTCATATCTGGTGGCAGTGTTTTAAAACTCAGGAGTTCAGAAAATGAAAATGCTTCAAGTGAATCAAATCATGAAAATTGAATTCCCATTTCAACCTGCAATATTTTAAGTTACATATCCCTTCAAAGAATCCAGAATTTGCTTTGATTATGCTGATGATATTGCTTCAAAAATATTAAATGCTTTTTTGCTGGAAAGATTGAGGTTGTCTGAATCTCTCAATAAAAGAATCATAATTTGATGTCTAGAATAACTCCATGTGTTAAAAGCAAACATGACACAGAATTCATAGGCCATAGTTTCCTAAGTGGATTTTGGTTTTTCTATGTATAGAATATATATTTTAATTTCACAGGATATAAAAACAGAGATTTTTACTAATATAGATTGAATTTATTGTAGCCTATAATTTTACTCAGTAATTTATTCTGACCATAAATCTTGTTAGTCATTCTAAGTCTAAAGTCATCAAAACATAAAAAGTGTCTGGCAGAAAAAGACTCAGTGGTCCTTTGAGTCTGCCCTTTGACATTTCCTTTCCTTTCCTTTCCTTTCCATTCCTTTCCTTTCCTTTCCTTTCCTTTCCTTTCCTTCCTTGTTTTAATTATTAAATTTTATTTATTTTATTATTATTATTTAATAGTTGTCAGATGATAGAGTTGTGTTTATCCCAAGCATGTTTACACTCATGCTTGCTGATGATATCATTAGTTACTTAATCATTCTGTTTAGAGTTTGTGATTTTCAATCTGAGAAAGCAGTATAACATATTTAGTTATTTACAACTATGTTGTGCTGGAAAATGATAACCTAATCTCCATGACATTTCTAAATTGCTGATTTAATCATTTGTATTTTACTTGTTATTCTGTGTTCTCTTCTTTTTATATTTGTGTATATTTTTTTAGTAATGTTTAATGAAATTGCAAAATAAAAAAGGGGATACTTTAGAATTTACCATCCTAGTCACTGAATAAACACTTAGCTGCTCCTGCTGAGATTCTCCAGAGAGAATTTAGGCCTTTTTGGAAATGGAAAGTTGTAATCTCCTGCACCATTTTGTTTGCTTGTGAGTATGTATGCATACTCACACAAATTATGGAAACACAAGGGTATCTATCAGGTTTTCTCTTCTTAATGGATGTAAGACTTCCAGAAGTTATATAAATCAATTGGCTTTCTCATGCATTTATTTATTTATTTTATTTTATTTATTTGTCAAGCATGTATTAGATAACAGATATAAGTATAAACATGATTATGAATACATGAAATGGATACGAATAAAAAGGGACAGTAGGACAGGGACGGTAGGCATTTTGGTGCACTTATGAACACCCTTAACAGATCTCTTAGGAATGGGGTGAGGTCAACAGTAGATTGATATATGCATATCCCATAAATTGCCCAATCATATGTAAAAGGAATAATTTTATTGCAAAAAGTGTCAAAATTGTCTTCTCCAATCTTGTTCTCTATTTGCAAATGTTCAATCAAAGCTTCCATAGTTTAGTGTTTTCATAGACAAGACATTTATATGCAATGAGCAATAAGAATAATATCTCTTTTTCAACATCCATTTCCTGGTGATGCAGACTTAGGTGTACTGATGAACATCTGCCTTGCAATTTAGTAATCTTTCCTGGGTATTAAAAAAAAATACTCCTTTTATTGAAATTGGCAGGTTGGATGTGAGTTAAAAATTAACTTAAAAGGAAGAGGCCTACATAAGTAGTTGGAATTCTTCAGAAGTAGGAAAGATATACATTAAAATGTTCCACATAGTTTTCTTAAATAAACACAATGATTTTTTCCACTGTATTTTTCTAATTATAAATATTTAAAGTGTGCACAGATTTATATTTAGAGAAAATAAACTTTGCAAATTCATGCAGCATCGTAAAAATATGTATTGTAAACCAAAGTAACACGATTTTGATTTATTCTGTTCTTTGTTAAAGGACAAACCAGACCAGTGAACTTTGTATAAAGAATTGTGGTGGACTATTTACAGTGTTGTTTTTACAGCTGTGGTATTTGCTACCGCTACTTTAGATTGTAGACTAAACTGCGTATGACTACTATTTGCACTGAATGTTTTCTGTTTTGTGAACGCTTAAAAACAAAAGTATTCAAAACTGCACTCCTAAAATACTCATTTTGTAGTTTCTTATATTGGTGGAATTTCTAATATATGTATAGAAATCATAGGCCAGTGGTGGCGAAGCTATGGCATGCATATATATTTTTATCAGGTTCGCCTGATACACCAGTTGCGCCCCTTTCTAAATCGGGACTCATTAAACACGGTCACTCATGCCCTCGTCACTTCCCGCCTGGACTACTGCAATGCTCTCTACATGGGGCTCCCCTTGAAGAGCACCCGGAGGCTCCAGTTGGTCCAGAATGCAGCCGCGCGGGTAGTTATGGGAGCGATGTGGCGCTCCCATGTGACACCCCTCCTGCGCGAGCTGCACTGGCTTCCTGTGTTCTTCCGGGTGCACTTCAAGGTTTTGGTTACCACCTTTAGAACGCTCCATGGCTTAGGACCGGGCTATCTTCGAGACCGCCTTCTGCCACCAGTACCCTCTCACCGACCAGTACGCTCCCATAGAGAGAGGCTTCTCAGGGTGCCGTCGGTCAAACAGTGTCGACTGACGGCCCCCAGGGGGAGAGCCTTCTCTGTGGGGGCACCCACCATGTGGAACAAGCTCCCCCCGGAGATACGGACAATCCCAGATCTCCGCGCTTTCCGCCGTGCCCTCAAGACGTTTCTATTCCAGCAGGCTGGCCTGGACTAACCTCTTCTAAAATTGCTCTTATATTTTTAATCTTAATCTCATAAATTTAGAGTTTTAATTTTAGGTTTAAGACCAAATTATTTAATTGTATTTTAATCAATTCTTTAAAATATTTGTATTATATGTATTTTATCATTTGTCTGTACACCGCCCTGAGTCCCCCGGGAGTAGAGCGGTATATAAATATAATATAATAATAATAATAATAATAATGCATGCCAAAGGTGGCATGGAGAGCCCTCTCTGTGGGCATGTGAGCTGTTTCCCCAGCTCAGCTCTGCTGTGCATGTGTGGTTGCCTCCCGCCCGCCAGCTGGTCTTTGGGTCTCTGCCGTGCATGCGTAAGAGGCAGGGCGCCTTTGGAAGGCACACGCACATGCACCAGAGGCACATGCGGGGGCATGCATGCACGGGGTGGGGCGCATGCAGGGGCACACGCACATGCATGGGGGTGGGCAGTGGTGGGTTCCTCCTGGTTCGGCCCGGTTCGGCCAAGCCAGTAGTGGTGACGATATGATGTCACCGAACCGGTTCTCTTTGTTCAGGAGCTGGGTCCTCCCGCCCCACCCCCCGTGCGTTATTCTTACCTTTTATTTGGCCCTGCCCCCAATTTTTCGCTGCCTCCCGAGTCCCAGCTGATTGGTTAGAAGGAAAAAAACTGGTTAAACTCTTGCTGCAGGGCTTCAAAGGGCCGCCCTACAGCTGATCAGTGTTAAAAGGCAGTGTGGTGGTAGACCAGGACGCTCGAAAAACAAATGGGCAGACCAGGACGTTCCAAGAACAAATGGGTAGACCAGTGCGCTCGAAAAACAAATGGGTAGACTGGGACGCTCAAAAAACAAATGGGTAGACTGGAACGCTCAAAAAACAAATGGATAGACCAGGACACTCCAAGAACAAATGGGTGGACCGGTACAGCTCTACAAGCAGTTAAAAGCCTGGTAGACCAGTACCTCTGCTAAATCCTAAAGAATTGTTACATGACCATCAAACCACGCCCACAAAATAAGCCACGCCCACAGAACCGGTAGTAAAAAAAATTAGAACCCACCCCTGGGGGCGAGGTGCATGCGGGGGCACATGTGTGCATTGCATTTTGGGGGTTTGTGCGTGCTTTGGGCACTTGTCCGGAAAAGGTTAGCCATCACTGTCATAGGCTATCCTTATGACTTCAGAGGAAGAAACTCGATACAAGTAACATGTGATGCATTAAGTGAAATCCCATCTACAGGTGTTCTTTAATTATCACAATTAAGCCTGAAAATTTCTGTTGCTAAACAAGACAGTTGTTAAGTGAGTTTTGCCCCAATTTTACGTCCCTTCTTGCCAGAGTTATATGAATCACTTCAGTTGTTAAGTTAGTTCCATAGTTGTTAAGTGAATCTGGCTTCCTAATTGACTTTGCTTGTCAGAATGTCGCAAAAAGTGATCACATGACCCCAGGACAGTGCAGCCATCATAGCTATGACAGCTGTCATGAATAAATTTTGCCAAGCGTCCAGATTTTGATCACATGACCACGGGGATGTTGCATGGTTGTAAGTATGAAAAACGGTCATAAGTCACTTTTTTCAGTGCCATTCGAACTGGCACTTACAACAAATTGTTGTAAGTCAAGGACTACCTATATTAGCCCATGGAGAAGATGAAATCGCTTCATTGATCTAATAATAATAATAATAATTTTATTTTAAAAAATAAAATTATCTAAAACAGTAGTTTTTTGCTATTGGAAGAATGAGAGTCAAAAATCTATTTGTATGAATTCTCCACTGAAGTAGTAACTCATTTGCCTGTATTCAATAAATTCTTGTAGCAAAGTTCTGCTACTAATGCACGCTAACCACTAACACGTGTGCAAGTAACCCTGTTATACATCTTCATGACAAATTAAAAGTGTTTTACTCCCAGTGAGTACCGTATTTTTTGGAGTATAAGATGCACCTTTTCCCCCCTAAAAGGGGATGAAAATTTAGGTGTGTCTTATACACCGAATGTAGCCGCGCCCATCCACTGCCCCCCACCTTTTGGCCTCTGCCTCACAGAAGTTACCTCCTTGCAAGCAAACAGCAAGAAAAAACAGCTCCTTTCAGCTTCAGCACAGTCTAATTAGCACAAGTTGATTGGATCCCTCCTGACTCTCAGCTGACTTGCTCTCAGCTGTTTTGGGGGAGCCTCTGCTGCTTGCTGCAAAGAGATAAATTGCTGGAGCAGATTTTTTTTCCCCTTGTGCTAATCAAGCTATGCTGAAAAAGAAAATGAAAGTAAAGCAGATTGTTTGCTGTTTGCTGCAACAAGGCAAAATTAGGCAGAGGCAGAGAAAGATCTCTTTTTCTTCTTTTCTTCACCAAAAAAGGTAGGTGCGTTTTATACTCCGGTGCGTCTTATACTCTGAAAAATACGGTAGTTATTAACCTCAATGGCCCTTATAAAATTAGAATGAACACATTAGATCTCAAGCCAGAAAGGAGAAATAAGAGGATGTGTTATCAGATAAAACAACAAAACAATATTTCTGTTGGCTATGTAGATGCCCTCGCCTACCTCTTGGAAGAAAGTTTGAAAAAGTTTTTCTAAGAGGGATGAAAAGTCAAGGTTGACTTGTTCCTGAAAAATCTACATAGACTGATATGAAGAATGTGTCATTTGCTTTTCTCTCTTGTTTTTTGGTAGAAATAGATAAAATTGCAGAGCTAATTTAGTTTAATCCTTTGGGGAAAATGAATGAATGAATATGCCCACAAACATCCACACACAGAGCACATAGAGTAAATATGAGTTAATAACCAGTTGTGGGATTCAAAATTTTTTACTACTGGTTCTGCGGGTTGCCTGGCCGGCAGAAGCTTTTAAAAGCATTTTTTTTACAACCTATTCGGCCGAAGAGATTGTAGAAAAAATGTTTTAAAAGTTTTTTTTTAAAGTTGGCCACACCCACCCAGTCACATTACCCTACTACCACCAAGCCACGCCCACAGAACCAGTAGTAACAATTTTTACATTTCACCACTGCAGTGCAGGATCATATTTTTCACTGAGTATTTGTCAGGGTGCGTTTAGCAATGTACAGTGATTGAATCTTAAATTGCTGAAAGTTTCTCCAGCTGAAATTCAGCACTAAATGCAGATTGTTTAAGTTGATGATTTGGGATGATACGAGTACTGTGTGTCACTGGGCCAAAAATTGTAAACCAGAAAGACTGATTTGTGTGATCAAAGATGACATGCACGATCTGTGGCACCAATCAATGACCTTTAGGTGAAAAATGTTGATGAACCGATTAAGGACAATTGCTGAAACGCTCAAAGGAAAAATTATTGTCAAATGTGACATTTCACAGGAACGTGTGGGTCATATTACTGATGTTCTTCATTGGAAAGTTTGTGCAAGATTAGTTTCTTGCATACCGATGGCAGAAATGAAAACTTCAAGCGTTGAAATCCAGCTATTCTTGTTATGCTATGAAAAGGAAGATTAAATGAATTTCTTCACAGCACCATGACAGCCAAACAACATTATCTCCTGTTCTAAAAATTAACTTTTGCTGGTCCTAAACCTTCTGAACAAAGGGATTTCTTTTTTTTCTTTTTCCTTCCTTCCTTCCTTCCTTCCTTCCTTCCTTCCTTCCTTCCTTCCTTCCTTCCTTCCTT
>WNWU01000002.1:59739277-59778531 GCA_012654045.1 Ptyas mucosa
CTTCCTTCCTTCCTTCCTTCCTTCCTTCCTTCCTTCCTTCCTTCCTTTTTTGGATTTACCCCTCTACTATAGATTCTACAAAACTCCTACAAGTAAAGCTTATAATTCCACATCTTTGCAATAGATTATACTTGGCAGTGCACTTAAGTTTCGATCAACCAAAAGCCGTCTTATAAAAACTGAGGGGGTGGGAGAAATGGCATTTCCAATGGAAACTGTGTCATGACTAGAGTTTGGAAGATATGCTATGTGTTTGTTAGTGGGACAAATATCCTAGTAGAGTATAATACCCTCAAATAAATCTGCCCCTTGAGCATCCCTAACTTCACTTGAGAATCCTCATTCATGCCTAATAATTAGGCTAAGCCTTGATGCTATGTAAAACTTGGGATTGATTTCAACGTAACTATACCTTATGAACCTATGTGTAGTACAGGTAGTCCTCGACTTACAACAGTTCACTTAGTCACGGTTCGAAGTTACAACAGCACTGAAAAAAGTGGCTTATGATCATTTTTCACACTTACGACCACTGCAGCATCCCCGTATTCATGTGATTTATATTCGGATGTTTGACAACTGACTCACATTTAGGATGGTTGCATTGATCACCTTTTTGTGACCTCCTGACAAGCAAAGTCAATAGGGAAATCAGATTCATTGAACAACCATGTTACAACACTGGAAGTTTTTAAGAAGATGTTGGATAACCATTTGTCTGAAATTATGTAGGTTTTCCTGCCTAAGCAGGGAGTTGGACTAGAAGACCTCCAAGGTCCCTTCCAACTCCTGTTCTGTTCTGTTCTGTTCATTTAACAACTGCAGTGATTCACTTAACCAATGCGGCAAGAAAAGTCGTAAAATGGGGCAAAACTCATGTAATAAATTTCTCACTTAACGTCATAAATTTTGGGCTCAATTGTGGTCCTAAATTGAGGATTGAGATTGGAGAAGCTAAGGTTAGTTTAAGTGGGGATACCTTTTTAATGGCTGAAAGGATCAATGACGACAACAACAACTTCAGGAAGGTGTTGGTTTTTGTCAGGACTATGACCTGCTGGGATGAAAGCTTCAGTGCCACATCTTGGATCTTATTCCTTTGCCTCCAACAAGGCATTTAATTCTTTGAAAACTGATACATGCCGTGTATTTTTGCAGTTCAGGTATCCTCCAGGTTCGTCTTTAAGACAGTTCTGCATAAAGAGTGCATAAGTTTCCCTTGTAGTGAAGAAGACAAATTCGACTGCAACTGTCATTATCAGCATTTCAGAGGAATGCAGAGGAGGAGTGAGGAATTTCATTCTTGCCATTCGTGCTCTTTTGTCCTTGCTGATATGAGGTATTTCCAAACTCTGGTATGAAAACACAGCTCCTATTTTATCATTGCACAAGACACGTTGCAGCTGTGTCTTGCTACACAAATAGCTCTTCTTCCCCCCCCCCTCCCCTCGGCTATTGACTTGTTTGTCTCTGTGGCAGAAGAGAGGAGCATCATAGGTATTTGTTAGTTATCTGCATCCCCAGATATTCAACAGTATTAAGAATCTGGGGGTGCAGATAACTAACAATCTGAATTGGTCTCTCCACACATCATCCTTAGTGAAGCATGCAAACCAGCATCTGCATTTCCTACATCGGATGAGGAAAGCACATCTTTCTTCTTCTGTCCTGGCCACTTTTTACAGAGGCACAACTGGGAGCGTTTTAACAAACTGCATCATTGTTTGGTTGCGTGGCTGCAATGCTTCAGATAGAAAGTCCATATAGAGAGTGCTAAGGACAGCCGAGAAGACTATAGGAAGATCGCTTCCTGTTATTCAGGATACTGCTTATAAGCGCTATGCGCTTAGAGCTCAAAGCATTGTTAGAGACCCTGCACACCCATTTTATGGTCTGTTTCTGTTGCTCACCTCTGGGCGGGGGGGGGGGGAGGTTTCGAAGTATTTCTAGCAGAACTATCAGATTCTGTAACAGTTTTGTTGCAGGGGTGAAATCCGGCAGGTTCTGGAGACCCAGTAGTGGAAATTTTGAGTAGTTTGGAGAACCAGTGAATGCCATCTCTGACTGGCCCCAAAGTGGGGAGGAAATGGAGATTTTGCAATATCCGTCTCCCAGGAATGGGGAGGGAATGTAGATCTTGCAGTATCCTTCCCCTGGAGTGGTGTGGGAATGGAGACTTTGCAGTATCCTTCCCCTGCCATGCCCACCAAGCCACACCACGCCCACAGAACTGGTAGAAAAAAAAATTGGATTTCACCACTGCTTTATTCCCTATGCCATCTGTCTGGTAAACTCGCAAGATTTGTTTTTCTTGCCATGTACATGTATACATCTGAACTAGGCTGTTGTTTCTCTGTGTCATGTAATATATGTGAGTATATGCATAATATTTATTTATTTATTTATTTATTTATTTATTTATTTATTTTATTCATTCATTCATTCTGTCATTCTGTCATTCTGTCATGTTCACATAATGTATATTGGAGGTGGTGACCCTTTAAGAACTGTATACAGAGAAATTTCATTTTAATATATGCCGATTAGTGTACTTTCAAAGTGATAATAAAGCTATCCTATCCTATCCCATCCCATCCTATCCTATCCTATCCTATCCTATCCTATCCTATCCTATCCTATCCTATCCTATCTATCCTATCCTATCCTACTCTACTCTGTTCTGTTCTACTCTACTCTACTCTGTAAAATACCTTCTTTTACTGGGAGAATCACAGGAATCCAAGCAAAGGCATGACTGTTGCTATGGTAAAGGTTCTCACTGATGGGATATTTTTATGCTGCAAGCCACCCATCAAATTGTTTTCATAATAATAATTTCATCATAATATCATTTGCCCGCAAGAAAGAACTGGTGGGACCAAAAAAATAGAGAAAGTCATAGAAAATGAAGAAGCTAAATTCAAACAGGCAGGCACTGTCATGTAACAGTCCAGATTTAACAATTGTCGATAAGAAAGACAAAATATCTGGCTTGTGGTTGTGGCAATACCTGGAGACAGCAGAATAGAAGAAGAAAGAATTGAGAAGATAACAAAATATAAAGACCTGTAAATAGAAATAGAACAGTAGTACCAATAATAATAGGCACCTTGGGTGCAATCCCAAAACAACTGGAGCACCAATTGGACACCATCGGCATTGACAAATTCAGCATCGGTCAATTGCAAAAGGCGGCTTTACTCAGAACAGATTACATCCTGCAATGATATCTTTAACACCATCAAACATCCACATCTGCCTATCCCAGCTCCTTGGAAAGGACTCGATAAGTGGATTAAAATGCCAAATCCAGTCTAAACAACTGGCTGACTGTGCAACGAACCATAATAACTGGATAGGTCAAGTTGGAAATCGCACGTGGACGGTTCCAAGGAAACAGGAAATCCAAAAAGGCAGTGCTGCAGTGAAGCCTCTTCTCAAACAAGCAGGAACATATTGGAAGCATATGAAGAATGTTAATTTTCGAGGACAGAGAACGAGAATCTATTATGGGAGAACCTAATCAGGATTATTAGAAATGAGCACTGAAGGATGCTTGCAAACAAATAAACACACATACACACACACACAAATTTGGTGCAACTGAGCAGTTCAAAGCTTGAAGAGCTTTGAGAAGGGAAAGTTGCTTTTAGCTGAGCTAGTACCCTGTTGTCTAGAAGTCTAGAGCCTTGGTAGTACAGTGGACTAAAGCACACTGTTATTAACACCAGCTGCCTGCAATTACTGCAAGTTCGAATCTCACCAGGCTCAAGGTTGACTCAGCCTTCCATCCTTTCTAAGGTAGGTAAATTGAGAACCCAGTTTGTGGGGGCAATAAACTGACTTTGTATAAAATATACAAAAGTATGAAGGCTATTGCTTAACGCATTGTAAGCCGCCCTGAGTCTCCGGAGAAGGGTGGCATATAAATCAATTTTTTTAAAAAAAAGTTTGTGGATGGGACACCTTTGCCAAAAATGGTTCTATGACTACCATGTGTATAACAGAAATACTATATTCCTTGCTTTTCATTTTAAATTATATTTCTCTTTCTTATCCTTTCCCTGATAAAAACTTGAATCCTTTGAATTTTTGCTCAGGGTCCCTCTTGCTGCATACAGTGTTGTGCTAAACTAAAGTGTTTCCCTGAAGTTTTTGGAAGTCTGTGAGAGTAATGTGGAGGAATCCATGCTTTCAAGAAAGTCTCCTTGAAATATAAATTAGACAGTTAACCTCTCCATGGTCACTTCACATCAAAGTCACATCAAAGAAGTTAAAAGAAGTGTTCTTGTCAAACAGATATCAGGAGGAATAACTTATGTGGGTGCCAATTTCCTGATCTCCAGGTATTTTTGCTAAAATTCCATCCTTGGATATCTTTTATTTCCTAATCCCAGCTATTAATACAGACAAGAAGTCAAAACTGCAAGAAATGAAATTTGGCAACCTGTGTCCTGGTTAGGCCAGGTCCATTCACAAATTATTTGGTCTTCCATGGAAGACCAAATTATCCCTTGTCTGTTGGGCCTATCCTTCCTTCCTTCCTTCCCTCCCTCCCTCCTTGAATGAAATATCTATCAGTTACTGAATAAAACAAGAAATACTTCTACCAGTCATCAAGTCTAGTGACCAGACCACAGACTAATTTCCCAGTCTACAGAAATGACAATCACAAAAATCCCAGTCAGCAACAAAAGTTCCAGTTCTTGAAGTTGAGGATACTTGAAGAGCAACGGCTTAGTTACTTACTTCCAAGTAAACATAGCTTAGAGTGTGAGAGATCATCCAGTTACTTGTTCTGCATCCAGGTCTTATAACGTTATCTGGCACAATTAGTATTGTTTGTTTGAGAAGGACAATTCTTTTGTTTCTCTTCCATGCCTTTTCCTGCCAAAAGAACACAATGATTTCTAACAGATGAGTCTACTCCAGCTCTTGATAGTACCCCTCTGTTGTTCAAACTGAATATTTCTAGCATTAATCCACCAAAAAAAGAAAATAATTTACAATACCCATTTGTAGCAGAAAGATCAAACCCAATTTAGATTTTTGTCCTAACATTTAATTGGGTTTTTTTACCCGAATTTCACAAATTTTGCCATTATCAGTAGAGATATATCATGTTGAAAGTTCTGGGAAGGGAAAACATTACCTAGGAATAAAGCTGTATATTTCCCACCCTCCATGAATTTCCTAGATGAAGAAAATTGTGATATAACTTCAGGTGTTCATATTCACATGATACCCACATCTGATAATTGTCTGAATTGTGGCAAGAATAGAAAGAATTGTGCTGAAGATCTTGATAACTTGGGGTCTTTAAAGAATCCTGCCTCTGAAAGTGATATTAGTCCCAATGAGAAAATGTAAGCTGCTTTGTATATTGTCACAAATGGTGCTACAGTGGGGCACAGTGTGTGGAAGAGGAACAGAAAACAGAAATGCACATTATATGGTATTCTGTACATTATAAGAAGGCTTCAAATTGAGGGAGATGCTCTAAATCAGGGGTATCAAACTCAATTTCATTGAGGGCCACATCAGGGTTGTGTTTTACCTTGGGGGGCCAAGGTGGTTGTGGCCAGCTTGGTGTCACTCCTATCGGGGGCGCCTGTGGCGGCCCGAGTGCTCTGCCAGCGGAAACAGGCTCCCGAGCTGTGTTTCCGCTGCGATGGCCTCCTGCAGCCCTCTGCCAGCGGAAATGAAGTTCGGGAGGGCCGCACACAGCCCTCCCGAGCTCCGTTTTCGCTGGCAGAAGCACTGTGGGCCAGTCCTTTGCTGTTTCCAGGGTGGCCCCATGGGTCATATCTAAGCACCCCGCAGACCAGATCCGGCCCCCTGGCCTTGAGTTTGACACCTCTGCTCTAAAAGAATAAGGACTAGAGCAGGTGTGTCAAACTGGATTTCTTCGAGGGCCGGATCAGCATTGTAGTTCTCCTCCGCAGGACGGCTGGTGAGGTGGCGAGGTGGGAAAACAGGACAGACCCTGCCACACCCCATTCTGGCCAGCAGAGTGCTGCAGGAGGCCCTCCAGGCCAAAACGGGGCATGCGGGGGCCTGCGTGTGGCCCCCTGTGCCCCATTTTGGCCGGAAGAGGCACCGCGGGTTGATCCTTTGCTATTTCCAGGCCAGCCCCATGGGCCAGATTTAAGCAACCTGTGGGCCAGATCTGGCCCGCGGACCTTGAGTTTGACATCCCTAAGTAAATTAACATTTTTGCATGAAGTCAAATAAATACCTAGGAAGTTTATGAAAAATTGGGAAAGAGTTGTAAAGCTCATTGCCCATTAAAAAAGGCCAGTACAAATGTGAGTTTGATATAGCCAGATGTTAAAACATCTGTCTTTCATAAGGACAGTTTCAAAAATGTCCTCTATGTTGTGAAAAGTTATGATGAAAATAATCTCACATACACAAAAACAAACCTCAAATGTAAATTAAGACGAATCATGTGGCCATTAAACTTACAAGTGCCTAAATGTTGAATCTTCCAATATTTCCATTTATTCCAGGTGGGAAGATCACTGCACATTTCTTTGCTTAAAGATGGATGTGCCTTTTCTTTCCTGTGCAGAGAATTCCTCTGGTCTTCATTGTTAGTCTTTGATTTGTTCCATATCAAACCCAATAACTTGTCCAGGCCTCCTCATGTCTGTCGCCAGGATGTGCTGGCATTCTAACTGTTTTTCTGCAACTCTATGTCTGGTTTTGATTTTTATTCCCCTTTCCTTGCTTTCCAATTCAAGGAAAGAGATGCTTACCCTGAAGTTGGTTTCTGTTCCACCTTTTTATTATGTTTGTCCATTCTAATCCCAAATCTTTGCTAATCTAAATCCAACACATTAAAACCTCTTCCCTAACATAATAAGATATTGTACATATGAAGCACTTTCATCTGCAAATAATTATTCATGTAGAAAAATTAACGGACTCTGGATCTTTCACTTTTCTGACGGGCAAGCTAGTTTTCCATCATCGGGGAATGTTAACCGTAGGAGAAAAACATGCAGGATATAATTTTCACCTCAGCCTAAAGTCCTACGGGCAGTATTTCTCAATGTAAAATTGTGACTATAAATATTTGTTTCTCTTCAAAAGAAGAGAACACTTTTGAATGTGCTTAACAGACTGCATCAATCATTCAGCAAATTATAGATCCAGAAACATCAGTTTATCTATAACTCTAATGAAAATTGGGGGGGGGGAGGAGAAGGAGGAGAATCCATGAAAACCTCAGGATAAGGGTAGTGTATCTATCTGGTCCTTCTGGATCTCTTGGTCCCGTTGAATACCATCAATCATGATCTCATTCCAGACCAGCTCTGAGGCTTCAGAATAGGGGACACTGTTTTGCAATTGTTCTTCTCCTTGCATGGTCAGTTCCAGATGATGTTGGCGAGAAGGAGAGGTTTATGTCTAGGCCCCAATTTTTTGTGTGGTGGGGTTGCTAACATCATGGACCCTCCACATCTCCTATTTAACATCTAGATGAAGCTGCTGGGTGAGGAGTGGAGTGGAATGGAATGGACCTTGGAGGTCTTCTAGTCCAACCCTCTACTCAGGCAGGAAACTGTATACCATTTCAGATAAACGGTTGTCCAATCTCTTCTTAAAAACTTCCAGTGTTGGAGCATTCACAACTTCTGGAGGCAAGTTGTTCTACTGATTAATTGTTCTAAGGTAATAGCTTGAGGTGTTATAAGTATTATAAGTATGTGGATGATATTGAGATATATATCAACACCCTAACTCTGTTACTATCTAATCTTCATCATTGTTATGGTTTTTGTAAGTAAGTTTGGGATGATAGGGATATTTCAAATGCACTCAAATTATCTAAGGATGCCAGGCTGAAAAATAATAAGCTCCACCTGGATTTAGACAATACGTTGCAAGTCAAAAACTAGTTCTGTTCTTCTTCCGTCTCAGAGTAAATTTTGGCCTTATTTTGGTAAGATACGGTTATGTTTCATGCCAGTATACTCCCAAGATTCGCCTTTGTTTTTCATTTGTTTTTAAATTGCTCTCCAACCATTTATATTTACAAATATAATATAACGTCTGTTTGTAGATGTTGCTGGATTTACTCAGGGAAAGCAGGGGGTTACTCTTCGTTATTTGGCTTTTTTTTTCCTTGCCAAGAAAGTTTATGGAAGATACTAGGAAAATGTGTTGATTGAATTCCATTTCCTTCTGCAATAAACTATTTTTGTGAGTTGCTAAAAATATTCTTCTTTTCTGCACTATTAAAAACAGTGCTCGAGGAAATAAACTGCAGATAGTTGGAGTCATACAGCAAGAATCTCTGGTCCAAAAATTATAAAGGAAGGACAGTTAGAAAACTTCCGGACTCAAAAAATGAATGGCATAAACACAAGCAGAAATAAAATAATCTCTTTTTAAAGCATTTCAGCTTATTACAGCTCATGCATAGATCTTCAGAATAAATCTTTATTCTCTCACCTTATAATGCAGTATACCCAATAGTTATCCCTAGCTATTTCTTTTTTGACACATATGTCTATTGAGATTCTCAGTCGTCCAGGCCATGGTTGTCCCAAAGGTGCTTTTTTAAAAGGCAGCTGGACCTATGCTAAGACCTATGCTAACTGTCAGATGACTACAGGGAATATAAATCCTTCTCTTCTCCACCATTCAATCAGAACTGAAGAAGCTTCTTGGATGAGAAGTGAAACATCTTCAAGGAAAAATAAAGAAAGTCCAGTTGCCTTTTCAAAAAGCACCTTTAAGACTTCTTTCTGGCATCATTAGATTTTCTCTTCCTTTCCCTCTCCTTCCAATGGAAGCCATCTGGTAAAGCTTTATAAAGCATTTGAAAGAGGTACTTGGGTAAGGATGTTACTAGAACAATATATCCAGTGGTGAAATCCAATTTTTTTTACTACCGGTTCTGTGGGCATGGCTTGGTGGGCGTGGTGTAGTTTGGTGGGCATGGGCGTGGCTTAGTAGGCGTGGCAGGGGAAGGATACTGCAAAATCTCCATTCCCTCCCTACTCTGGGGCCAGCCAGAGGTGGTATTTGCCGGTTCTCCGAACTACTCAAAATTTCCGCTACCAGTTCTCTGAACTACTCAAAATTTCCGCTACTAGTTCTCCAGAACCAGTCAGAACCTGCTAGATTTCACCCCTGAATATATCCCTTCCCAAAGTTTGTGTCTTAACAATCCGTCTTAGAAGAAATTTTGTGGTAGCACTAGATCACTAGTCTTTCTCAATGTATCCCAAATTACAGGTTTTCCTCACTTTATGCAAATTTGCTGTTGTACGCTTGACCATTTTCTCCAAGAATATGTGTTGGTATTGTGCCAGCATACTCAAATTATAACTGAAGCCATGTTGTATATTACTTGGTTTGTTTCTTGAAATAAGCTGGTGTTTATATTTAATGTTACAGTTTGGCATCTTTTAATACTTGTGCTAGCTGTTTCTTTGGAACAAGCTGCAATGCAGGCAACCCTGTTCTGTTGTTTTTGTGCTGTTCCAGGTGCTCTGTTATTCTTTTTGTTTAGTTAAATGGCAGTGTTCTTTCTGAGAAGGTGGAGGAGATAGTGTTGGGTTTGGGGATGAAAACGATTCAATAGTTATGCTGTCTTCCACTACTGCTGACTTTCTCTGGTTCACCTCTACCGTCTGAGCAACTTCTGGCAAAGCTCTGATATCTTTGCCCTGAGTAGATCTTCGCAGATCTTCCAATCCTGCTTCTGTGAATACTTTATTTCGTATTATAAATTAATGTTGATACGTTCTGTTGTTTCTGATTCTGAATGTTGTTCTTTCCAGAACTGGTGCATTCTTTTCAGATATCCTCTTCTTGTTGGACTTGATGTGTAATAATAGATCATTGTTTCTTTGTTTTCAATTTGCAATGTGTAAACAGAGTTTCTTCCAGTAGTCCTGCAGCTGCTGGCCTTCGTTGTTCAGCCAACAATCCTGTAGCCCATTTATCACCACATGTCTACGAACTCCAACAGCTAGCGTTGTCCTTGTTGACCGGGGCAATGACCGATCCAGTATATCTTTCTATAAATTACAACTCATACTGTTTATGGGAGAGACGCTCTTCATCTGATTCTTCTGATTAGACCTGTCCTTATGGTTGAACTTTAGACATAGTTCTCATCTTCCTCAGAGCACAAGCTAGTGTCTCACTGGTGAGGGAATTATCATCATCATCATCATCATCATCATCATCAAATTTATATAGCAGCCACGAGTGCTATTCAGCAGGTTCTGACAGGTTCTAGGAGAACCGGTAGCGGAAATTTTGAGTAGTTCAGAAAAACCGGCAAATACCACCTCTGGCTGGCCCCAGAGTGGGGTGGGAATGGAGATTTTGCAATATCCTTCCGCCAGGAGTGGGGTGGGAATGGAGATTTTGCAGTATCCTTCCCCCAGGAGTGGGGAGGGAATGGGGATTTTGCAGTATCCTTCTCCTGGAGTGGGGTGGGAATGGAGATTTTGCAGTATCCTTGCCATGCCCACCAAGCCACACCACACCCACCAAGCCATGCGCATGGGGCCATGCCCACAGAACCGGTAGTAAAATAAATTGAATTCCACCACTGATAGCAGCCCATCTCATCAAAAGCAACTCTGGGCAGCACACAACAATCAACTGTACACCGAACACAAGACAAGGTAGAAAACCCGAATAACATAATGCTTAAGAATAAGGCTGTTTAAAAAGTCATGAGCATTTGTGTTATTGCATTCAGATTGTCAAACTTGAACGTCATAGCTCATAACCCTATTTCTCCCTCCCTCCCCTCTGTTACGATGTCTCACTTTATGCAAGCTTTTCAGGGAATATGGCAGTAGCATAAAATGAAGGATGCCTGTATCTACAAAGAAAAATTGGATAAGGCTGCAGTGAAAGCAAACTGACTGAAAAAGGTTTATACAAGTTGAAATAGAAGGAATTCCATCGATGAGATGACAGTGTGGGGCCAGGAATGCCCACTCAAAATGGTGGAGCTATAAAAGAAGAACGTTTTAACCATTTTAGATTTTTTTAAAGGAAAAAACTATTGCTGATAGATCTATAGGGAAAAAAATGAAAAATCTTTCCGACACAACTGATTGCAGTCTTCTACCACTATATCTTGCAGAAGATCAACAAATGATTTGATTCTCAGTCGACTTAAGTGCAGCAGCAAGAAAGTGATGCGCCTTCATGGACAAATAAATAACCAAAATGGAGAAGCTTAAATAACCATGAGTGCTGTTATGTGTGGAAGGACTTAGCTTATGCATTTGCTTGAAAAGAGTATGAAAAATAAAGTGTCTTTATTTAGCCTTTCTTTAGGGCTATGAAGATGGGAGATAACTGAAGATAAGCTCTTTTCTTTGACATTCCTAAAATAATACAAAATAGAGCCCATCTTGGGTATAAATATGACATTTTGCTCACTCAAGGGGAGACACAGAATAACAGAATAACAAAGTTGGAAGGGATCTTGGAGATCTTCTAGTCCAACCCCCTGCTCAAGCAGGAAACCCTATACCATTTCAGACAAATGGCTGTCCAATCTCTTCTTAAAAACCTCCAGTAATAGAGCACCCACAACTTCTGGAGACCAACCATTCCAGAGGCTAATTGTTCTGTAGAAAATTTCTCCTTAATTCTAGGTTGGCTCTCTCTTTGATTAGTTTCCATCCATTGCATCCATTTCATCCATCTATTCCATCCACTTGACACCCATCAAATGCATTCAGGGCTTTAAGAACCATATTCCCCACCTAGAACATAAGCTTCCGTAGTTACAGACTATTTCATTGAAAGTTCATTGAGGCCTATACAAGCTTTATGGTTCATCTGTACGATAGCATGAGCTTTAATAATTACCAGCTTTTCATTAGAAGCAGTTGGATATGTAAAATGCATTGCTACATCTTTAAGTCAGATCTTATTTTGCTGTGCCGATATGCTGTAGTTTATAGAATCTGACATTAGGCTTTTGGGATTAGCTTCATAAAAATGGTTTTTCCTCTTATGGAGCTACTTTCATAGAAAGTTTACAATCCCGCGTATCAAGCAGCAGGTTGAACTCTTCCAGCAAATGAAGTCACTGATCAATTGCCAAATTGCTCTTTAATGCATCCGGAGGGTATGCTTGTTTGCATTTGAGAATGTGACCTAGAGATTGTGTAGAAAACTCGGGGCTGGGGCCGTGAGTATGTGAAGAAACCTATTTCTTGGTTGTGTTAGTGATGGCTACAGTTTCCTTGCCTGGTATGACTTTTTTATTTCTACAGCTATGGTTTGTAATGGTTCTTATTGTACTCATTTGATTTTAGATATTCAAAGTCATTTGCTGAGATGGGTGACTATAGAAATAGACTTTAGGGATGAAAAGAGGGGGGAAGGAAGGAAGGAAGGAAGGAAGGAAGGAAGGAAGGAAGGAAGGACGGACCGGGCCAACAGATATGGGATAATTTGGACTACCTTGGCTAGAAATATTTTGTGAATGTGGAAATAAGGATGCACTTAGTTGAATGACTAGGTGAAAAGCTGACCTTATCGACGTCAGTGTTATATGGAGAATTTTATTTATTTACTTATTAAATTTATTTGCCCCGCAACTCTGGGATGCTTACATTTGGACAAAACTTTAGTGTAAACATTAAAACAATGAAAAGATAAATACATCAAAATTAACAAGAAATAACTAAGATAATGGGGGGGGGGTGTAATACAGTGGAGGTGAGATCTTCTATTTAATCCCATAATCATTTCCAAGATAACATATTCCTATCCGGGCCCCAGACTAATTGGCAGAGCCAGGTTTTAAGACCTTCTGCCAATGAAGGACAAAGCCCTGGCACGAGCTACTGTGCGACCACCTGTGCTGATTTGCTTTGTACCAAGCTCACTTAGGCCTCTGACATCAGTGCCTGCCACCAGCCGCCACAGGAGGAAGGTAAGCCCAAAGAAAGAGGTAAATAGGTAGAATAAAAATGCAAAAAAAAATTTTCCTATCAGGTTCTGTGGGCGTGGCTTGGGAGGGGGTCATGTGATTGAGTGGGCATGGCCATGAGTGACATCGAGTTGGCCACACCCACTCAGTCACAGGACCCTCACCCCCACCAAGCCATGTCCACAGAACTGGTAGGGAACATTTTTGAATTTCACCCCTGGTATGCTGAAGTAGAATACACGAGGCTGCAAATCAACACATTATAAAGGTGATTGCATGGTTTTCTATTCCTGCAGGCACCTCAAAACAAGGCACCCTAATAGCTTTCCTTTGACCTTTAGGGAAGGCCAAGAGGATGGGGGTAGCTCTCATCTTGAAGGAGCCACCATGTTCCAGAGGGTGGGAGCCACAGCAGAGAAGTCTTTTCTTCTGGATCCTGCCAGCCAAAATCCCTTGGTTGACATAATCTGCAGCATGCCCCTTCTGTTGGTGCGAGTGGGGAGATCCAATCCCATTGGGTGAGATGGTTCCTCAGGTAATGAAAGTAGGATGGTACAGAGAGAGTCTATTCTACCCTTTGCTAGACCTGCCTTCTCTTCCAAAACTCCTCCAATCAATCCAAAGTGGATGGATTGGAATAAATACAGCTATACAAATGAGGTAATGGAATTTCTTAATAGTGCATTGCATTATAATGCATCTCATTACACAGTTTACTTACAGCTAATCTGGGTTACTGCCCTCATTTTGTCTCCCTTCTTAATAAGCTCATGGCCCCTTTTCTAGAATTCATATTATCAGTGATCTGAGGATTCATTTATAAAATGTTTATTCAAAGGGAGATGTCCTGAGGGGTAACAGCTTAATCAGTGACTTGTAGGAATAAAAATTAAGAGGAGGGGAAGGACCTTGGGATTCTTGTGTTTCTTGGCTGAAAATTATAAACATTTCTTCATGGACAAGAGCTGAATACATTTTTTTTGGTCCACTTTTAATGAGTGAGAGCTCAAACGTTTTACTGCCTTTTTTCCTATTGCTCTCCAAGTGCAACAACAAAATTGTGTTCTTTAATTTCTTATCTAGGTAAGGTTGTAAAATAACCTTTTGGGGGCATTGGATCATCTCCTTCTTCCCCATCCTACTGTAATTCTCTTCTTATGCAAATTTACAGTTTGGGTTCCATGCCATGTTCATATTTAATATATATTTAATTGTGTAATAATATCTATTGAAGCCAGTTAACTACCTTGCCTCTGAAACCTTCCATTGCTACCATTCCTGTAAACACAAGGAAAATAGCAATAGCATTTAGCCTTATATAGCGCTTTACAGATGTCTCTGGGCAGTTTACAATGAAGAAGCATATTTGCATATTTCCCCCAACAATCTCAGTTCTCATTTTACCAACCTCAGAAGGATGGAAGGCTGAGTCAACTTTGAGCCCCATCAGAATCAAACTCCAGACTGTGGGCAGATTTTGCCTGCAAAATGTTCCTCTTGGTTGATTAACCTATTCAAAACTGACATCAAATTCAGTGATATCTATAGACTTTAAAAGGGATTTGGGGGAAAAATGGGTTGTTAATCAAAGCAGGCCTGTCGTCTTTCAGCATTCCGGAAGGCAGTTCATTATAATTAAAGCATCTCGCTATACAAATGCATTCAAGTTAACGTGTTTGTGATGTACACTTCAGGGGGAAAAAAGAATTGTTTGTGGAACCAATAAAAATTCTTGAACAGAGGTTTCATGCATCCAGGTTAGCTTTTTATTTTAGGCAGTACATAAAATCAAATGTTAACTTATAAACATTTGTTTAGCAATCATTTGAAGTTTCAACTAAAGTGAAAAAAAGGAAATTACGACGGTCCTCACACTTATACTTGTTGTATCATCCCCATAATCATGTGATAAAAAAAAAATCAGGTGCTAGGCAACCGGTATATATTTGCAATGGTTGCAGCACCCCAGGGTCATGTGAACACCAGTTGCAACCTTCCCAGCTGACTTCCAACAATCAAAGTCAACAGGGGAACTCAGAGTCACTTAATGACTTCATGATTCACTTAACAATGGCAATGATGTTTTTAACAATCATGGCAAAAAAGATCGTAAAATTTGATGCGGCTCATATAAACACCTTGCTTAACATCAGAAATTCTGGTCTTTACTGTAGTCATAAATCGAGGACTACTTCAGGGGTGAAATGCTACCGGTTCGGGCAAACCGGTAGTAAAAAATGCTACTGGTTCAGGCGAACTGGTATTTCCAATGATCAGCTGGGCAACGATCAGCTGTGGCACGTGATTTCTATTAGCTAGAACCGTCAGATTTCCTGCTTTCTAGCTAATCTAAATCACGTGGCACAGCCTATTTCCCCCCCCCCCCCTCACTGTTCTACTTACCTTTGCAGACTCGGAAGGCTTCAAAATGTTCCTTTTTTAATGCTGCGTGGGTGTGCCTGAGGCGCGCAGGCACACGCAAAGCACGCACTCACCAGCAGACTCATAGAACCGGTAGCAGACTTCAGAGGATTTCACTCCTGGACTACTTGTATATGAATGGTCATTCCTGTTACTTAGTGGTCAATTTTATGGATACAAGATGGCTGCCGATGTGATTGGAAGTTCTAAACTGGCTTCCCAAACTTGGTGTCTTCCATGTAATTGGGATGATCTGTCATAGCTAGCCAGTATAGTCAGAAATCATCTTGCCTAAGAATCATAAACATGAAATCCAGTTCAAATTGGAAAAACAGAAAGAAAACTCTTTTAAACTCTCTGCAAATGCTTAAACTTATTTTCAGATTTTTCCATTCCAGTCACAGCCATATCTTTAATATTTTTCTAATTCTGTGTGGGATCTGATGTGTTTTTTGAAATGGCTTTAAAAGTGCACGCAAAAAAGTTGTATTACTAAAAAGAAGTACAGGCGTTAGAGAAGAGCTTTCAAAGATAATTAGGGGACTGGAGGCTAAAACATTTGAAAAACAGTTGCAGGAATTGGGTATGAAAGGAGGACTAAGGCTGACGTAATAACTGTGTTCCATTATCTGAGGGGCTGCCCCACAGAAGAAGGGGTCAAGCTATTCTCCAAAGCACCAGAAGGCAGGACAAGAAGCAATGGGTGGAAACTAATCATAGAGAGAATCAATCTAGAATGAAGGAGAAATTTCCTGAGTTAGAACAATTAATCAGTGTAAAAGAAAATCGTAATAAGAATTATTTTTTAAAAAAGTAGAACAATTAATCAGTGGAGTGACTTGCCTCCGGAAGCTGTGGGTGCTCCATCACTGGGAGTTTTTAAGAAGAGATTCGACAACCATTCGTCTGAAATATTATAGGGTTTCCTGCCTGAGCAGGGGGTTGGATTAGAAGACCTCTAAGGTCCCTTCCAACTCTGTTATTCTGTTAAAGAGAACCTTATACAACAAGGCTGAATTGCCACAGAAATGGATAAATTAATTAAAATATATAAAAATACATACAATATTTTTAAGATGACTGTATCTTAATACATTCATCCATATCCATTATACTATTCCCTTTTGGAATGTTGTTCAGAGCTCAGAAAAGGAGTAAGAGATAGTGAGCCAAGGAAAATTAAAAGCATGAGATAAGAAAAAGAAGGGAAAATATAGGGAAGATTAGTTTTCAGCAGCATCATTCATAATACTTTCCTACCCTTGCAAGCTTTGCTTGCTTTTACCAGACCAAAATCCTTTTTTATAGCAGTAGTTTATTTCTGGTTTCTGGCAAAAATGCTGATTGGTGAAAACAGATTTGTTTAATGACCACAGCATTTACTTAACATGTTTGCTTAGCACGCATGGTATTTACTTAATGACCACTGCAACAAAGGTCATAAAATCAGTCATAGTCACGGTGTTTCTTTTAACAACTGTCTTGACTTACAACCATAATTCTGGGCTCAATTATGGCCATAAATTGAGGACTACGTGTAAATCACTTTTTGTTCTTTAAACTACTTTCATCTTTCTTTTTGAAGTTCTCATTGACTCTAACCAACTACACTTTCTTAGTCTCATTCCATATAATCCATTCAGTTTTTCTTCATATCAGGGCACTGTCAAAGAGGAATCAAAAAAGTCAAAATGGTTGACCACCTATGTAGAAAAGAAATGCAGCATCAGTTGTGTGGTCACTGCTGTCACCTTACTTTTTTCACCCTTCCGCTATACATGGCCTGTTTCATATTTTCATTTTGTAGCTTAATCGTCATTCCTTTTCTATACAATATAGAGAGTCTACATCAGAGGTGGGCAATTACAGCCTCTTTATGACTTGTGGACTTCAACTCACAGAATTCCTGAACCAGCCACATACTGGCTGACTTCAGAGAGTATAAATCCTTCCATTCCCCACCATTTAGTTAGACCCGAGGAAGCTTCTTGGATGAGAACTGAAATGTCTTCAAGAAAAATCAAGTACGTCCAGTTCCTTTTTTAAAAGCACCTTTAGGACATCCTTCCTGTTTTGGCTTTTCTTGAAGATGCCACACAAAACTTTCCATTTTAAAGCTTTGGTAGCCACTGTTTTCATCACTCTTCTATTTTTATATGGCTTCTAGTCAATGCTCCTGTGTTGTACTATATTATCCAAAAAAATTTAAACGTTGCAAACTGCTTTGAAGTAGCACAGAATTATTTTAAATAACTGGCCCTCTTATTATATCAGGACAAGTATTTCTTTTATAGACTGATTTCATGGTAAATTTTCATGGAAGGAAATACAAGCAAGAAAGCTGTTTACATCTATTTATATAGGAACTGTTGCAAATATTTCCAAATAAAAAGAGGAAAATTGTAAAAGAAAAGCGTGTTCCTAAGTAAATAAAAACAAAATTCAATTTGTTTCATTCTGTTGCTTGACTGGTAGATTTTCTGGCTAAGAATTGTAATCATGTTTGTTTGGTTGTTTGTTAGATACAATTTTTCATGGTTTAAAAGTAATCCAAAAAGGGGGGGGGTTGTTTTATAGAACAATTTAAGTAAATAAAAAAGCAATTATAATTTACAAACAAATAATGCAGGAAAAAAAACCCTTTGAAAAGAACATATATTCAATGCTATAAATTCCTTAAAATGCTGTGATACAATATGATCAAACCAGAACATAAACTCTCGCTTAACAAACAAAAACTAAGTAAACATATACATCTTAAGTCCCCATTAAAAGTGTCCAAAGCTCAACACCGATATATAACTTAACAGGGAGAGAATTCTAGAACTACGGAACTTGTATTATGAATTTCAGGCTCTGGGGAGTGCATCATCATTAATATGATTTTTTTTCATGGTATTAGATTGAAAATCAAGGAGATGCTTTATCAGAAATCTGGGTTTTAAGCTTACACCAGAATTTGCATATCATGGCAAGTGCCTTTAATTTAATTTGGTGGCCTGCTGGCAGCCTACTGTAATACCAGAGCCTTCAAAACATTTAGACAGCTCCAGGTTGGGAAAAACTGGGGGAAATCAGCTTGACAACATCCTTACAGCTTTCATCAGACTCGTAATAAGATATAGGGCTAGGAGTGGAATGTGGTTATTGGCTCCACTGTATTTTGAGCAGTTTGGAAAACAGTTCCTGGCTTAGTCAGTGACATAGGATATGCGCTTGGAGAGTCAATATCTTTTTACAAGTCTAGCACTGCCTTCGTCATGAATTCCCACATTGAAATCAATTACAGAAAACTCCAAAGAGGAAAAGATGGACCAAATGTACTCAGTAGTCATTAACTTTCCAAAGATAGACTTGGGTAGCAGTCAACACACTCACCAGAATGCAATTCCCAAATTTCTATGAAACACGCCATGTTGGTTAAACTAATATGAAGCTAAGCTTGTAGTTATGACAGCCTGCAGAGAAGAATTTAAATAGCTCGTATAAATGTATATGAAATAGGAATCAAAAAATAATGTTGTCCCAGCTTCTAACTTTATGCTTGGTCAGTAGAAGAGGATTCCACAAGCTGCTCAGAGTTATCCTAAGGTCAAATGGACAGCCAATAAATTTTACAAATGAATAAATAAACTTGTCTAGCTCTATGTTTTCATGTGAGATTTTGTGAGGTCCTTGTTGCCTCATGAGATCTTGTGGCAGAATAAAAGCTTACAAGATTTTGTAATTTTGTGATACTTGGTAAAAAAATATTGAGAAGGGGAAGCAGTATTTTGAGATGAGTAGGCACATTGATATCCACAAGTACTCCATTAGTAATCCTGAAGTATTTAATTATAATGGACATACTTGATAGTTTTCCTAGTCATTAGGAATTACCGAAATTCCAATTCCTACTATCCCTGGAGGTTGCCTAGATGTCCCTTTCAAATCTTTCTTTTATTCAATTCAAATCCAACCCAGCCATTAAAACTTAACTTAAATCTGATTTAAAAAATGAAAACTCAAGACATACAGTGGCGCTTAATCTGTGAATCCTTTTGAATTTTCAATATTTCTGCATAAAAATGATCTAAAGCATGACCCTGTTCTCCCCACGACGTGGGCACTAGAGTGAATAATGCATGAATGATTTTTCAAAAGTATTTAAAATGTAATTTACACAAACTCTGTTTAAAAGAGGTCATGTGCTAAAATATCATGAAAAACACATAGGCCTCCATTAAGTTAATCCTCTTTGGAGGCTCATAAAAGACATTCCAAGGGATCAGAAGGCACTGATTGTATCTTACAGACTCACCTCAGTGACCTCTGGAATAACAGTATATGAGTATCTACCTCACTGATAATCTGGCTTCTCTTTCAACTATATCTGATGTTGATCCCTGGCTGGCTGGTTTCATTGCCATGTTTTCTGAAGGATTTCTCTTAAAAATTGTCATTAAGTATGGCACAACTTCTACTCTACTGAATAGACAGACATCCAATGGTTGTCCCTCAGCTGTGGCTCATCTGGCATTCCATCCAGCTATGGCTCATCTGGCATTCCATCCATCCCCCAGCTGTGGTTCATCTGGCATTCCATCCAAAAGTATATTTACTTTTTTAATTGCCTCCTTCTTTATTTTACCACACCACCCCAAACCTCTCTTTATTCACACAAATCCTGCAAGATTAGTTGGGCTTTAGGCCAAAACAGAAATAAGGTCAGATGTGCACATTTGTCGTGTTTTGTTTTGCATCAAACCCATGCACTGTGGAAATAAAAAATGGTAGCACAGGATTAGTATTTTGGAAGCAGCAAACACAACTGCATGTACTGAATTTAAGTCTCCGGTGGAAGAAAACATTATTTATACATTCAGGAAAAGGAAGTATTCTACTTTGAGCAAAAGACCTACTTGACTAATTTTCTCCATCCAAAAAACCAGACCACAGAAAGCATAACCATATTGAGAGAATATTCCGTGGAGGATTTCTTCACACTGTGATAAATCAGTCAATCATAAAATCAATCCGAATTCTGAAATAGTATCATTTCCTTAAAGGCTATCACATGTGTTTTTATTGAACGTGAAATTAGGTCCTAAAAAACTGATTTTTGCTTTATTTTATCGTTGCTTAAAATCTGGGTACTGAGGCTCATTAAAGTCGCTTAAAATTTTGAGAGTACTAATTTTTCGTGAATTAAAATTTATACGTTTTGTTCATTTTAAGAAACACCACGCTCTGGATGTAATTAATTGCTTAAAAATCAAGTTTTTAACTTTAATTTATTGGACATATTTTGAAGGAACAGCATGCAGTGGATTTATGGCCCCGAATCAAGGACTTATATAATTCCTTGGACAAATTACTTGATCATTTTTATTCATATGTTGTCCAATTGTTAATAAATGTCTCATGTAGCCAAAATTAAAAAGTATGTCCCTCCAACATACAATAGATCCAAATTCTTATGTGCTCATGAGTATGTGTAATTTAAATGCCAGCAAGATCAAAATACCCTTGACACCCTCAAGTTTCCAATTGCTGTCATTATGATTTGTGTCAGGAAAATCTGCAAATTGGAGAGATAATCTTTTAAACATACAGTATGTGGTTGAGTCATTTAGCCCACAGAGCTTGGAACCTCTGAACCATCATGTGTCTGGCAAATCATAAGGGCCTTCTGAGATGAACGCTGAGTTCTCTGGAAGGAAGAGAAGTAAAATGACATATTTAATCATTCTTTCTCACTTAGAAGCTTACCCCTTGATATCTATCTACTTTGTGACAGAAAAGCTGATCTGCATACAGAAGACCTCATATTCAGATTCTCGCGGTGGTGGGATTCAACCGGTGTAACAACCGGTTCGTTCCGCACACGCACAGTACATTTGACAACAGCTCTAAAATTTACCTTCTACTGCAGCCCCGGTGAGTAAAACAGCTGAGGCGCGGCAATCCGCTCTGCCGCGCCTATCAGCTGGGCTTCAAACAAAGGAAATATAAGTCGGTATAGCGCAGGGGCGGGCGGGCAGGCCCAGCTGATCGTTGGAGCGAAGCAGTTCGCTCTCAGCCGATCGTCAGAACTAACGGTTTGACCAAACTGGTCCGAACCGGCTGAATCCCACCCCTGAGTTTCTGACTTTTTTTTTATTTTATTTGATTTATATGCCGCCCTTCTCTGGAGACTCAGGGCGGCTTACAATGCGCTAAGCAATAGCCTTCATACTTTTGTATATTTATACAAAGTCAGCTTATTGCCCCCACAAACTGGGTCCTCAATTTACCTACCTTAGAAAGGATGGAAGGCTGAGTCGACCTTGAGCCTGGTGAGATTTGCAGTAATTGCAGGCAGCTGGTGTTAATAACAGTGTGTTTTAGTCCACTGTACTACCAAAACTTCCAAGGTTAGATAGAAGAGGCAAAAGGTCTCTGGTTGAAAAGCCTGGAGATTTGGTACCATTTGGAGCAGAGAGCAGGAGGTGAATTGGAGAGATATGTCAACGTATTTATGTTTCTTATTGATCTTCTCAGTGACTTTTTTTAACAAGAATTCCTCTTCTGAGCTAAATGGAACCAGGGGAGACAATAAGAATGTTAAGTGATGCAAGCAAGAAAAATTGGAAACAGACTTTTCCAACAGACTTTTCCTCTTCAAAAAAGAATACAGATAGTCTTCAACTTACAACCATTTAGTTAGTGACCATTCAAAGTTAGAATAGCACTGGAAAAAGTGACGTTTGACCATTTTTCACATGTACAATCATTGCAGCATCCTAATGGTCATGTGACCAAAATTGGGATTTTGGTCAATGGGAAAGCCACATTCATTTAACATCCATGTTACTAACTTAAAAACCTTAGTGATTCACTTAACAACTGTGGCAAGAAAGGTCGTAAAATTGGGCAAAACTCAACAAGTGTCTTTCTTAACAGCAAAAAATTTGTGGTTGTAAGTCGATGGCTACCTGAATTAACAGCAACAGACAAATCCAGTACTTGCATATAATCTATGCTAGACAGCAGTTTTTTAATTTCACATGCTAGTTCTGTACTTTAAATAATCTAAAACCATTCTACTACTGCTGGCTAAATACATATATCTGATATTTAAGATTCCCTCTAAGCAGGGGTGAAATCCAGCAAGTTCTGACAGGTTCTGGAGAACCGGTAGCGGAAATTTTAAGTAGTTCTGAGAACCGGCAAATACCACCTCTGGCTGGCCCCAGAGTGGGGTAGGAATGGAGATTTTGCACTTTCCTTTCCCTGGAGTGGGGTAGGAATGGAGATTTTGCAATATCCTTCCCCTGGAGTGGGGAGGGAATGGAGATTTTGCACTTTTCTTCCCCTGGAGTGGGGTGGGAATGGAGATTTTGCAGTATCCTTCCCCTGCCACGCCCACCAAGCCACGCCCACCAAGCCACACCACGCCCACCAAGCCATGCCCACAGAACCGGTAGTAAAAAAATTTAGATTTCACCACTGCCTCTAAGGCTCTGTTTTTGCTATTTATTTGAATTGTATTCAGATTGACATGAGGGATAGGGTTTTTTGTAGTGATATAATAATAAAAATGTGATGACCTACATAAGTTGCTTCTAAATAATGATGGCAAATGCTCCATTTCTGATCGGATGCAGAATATCTCTGACCCAGCTGCTGTAGACAACACTGTAACAAATAAGGGTGATGAACATTACAGTCCAATTAGATATCACCAAGGAAATCCAACAGTAATTGCATACCATAGGTCTGTGATGGCGAAGCTATGGCATGCATAACACAAGTGGCAAGCAGAGCCCTCTCTGTGGGCATGAGAGCCGTCACCCCAGCTCAGCTCCACCGGGCTTGTGGACACTCTTCCCGCCAACCAGCTGGTTTTTGGGTCTGCTGTGCGGGGGCGGGGTGCATGAGGGGAGGGGTTGTGCATGCATGCGTGGGGGGTGGGGCGCATGTGGGAAGTCGCCCATGCATGCATGGGGGGCAGGGTGCCCGGGGTTCATGCGTGTATGCAAGGTGGATCATGCGTGAATTGTATTATGGGTGCATGTGTGCACACACATGCTTTCTGCACGCGGCGAAAAAACGGTTAGCCATCACTGCCATAGGTATTCTCATGTATATGTATGTGCAGATTTAGACATAATTATAAATAGAATTATATCTCCTTTCAAGTGTAAGAGTCTACTTTAGCTTATTATTAAAAAAAAAAAAGAGCCTGGTGGTGCAGTGGACTAAGTGCTGTTAAAGTAGCACTTAAGTTGCCAGCTGCCTGCAATTACTGCAAGTTCAAATCCTACCAGGCTCAAGGTTGACTCAGCCTTCCATCCTTTCTAAGGTAGGTGAAATGAGGACCCAGATTGTGGGGGCAATAAGCTGACTTTGTATAAATATACAAAAGTATGAAGGCTGTTGCTTAACGCACTGTAAGCCGCCCTGAGTCTCCGGAGAAGGGCGGCATATAAATCAAATTTTAAAAAAATAAAATAATTATGTACAGTACTAACAGGTGATGGGCAATTTCAAGGCCGTTGCTTTCCCTTCTGTTCTTTCCTTTATAATACAAGTAATCCTCGACTTACCAGTTCCTTTAGTGACCATTCAAAGTTACATTTTTCACAGTTACGACCTTTGCAGCATCCCCATGATCACATGATCAGAATTCAGATGCTTGGCCACTGGTTCACATTTATGACCGTTGTTTGTGTCCCAAGGTCACGTGATCACCTTTTGTGACCACCTGACAAGCAAAGTCAATGGGGAAGCAAGATTCACTTCAGAACCATGTTACTAACTTATCTGCTGCAGTGATCCACTTAACAACGGTGGCAAGAAAGGTCATAAAATTCCTGTGACTTAACCACAGGGATTTTGGGCTCAAGTCTGGTCGTAAGTCGAGGACTATCTGTAGATAGTCTTTCAGATAAGCAATCCCTACAAACCCCTACATGTGTACAATGAGATACAAGGGTATTTCAGTATCTTCATTAAGTACTAGGCATGGCAAAATTATCTCCATGTGACACCTTTTTCTGGTTGTGAGTAGGTTCTTCTTAATTGCTGGTTCTGAAAATAGATATTAAGGCTGCTTATCAATACTTTTTATAGCATTCTTGGACAATATAAGCTATCCAAAGGGGAGGGCGGGAAAGACAGGTGTGGAAAAATGAATCTGGACCAATACCAAATCTGATCTCAAATGTTCTGAATGGTTTTCTAATTTTTCTAATGTAAATTCCTTACGCTGAGCTATTTCGCTACTATGAAGTCCACGGGATTTGCTTTGAATTGTTATCCCTGCCTCATGATTACCCAAGAGTTTAAAAATCAAACAAAAATAATAATGCCCCAATGCAACCTTTTGTTGATCTCCCCATAATCTACCTGTCACATAAAAATAAATTAACCATGTACGTGTTTTCCTAGATAATGTTTGTTTTATTGATGCAAAATACATTTTAAGTGGGCTGATTCACGAGTTCAGTATTGTTGGAACTAACCAAATAATCTTTGCCAATAAAAGGCAGTTAATGCTTTTAAAGTGTGTCAGATTGGCTCCTATGAGGTGAATTAACATTGACTACACTTTTGAAAGATAATCTGAAAAAACAAACTTCTTGCTTTAAAAATCATTCTTCCTCTTCACTTGCATTATTGTAAGAGAGATTTAACATGTTCCAAAAAATGCTGCCTGCCTTGTCTGCAGAGTAACATTTTGATAACTATTAATCATTATCATTCTTATTTTGTAAATGTATCTATATTATAAAATCCCGAATCAATTTATAATTGTAAAATGTAAAATAGGTGGGAGGGAAAGGGAATCAGGATAAACAGAATAAAACAATCCATTTAAAGGAACAAAATAATAGGGAAAATTTGTAGCTAGGGAAGATTAATGTATACATACACATATTGAGTTTTTGTAGATTTTTTAAATCTCACTTTTATTACTTTATTAGAATAGAATAGAATAGGATAGGATAGGATAGGATAGGATAGGATAGGATAGGATAGGATAGAATAGAATACAATTTTTTATTGGCCAAGTGTGATTGGACACACAAGGAATTTGTCTTGGTGCATTCGCTCTCAGTGTACATAAAGGAAAAGATACGTTCATCAAGAACCATAAGGTACAACACTTAATGATAGTCATAGGGTACAAATAAGCAATCAGGAAACAATATCAATATAAATCGTAAGGATACCAGCAACAGAGTTACAGTCATACAGTCATAAGTTGAAGGAGATGGGTGGTGGGAACGATGAGAAGATTAATAGTAGTGCAGATTTAGTAAATAGTTTGCAGTGTTGAGGGAATTATTTGTTTAACAGAGTGATGGCGTTCAGGGAAAAAACTGTCCTTGTGTCTAGTTGTTCTGGTGTGCAGTGCTCTATAGCGTCTTTTTGAAGGTAGGAGTTGAAACAGTTTATGTCCAGGATGTGAGGGGTCTATAAATATTTTCACAGACCTCTTTTTGACTCCTGCAGTATACAGGTCCTCAATGGAAGGCAGGTTGGTAGCCATTGTTTTTTCTGCAGTTCTAATTATCCTCTGAAGTCTGTGTCTGTCTTGTTGGGTTGCAGAGCCAAACCAGACAGTTATAGAGCTGTAGAGCTGTAGAGCTGTATCAGTAGCTCCCTGGGCAGTTTGAGCTTCCTGAGTTGTATCTCAAGGTTTTAGATTAGTATCTCAAGGCAATGAAAATACCTAATCTTCCTTCCTCCTCCTCTTTTTTGCACAATAACTTGGGAACAGAACAGAATAGAATGGAATAGAACAGAACTGAACTGAATTCTATTCTTGGACAAGTATGATTTGACACACAAGGAATTTGTCTCCAGTGCATAAACTCTCAACCAAACAACAAAGTGATAAGTCATAGATCATAAATCATAGTTACAATCATTAATCATAAGATACAATCATAAGATGATGTTCCCTGGTTTGAGTAATAAAGCTTACTCCATAAAAGAGCAAGAAAACAGACGAGTTCAGAGAGCACCAAGGATCCCTCAAAGAGTGACAGGTCCAAAGTCACCCACCCAGATTTCATGTCTAAAGGGGGACTCCAACTCACTGTCACCTTAACTACTACACCAAACTGGCTCATCTAAGAGGCTCAGGTGTTAGGACCCTTACAAGTCACAGAAGAGTGGGCCATTCCACACAGAAGATGCTAAAAGAACCATCTTCACATTGCCACAAATTAGCATTTTGACTTCCCAGAGAATTGGACATCAGGCTAATATAATAGACAATCTTCTTTGACAGAGTTTGCTCTCAAGATGTCTTGCTTGCAGTTCATTTTGCCCAGCGCCATCTACCCACACATACAGCATTTCTGCATAATCTTATGCTGCCTCCCACCCTTCCAGCTAAAGATGCCAAAGTAAATCTGAAAAATCTGGGGGGGGGATGCATCTGACTCCATGTCTTCCTTAACTTGGAATCATGATGTAGCTTACAATAAGTTAGGTAATGAAATAGACAGAGAGAGAGAAAACATAGTTAAAACATTGTTAAAATTCTGAACTGATTAACCTTAGTTTTGATTCTATGCATCGTTTGGATTGCTAGAAACACAAATTATATTGGGGGTGAGGAATGGGGGTGGGCTGCACATGTCATGTTTTTAGGGGCAGCCCAAACAGGAAGTGAATGTGCTGGGAGATAGCCCTTGAAGGGGAGGATATCCTGCTCTCTGTGGCTCTACTCATCTCAAGGGACTTCTGATGGACAACACTCCATCTATGTCAAGAGTGAGACCTTCTTTAAAGCAGGTCAATCTAACCCAATATTTTTTTTTCTGATCACCACTGAGGGATCATAAGCAGAGAAGGGTCTTTGGGTATGCTTTTGTATTGTACTTTTGAACTTACCTAATTGGTATAACATAAACCCAAGTATTCAAATGAAAGGCAACTATTCTGGGGTATGTGGACTTTTCTGAGTATTACTTTGAGGTTCCTTTTAAAAAGTGGATAGAAAAATACATAACATTATGTGTAGTAGTAAAAGGCTGATAGAAACATATATTGGTGAAAATAGTGTACAAAATAGTGTTTGAAAAAATGTGCATGCTGGTAGAAATAAATTCAAATGGTTGTGTAAACCATATTAGGGAAATTACATATGATTATGATATATACAGTGGTACCTTGGTACTCAACGGCTTTGAAACGCATGGAATTTAGTACTCATTTTGATGTGAACATTTTGTCCCAGTACTCATTGTTTGTTTGGTACTCAAAGCACAAGCTTGTCGGTGTCGATTGCCTTTTGACTCACTACATTATTCCTTATGGGAAAAATTTGTTCGGTACTCATCGTTTTTGGTACTCATCACACCTCCTGGAACCAATTAATGATGAGTACCAAGGTATCACTGTACCTTATATAGATATGGGTAAATGGGTCCAACAGACCCTAAAGAAATCTTCAGATTGGAGCAGAAATAGAATGAAATGAACAAAATATTGGTAAAATGAGGAACTCTGATAATTCTGTTCATCTATAGCTTTTTCTTACATTTATAACCTGTTTCTTTTAGTCTGAGTGTGTAAAACTGGGAATTACAAGTAATCCTCAACTTAACAACCACTTATCTAGTGACCATTCAAGCTTACAATGGTACTGAAAAAAGTGACTTTTGACTGTTTTTCACACTGTTGCAACGTCCCTATGGTCACGTGATCAATGTTTGGATGCTTGGCTACTGGCATTGCAGTGTCCCAGAGTAACGCTCTCTACATGGGGCTCCCCTTGAGGTGCACCCGGAGGCTCCAACTGGTGCAGAATGTGGCTGCGCGGGGGATTTTGGGAGCGACAGGGCGCTCCCATGTGACACCTCTCCTGCGTGAGTTGCATTGGCTCCCAGTGGAATTCCGGGTGCGCTTCAAGGTCTTGGTTACCACCTTTAAAGCGCTTCATGGCATCGGACCTGGGTATTTGCGGGACCGCCTTCTGCCACCAATAGCCTCCCACCGGCCAGTATGCTCCCACAGAGAGGGACTCCTCAGGGTGCTGTCAGCCAGGCAATGTTGGCTGGCGACCCCCAGGGGGAGGGCCTTCTTTGTGGCAACACCTGCCCTCTGGAACGATTTGCCCCCGGAGATTCGGAGGATATCAGATCTCCGGGTTTTTCGCCGTGCCCGAAAAACTCTTCTTTTTCAGCAAGCAGGGCTGGCATAACCCCTCCCCCTTTTCTGAGATATTAGGTTTTTAATTGTAAAACGGGTTTTAATTGGTAGATTTTAAAATTTTTGGCCATAATATATAATTCTTTTACATGTCTTTTAAATTTTGTATTGTATGTTTTTACTTGGCTGTGCACCGCCCTGAGTCCAGCAGGAGAAGGGCGGTATACAAATTTAATAAATAAATAAATAAAATAAATAAATATGGTTATCTTTTGCAATTATCTTCTGACAAGCAAAGTCAATTGGAAAACCAGATTCACTTAACAACTGTGTTACTAACTTAACAACTGCAGTGATTCACTTAACAATTGTGGCAAGAAAAGTTGTAAATTGGGGCAAAACTGACATAAGAACTGTCTTGCTTAGCTACAAGAAGTTTGGGCTCAGTGGTGGTTATAAGTTGAGGACTATCTGTACGGTCTTCTACAAGAAACGAACAATGGGTTATATTCAAAGGCACACATCTCTCTCTTACATTTTTCTTTATTGGAATGCAGTGTTCATCAGCTGTTATGAGGTCCTTATGATCTCATTTAATGATGCAACTGGACATCTAGCAAAAGTAAAAAAAGACCAATATGGACTCAACACATGCCAGATTCCAACACTTAATACAGAGCAGAAAGGGGAGAACATCAGTTTTTATTTGGACGTTGAGCTGTTTTGCAATTTTTATCAGAAAATTTCTGGAGGATTGGGTCCTGTGTTAACTGGTAGAAGGGGAACATTTCACCTTTTCCACCTTAGGCACCAAAATAGCTTGGGCTGTTCCTGTGTTTATACTACATTGGAGCATATCCTAGTGGACAATCACTTGAATATGAGCCAGCAGAGTGCTGTGGCTGCCAAAAAAGCCAACACAATTCTAGGCTGCATAAACAGAAGGATAGAATCAAGATCACATGAAATGTTAATGCCACCTCATAATGCCTTGGTAAGGCCACACTTGGAATATTGCATCCAGTTTTGGATATAAAAAAGATGTTGAAACTCTAGATAGAGTGCAGAGAAGAGCAACAAAGATGATTAGGGGACTGGAGGCTAAAACATATGAAGAACGGTTGCTGGAATTGGGTATGTCTAATTTGATGAAAAGAAGGACTAGGGGAGACATGACAGCAGTCTTCCAATATCTCAGGGGCTGCCACAAAAAAGAAGGGGTCAACCTATTCTCCAAAGCACCTGAAGGCAGGACAAGAAGCAAAGGATGGAAACTAATCAAGCATCCTAGAACTGAGGAGAAATTTCCTGACAGAACAATTAATCAATGGAACGGCTTGCCTTCAGAAGTTATGGGCACTTCAACAACGGAGGTATTTAAGACAAGATTGGATAACCATTTGTCGAAAATGGTATAGGGTTCCCTGTAGAAGACCTCCAAGGTCCCTTCCAACTCTGTTATTCTGTTATAATCTCATTGTTCAGAGCTCGTTTTCAATTCAGATATCATTTCATTCAGATATCATACTCATTTTAAAACAATTGTAGTCTCACACCCTCCTTTAGCAACTCCTCACCATGTGTTCCCTAATCTGCCTGCAACAAGCAACAAAGGGTTGAACATATCTAAATATAAACTTGGCTTAATCTCTACAGTGTAGCAACAGCCCATAATTCTCCACTGCATTATCTCCCTAAGATACAATCTCCACGATATCATCAGTGTTGGGAGCTGTTCATAAGGGGGGCGGGATCAGTCTTGTATCTGCAACATATGTTACTAACATCCTTATGAGTGATTAACATTTGTCTGGCATGAGAATAAACATTTCTCTCCTCCTACAATTCCTGATCATTTTTCTCTTTCCCATGTCCCCCACCCCACTCCCCATTTTTATGAAATCAGCACACTTCCAATTCATTTCAGAATGATGCGCTTTAATAGTGCTGTTCCTTAAAACATCGAGCAGAAATACACAGAGAGAGAACAACTGGATTTTTACTGAGATGTTCTGAACTAGTGTATTTTTCGGAGTATAAGACACACTTTTTTCCACCCTAAAAGGGGGTGAAAATTTGGATGTGTCTTATACACTGAATGTAGCCCCACCCACCCACCCTTTGACCTCTGCCTCCCAGCAATTTACCACCTTGCAGCAAGAGGAAACAGCCCCTTTCAGCTTCAGTACAGCCTAATTAGCACAAGTTGATTGTCGGTTGGACCGGCCTCCCGACCTTCAGCTGTTTCAGGCTTCAGGGATTGCCATTGCCTATTGCTGCGAGGGCCTCTGCTGCTTGCTGCAAGGAGGTAAATTGCTGGGAGGCAGATTTTTTTTTTCTTGCGCTAATCAAGCTATGCTGAAAATGAAAATGAAAGTGAAGCAGGCTGTTTGCTGTTTGCTGCAATGGGGCAAAATTGCTCAGAGGCAGAGGGAGATTTCTTTTTCTTCTTTTCCTCACCAAAAAAGGTAGGTGCATCTTATACTCCAGTGCATCTTATACTCCAAAAAATATGGTATGTTTGCAAGTGTTTTCTTCCTTTCCTTTGAGAATATTTTTAATAAATGATTGATTATGTGCTATCATAAACATCTATGGAGATTCTCAATCATCCAGGTCATGGTTATCCCAAAGATGCTTTTTCGAAAGGGAAACTGGACTTTTTGGTTTTTTTTTTCCTTTGAAACCATTTCGTTTCTCATCCTGGAAGTTTCTTTAGTTCTGAAGCTCCAAAGAAACTTCTTGGGTGAAAAGCAAAATGTTTTCAAAGAAAAAAAAAACCCAAGAAATTCCAGTTGCCTTTTGGAAAAAGTACCAATTGAAGTGGCATCATAAACTTTTTTTTAGATTTTTTCAATTTGTGGACAAAATTTCAGTAGACTATAAAAAGGCAAACAATACTCTGAGAGATTTGTTAGCTTTCTCCAAATAGAGAAGGTAGATTCTAAATGGTGGTAGAAACAGAGCAAACAATCCCAGAAAGTTATCAAAAAAAAATTTTATATCTTCAATGATAAGTTCATATTTAAATGTTGATTTTATATATTTTTAAAAACACAAATATTTAAAGTTGATTGGTTCATTGGCATCAAGTGCACATGCACTTGGGGGGAAATAATCCCAGGAAAGTGTGCAATACCCATATCCACATATGTGCATCAGAGCAGGAAACATTATGCAAAGATGAGTAAGAAATAGTAAGAGGAAGAAATCAAGACATGAGGCAAGAAAAACAAAAAAACAGACACTCATTTAGTTTACATTTAAAAGTGTGTGATTATGATTCTAATTCAGCCCTGCCATGCCTGACAGTCTTCTGATATGTTAAAATTACTGCTAAAAGAGTAGAGGTATTCCTCGACTTAACATTTCATTTAGTGACTGTTTGAAGTTACAAGAGCAATGAAAAAAAGTGACTTATGACCGTCTTTCACACTTATAACCATTGCAGCATCTCCATGGTCAGGTAATCAAAATTCAGATATTGGGCAACTGACTCATATTTATGACGGTTGCAATGTCCCGGGGTCATTTTGTAACCTTCTGACAAGCAAAGTCAATGGGGAAGCCAGCTTCATTTAATGACTATGTGTTACTAACTTAATAATTGCAGTGATTCACGTAACAATTCTGGCAAGAAAGGTCGTAAAATGGGACAAAACTCACTTAACAACCATCTCACTTAACAACAGAATTTTGGGCTTAATTGTGGTCATAAGTCAAGGACTACCTGTATAAGTATCTGCACACTTTACTCCCATATCCTGGTGTGAAGCCCCTTTCTTTCCAAATGTTATTTGGGTCTTTTTCTTTCCCTAATGGACTCCACTCTGAGATTTCCTTTCTAGTGAGAAGATGTAGGGACTTTTAACCCTTTCTTGAAAGAGAAAATAGTGCCGGAGGGACTGATAACCATTTTTTTCTATTCTCCTCCATTTCCAGCTGGGAGAATGGGAAGGCAGCATCAATATCTTCAAGGGTTTCAAAAGAGCTTTTTGGGAAACCGATGATCACACACTAGCAAAGAATTTTCCTCATCTTGTTCATCAGCTGTAAACTATGACATTTTTCAAGGCATTTTTAAAGAACTGGAAAATATGGAATCTTAAAGACTAATAAATATATTATTTTCTAAGTTTCTATGTACTGCAACCTACAGCAGCCGTTATCATTTGGAATAACAACACAAAATCCTTTTTATGTCTTTCTCTTCTTTTCATCTCTTTCTTAATTGTGTCTACATTATGGATTGGAAGCTAGTTTTAGTTTGTGTGTGTGTGTGTGTGTGTGTTCGTGTATGTATGTATGTATGTATGTATGTATATATAAATGTGTGGGTCGTGGGTGGGTATAGTGCCAGTTCCATTATTATTAAAATAATAATTCTCAGTAACTTTAAATACTGTCATTTGATTCCGCGGGTGTGCGGGGTGGGAGGGTTTCCTGACTTTTTAACTTATCTGGAACATAACCAAATATATACTTTCTCTTGCACATTTATTAAATCCATGTGTTATTCTTTGGATGCCCCTGTATCATGTTCATGTGTGCATGCACTGTGTGATTTGATTTTTATTGGTGTTTGTACAACACTTTTGTGGTCTTGCTGATGAAAGGTACTGTATTTAGTTAGACTGGAATAGACACAGTAAATCTGACAAACCCATCAATGACTTGTTGCTATTGAATTCTGTTGACTTAGCAAAGAGCTGCTCCTGTCTAACTAGCTCCAAATTCCTCCTTTGGCACTTCATTTGTTAGCAAAATGGAATTTATCGTTTGCTATGTAGCATGCCATTTTTATTATTATTATTTTTTTTGGTGAAATTAGAGTCCCCAATCAAGAATCATGGAAGTTTAAAAATTCCAGGAAACTTCGAGCAGATATATAGCAATTAGTTCTGATTCTGCCTCACCTTTATTTAGACAAATAATTGATAGCGTGCCAATGTCAAGACATTCGATTTACACACTTGGAAAGAAAGTTGGCTTGGAGACTAATTGGGACTTGGAAGACAATGGAAAGAACATTTGTTCTTTCTCCTTCATTCCCTCTTTTCTACCCCCATCTCCCACCCCTTATTCATATCTCTAAGAATTTCTGTTTTAGATCTGGTCATCTTAAATTTTCAAAGGGGTCCCTTTTGAAAATGGTGTAGAAACATTATTTAACCAAGAGCAACGTGACTGTGAGATTGGTGCCTCAGTAAGAACATTATAAACATGGCAATGCTTCACTATTAAGCCCATACTCAAAGAGCTAGTTTTAAAGGGGGGAGGGCTTATATATCTTCCTAAACAGATACTACATAATCCTCACAAGTTCTTCTCCAGATGATCCATTAATGAATTGCAATGGGTGGGTCATAAAGAAAAGGATGTGATACACCAGATCTGAAATGTACTATACTGGAAAACTTGGCTAGTATATATTGTGGGGTCTGTTCAGAGTTGGACAAAGACATGTCTTCATTTCACATTCCTTTATATGTGCTTCAGCCTCTTATTATGTTGAGTCATAATATGATCATTTCTGCCCAGGATTTTTATCTGAATGTTGAGGTAATGTATCTGACTTACCACCTTGAAAACATCTTGATATAGAACAGCCTAAGAATATTAGAAGCAACACCAAACCAAAGGAAGGTCAATAAAACAATTAAAAAGTTCAGGTGAGGTGAATAACTTTAAAGAGAAATTGAAGAAGCAATTGTAGGAGATGACCAGGCTGAGCCTGTGGGAGGCGTCAAATGCATCATCAGTCGTGAGTCCCTGCACACCCGCAAGAGAACTAAATTCAGCCCAGCTTGAATTTCTTCTTAACTTCTACTTATTTCCTTTCAGTGGTGGGTTCCTCCCAGTTCGGCCCGGTTTGGCCGAGCCGGTAGTATTGACGATATGACGTCACCGAACCGGTTCTTTTTGTTCAGGAGCTGGGTCCTCCTGCCCCCCCCCCCGGTGCGTTATTCTTACCTTTTATTTGGCCCTGCCCCCAATTTTTCGCTGCCTCCCGAGTCCCAGCTGATCGGCTAGAAGGAAAAAAACTGTTTAAACTCTTGCCGCGGGGCTTCAAAGGGCCGCCCTACAGCTGATCAGTGTTAAAAGGCAGTGTGATGGTAGACCAGTGCGCTCGAAAAACAAATGGGTAGACCGGTGCCTCCAAAAACATGGGTAGATCGGTGCCTCCAAAAACAAATGAGTAGACTGGTACAGCTCTGCAAGCAGTTAAAAGCCTGGTAGACCAGTACCTCTGCTAAATCCTAAAGAATTGTCACATGACCATCAAGCCACACCCACAAAAAAGCCACGCCCACAGAACTGGTAGTAAAAAACTTTAGAACCCACTCCTGTTTCCTTTGACTGTTAATAGTTCAGATTCTTATAGAAAGCTTCAGTTTACAATAAATCTTTATACTCATTTGAACTGTCTGAATCTCCTGATTTTTCTGGCGCTTGGCAGCAATCTAATTATTATTCCAAATGTGTAGAATATCAACATAAACATATATTTACAATCTGTCTCAGCAGGTAGTAGCTGCTGGCTAATTTTGGGCTTGGAAGTGATGCAGATCAGATCTGGTTAGTATCCCCAGACCTCTTGGGAATTCCAAATTAGACTAAGAATTTGAAAAAGCTTTCTGAGAAAGACAAATGGAAAACATTCTATATGGATGCCAAGAAACGTACGTGGATGTGTTGGTCAGTCTGAAAGAGATTTTAGCTTCACCTTCATGCTTAAAATATTTAGCAAGGCATGTATGTTTTATGAAAATTGTAAGTGGAGGATTGGTCATTTATGTAATACTAAACAGTGTATGCTTCATGCACTTATGCTAATATGCAAAATTATATATTGAGAGAAGATGCATACACAGTCTATGTTCTTAAGAGTGTATTGATATAGGACATAGTTGTGCTGGATGTATGAAAACTAGTATCCATTTATAGCTTTGGTTGCTAATATTTTTATGATACATGTGGTATTTTGATATCATTGGAAGAAGCCACCACTAAAAGAAAAAAAAATCAATTCATCAATTTTACTGGCTAGATTGTGCTAAACATACAGCAGCATCTACATTTAAATAACATACATTTAAATGAATGCCATCTTTAGTTACATATTTATATAGCTAAGAATGGGAAATATTAATGGGTTAAGATATTTAGTCCATGGAATGTAAATATCAAACATTACACATGTGATTAAAGTTAGGGATGGGCAAGGGACAGACTCCTTTCTTATCCAAATCAAAATCTATGATTTGGAAATACAAATTCCCAGCTGGGAATTTATATTCCTCTACTAAAGCTTCTGAGCAAAGTTCACTGAAGTGTGCCACTGAGCTCCTTTATCTTCCAAATCATTGTTGCCTGATTGGTAGGTTTTTATCTATTTTGTTATTTATTGTGTATAAACTTCCATTGTGTTTCTTTTGGAATTATAGAATCCTGACGTTGAAAGGGTGATTTAGGCCATCACATTCAACCTTTGACTCTGTGCAGGAAATCAGATTAAAGCTTTCCAGACAGATGGAAGGGCACCCTTCATTGGAAGACAGCCAAGGAAAGGGAGCCACCATCTAATTGGTTCCACTGTCAAACTGCTATTACTTTCAGGAAGGTTTATTTTTCCCTAACCTTCAACTGAAACTTGCTTTCCTGTATCTTAAATCCATGACTCCATGGATTTAAATTCTCTACATTGGTATGACAGAAAAAGCTTTCAAATATTTTTGAGTATTTGAAGAGTGCTGGCCTACTGTCCCCCAGTCATAGCTAAATATATCCAGTTTTTTCAACCGCCCTTCATAATCTCCCATCACCTCTGTTGGCCTTCTTTGAATCTCTTCCAACTTCCCTGGGATTTCTTAAGACATTTTCAGCCTATTTGTGGAGCATATCAGGACTACTCTGAATTTTACTTTGCCTAACAATAGGCAATACACGTATAATGTTAATGATTTATGCAGAGATCTGTAGTCTTTAGAGTAAGTAAGTAGCTAGCATACTACTGTGGTAAAGGATGGTGAAAAATATGATTAGGTCCAGGGGTGGGTTTCAAAACCCGTCACTACCGTTTCGCTCGTGGGCGTGTGCAAGCTTGCAGAAGAGCCTTGGTGGCACAGCAGACTAAAGTGCTGTTAACTAGCACCAGCTGCCTGCAATACTGCAAGTTCAAATCTCACCAGGCTCAAGGTTGACTCAGTCTTCCATCCTTCCGAGGTAGGTAAAATGAGGACCCGGATTGTGGGGGAAATAAACTGACTTTGTATAAAAAAGAACACCGCTTGGGGGGGGGCAAAAAGCCCTACTAAGCAGGTATCTACAAAAGTATGAAGGCTATTGCTTAACGCATTGTAAGCCGCCCTGAGTCTCCGGAGAAGGGTGGCATATAAATTGAACTAATAAATATAAATTGAACTAATAAGCGTCCGGGCAGGTGGGCAGAGCCTCCTGTCGCCACCACTACCGGTTCGCCTGATCTGGGGCGAATCGGTAGCAACCCACCACTGATTAGGTCATATCTCATGATACCCTTTATGATATACTAGATTAGATTTTTAGATTAATGGAAGGAAAACACTTTTAGATGCTGAAGGTGTTTGTTAATGCACGGTATTATTTGGAAATGTGGTTCAATTTTCAGTTAGATCACTCCAAAGAACATAGCTTTTTTAACTCTCTTTTCTCTTCCCTTCCCTTCCCTTCCTTTCCTTTTGGTGTGGGGGTGAATTATTACTTAACTCCTACCAGCTTCTGGGTTATTTGCAAACACAGATGGTTATTATTTATCCATAGAAGGTTTTGGCAAAAAAACAAAGGCCTCAGTAAGAACTGTTGATGCTTGGATAAAATAAATAAGCATTTTTGTGACTTACTGGTTCACTGGATAATCATGAATTTATTCAAAAAAATATGTATGTTTTTTAAAACAGTGGTCTTCAGGCTTTCTGGGTCTGCAGACCAGCAACGGCTGCGGCGTGTAGCAGCAGTGGCGGGTGGGACGGAAATGGGGATGGTTTTATGCACACAAATGGAGCTTCGCATGCTCGCCCAGTGCTTGTGCAAGCTGGATCCCAATGGGCCAGAGACCAGTATCAGCAGGGGTGGGCTTCAAGGGGTTCTCTGCCTGATTTCTGGGTGGGCGTGACCATGGTGGGTGTGGCCTAGTCGGCCTCCTGCACCATGGCGCGGGGCGTTTTTGCCCTCCCCAGGTTCCGGAGGCTTTCCTTGAGCCTCTGGGAGGGGGAAAACAGCCTCCCCAGGCCCCAGAGGCCTTCCCAAACTTCCAGTAGGCCCATTTTTCACCCTCCCTGAGTCTCCGCGTGCACCCTGCACTTACCTACATCCAAAACGGGCCATGTGGGGACTCCTGGGAGGGGCAGGGAGGGGGGCGGGGCCAGCCAAGAGTGGGATTTGGGGGTTCTCTGAACTGCACAGAATCTTAGCTAGAGGTTCTCCCAAACCCCCAGCAGCTCACCCCTGAGTATCGGTCCATGGACTGGGGGTTTGGGGACTTCTGCTTTAAGGCAGCTAAAATTCTGCACGATCAAATCAATTACATTCATCCAGATTTGTGGATGAACGTATCTATTTATATTGCTTTTTAATGTTGGATGTGCCATTCAAGTTAACAAAAGAGTAATAGTAATAGAAACTATTAATTTCAGCTGGTAAAGACAATAACTGAGCTTTTTGGAGGCGCACCCAATTGACTTTTTCTGGGTCCAGAAGCCAAGCAGAGCTGGGTCTGGTTAAATCTGGACCAGAAACCTTCAGGGAATATTGACCTATAAATTACATTGAACATAGAGTTAATTTGAGTTTAAGTTATTGTGTGAGAGTTGGCCAGCCACATAAATGTGGCTTAATTAATTAAGAAACTTTGACAGAGGAATATATGAGCTATTAAGGGAGGGGAAAATGACATTTAAAAATTGAGAGGTAAGCCAGGACAAGAAACTGCAATAATTCCATTAATGCCACATTATTGTTGTAGGGCATAATAGCTGAATCATGATGGTTTGGCAAAGTTTCTTTCTGACCATATTATACCATATAGAACCCAGGCAGAATGTTTATGGGGATTCTCAGTCATTCCAGGTCATAGTTATCTCAAAGATGCTTTTTTTTTTCAATAGGCAACTGGACTGTTTTTTGAGGAAGAAGACGACGCTTCACTTCTCATCCAAAAAGCTTCCTCAGTTGTGACAGGATGGGGGGGGGGTGAGGACAGGGAAGGAAGACCATCCAGTCTCAACTGTCAGTACCCATCCTTCCACCATCCTTCCACCATCCAGTCACAACTGATGAAGCTTCTTGGATGAGGTGAAACATTGTCTTCCTCAAAAACAGTTGCCTTTTGAAAAACAAAAAAAGCACCTTTGAGACAATGCAGGAAGAGTTAATTTGAGTTTATCATACTTTTTCCAGAACTTTTCTGGAAGTTCTTTTCCATACTTTTCCTTATCTTATGATTTATTATTGTATCTTACTATTTATAATCTGTAAGTTAATAATAACTTTTTTATTTGCGGTCACAGACCAAAATACAAATATAATTGCAAAAGAACATGGGGAAAGTAACATCATAAACAGTTGGCTACCAGAAGTAATCTATAAGTTGTCATTTTGTTGGTTGTATGTACACTGAGAGCTTATGCACTGGAGACAAATTCCTTGTGCGTCCAATCACACTTGGCCAATAAAGCCTATTCTATTCTATTCTATTCTATTCTATTCTATTCTATTCTATTCT
>WNWU01000002.1:59791480-59827820 GCA_012654045.1 Ptyas mucosa
AATTGGGGCGGGAGGATCTAATTATGCTTTTCAACAGTTCATACAGTGACTAATAGAATGCACACTAATTTACCAATTCTATTATTGTAGTGGTCTGTACTAAAGTAGAATCTCTATTATTATGATGATAGTAAATAATGATAATAATTAACCTTGACTCTCATAATTTGTGATTATAATGCCATATAATGGTTGGGTTTAGAGGACAGTAGGCTCATTCTTGTATACTATGCTTTGCTTTTAACTACTTTTTTATATTATGGGGTAATATATGGGTAATATCAGAGCTTGTTTACCTATTATGACTATTAAAGATGATGGCGCTTTATTAAAAAGTTTAAAGAAAGATTTGATTAAAAGCAAGTTCACCCTTCAGCATGTTGCAAACAATCCCTTATTTTCTTCCCATAACTGACTTTTCTCCCTGTCTGTTTCAGCAATAATATTGATTGAGAAATGTCAAAAGCATAACATAATCAATTATAGTTTCAATGTCATTTTATATATGCACTAAATTGATGGCAGTTTACTAATTGTCTTAACTTTTGGTAGAAGAATATTACAGGTAGTCCTTGATTTACCGTTTGAAGTTACAACAGCACTGAAAAAAGTGACATATGACCATTTTTCACATGCAGCGGCCATTTTTATGACCGTTGCAGCATCCCCATAGTCATATGATTAAAATTCGGATCTTGGCAACTGATTTATATTTATGACAGTTGCAGTGTCCTGGGGTCATACGATCACCTTTTATAACCTTCTGACAAGCAAAGTCAATGGGAAAACCAGATTCATTTAACAGCCGTATTACTAACTTAACAATGCAATGATTAATTTATGCGGTAAGAAAGATTGTAAAATGGGGCACAACTCACTTAGCAAATGTCTCACTTAACATAAATTTTGGACTCAATTGCAATTGTAAATCGAGGACTACCTATACATGAAAGGTATTTATATACATGTAAAAGGGTTATTATTTGCTTTTGTATCACAGATTGAAAAACAGAATAGTAGACTCAACTTCCTAGGTGTAAGTTTGTCGAATGAAGCCAAGTGGAAATTTTGAGGAATTTTAATGACACTTTCCAGTCCTATCGTTTTATGTGAAGAATAGGATTCTTAATTTACTGATTTCATCACCAACCTCTTTTTTTGTTGTTGTTGTTGTTGTCTTCCAGAAAAAAGTGCTGCAAAGGTTATAAATTTGTTCTTGGACAATGTATTCCCGAAGGTATGTAATTAAATGTTTCTTTATCGTGATTTATCCCTTCCGTGGTTCTATCTTCCCTTGCTAAATAATAAATATAAGATTGAGTGTTTATTTAATAGGCATGGTAATGAACCAGAAATTCCTGTGATGTCCCCCAGCTTTATGTTATTCAAATGTGAAAAAATTTGGTACGCTTTTGCGATATCTTAATTTGTTTATCAAAAACCTTTCAGAAAGCAGGGTGGGGGTAAGTCATAGCTAACACTGAAATCATGAAGACTGTATGGTGAGAAATGACATGTGGAAGGAAATGACAAATTCAATTTAGGCCCCGTCCCAATTCTGAAGATATTGAATCCAGCTGGACATAAAACTGTACACACCACATTTCTTTCCTTAACTCAGACTCTTCCACACACAAGACCCCCAGCCTGACATGAGGGCTGCACCCCACGGGATGGGATAGACCTGAGAAGTTTCCAAATTGAGTCCATTAATTATTAGCTCAGCTCCTCTTCAGAAGAGAGGCTTCCAAGAGAGTTATGCAGCCCTTGCCTCTGGAGCTGCAGAGGAGACAGTTCCTATGGGCAGGAAAACTCATGGCGCCTGGGATTTTGTTTCTGACATTTATCCTTCTTGTACCCAAACAGCCGCCATTATAACTTCAAGAGGTGATGTTGATGTTTTGTTTGCGTAGTGACCCTTTCAGGAAGGGGTTCCTCAAAAAAATACAGCAAGGGAAGAACAAATCTGAGATGCTGAGCTGGATGCTATTTTAATATACAGGTCCTTGAGTTTATGGCCATAATGGAGACTGCCCATTAGAGTCAGAAGTCAGGACAAATGTTAAATGAATTGCCTCAGGTAACGACCAGCTATCCTTGTTTTCCCCAATGCATTTGTTAATCAAATGTGTGGGTTGCTAAGTGGAGCACGGGGTACCTCAGGGGGAAGGAGATCCTGGGAGGCCTAGTGGGAGGCCCACCTGTCTTGCACCTCCCAAACAAGGGTGGGTTCCACTTACCTTTACTACCAGTTCTCAGTGGGATCGCGCACACACTTGCTTCACTTCTGTATGTACGCACTCTTCTGCGCATGCGCTGAAGCTTCTGCGCATGCGCAGATCACCAATGATGATGTCATGCCGGGTGGGCGGAGCCTCCTGCCGGTTTTACCACCGGTTCTATAGAACCGGACAGAACTGGGAGCAACCCACCACTGCTCCCAAGGCCTCCCCCACCCCTTGAATTATCCCATGATCCGCTTGCGGTATTGGAGCATTACAAACTCCATTACGGTTGTAACTTGAAGACTACCTGTATTCATAAAATCAGTTAATAAAAGATTCTAACGGATAGCAACTTCACTTCCTCATAGCCATAACACAGCCTGTCTTTTGTTAACCCCGTGCTTTCCCGAATAGCCTGGATGCAATGTTAATATTCCTTTGACCTGAGCTGACTTCTTCATAGAGCGAAGTCTCTCACTTGTCTTCACCATACCGCTTTACCCTGTCCGTCTCATGTCGACAGCTCTGTTCTTTCCATTTCTTTTCTTTTCTTGCTTTTTTTTTTTTTTTGGAAAAATACAATTTTGGAAAGTTCTGTTTAAAAAAAAAAAGTTAGACCAAATTTTACCTATCCACTGTGGCAGACTTACAGTTTCTCCATCAGCTTCATGGCTCAATAGATCTGAATGTGGGTCTTGCTATATACTCTGCTCATTTTGCCATTCTACCCAGAAGACATGATGGAAAGAAATTGCTGAAATCTTGCTCATTAGGTCTTGGGAAAGGGGGCTTTTGGGGCAGAGGTGGGTTCTATTTACCTTTACTACCGGTTTGCAACGGGAGCGCGCACACACTTCTGACATCCGGGTGGGTGGGCGGAGCCTCCCGTCGCTTTTACTACCGGTTCTAAAGAACCGGACAGAACCGGGAGCCACCCACCACTGTTTTGGGGGTGTTCTGAGGACACTGACATCTGTGAACTTTGTGTTAACTTCTCTGGCCCACCATTGCCAGGTGCATGCTGATAAATGTTCGATTCCTCTTCTCAAATGTGCCATTCCTCTTCTCAAAACATTCCTGGAAGATTCAACTGCTCTGAAGATGATAACCATTTGTTTAAAAGGAAATGTTGTAATATTACAGCCTATGACTCATTCTTTGTTAAGCATTCACACACATAGAATGTACATGTAAGAGTGCGTTTTATAGGTCATGCACTCTCTACTCTGGCAGGCCTGCATTGTTAGAAGAGTTGTAAAGCAATGCATAAATTTGACATTCTTCTTGTGAACCAACTTTATGAAATCGATTAAAGGATTAAAATAAGAAATCATCTTATTTTTATGGCACGTAGATGTAGCATCAGCAGATGTTCTAGCTTTGTAATGGTTCAGTGTTTGGGAATATTGGCAGCCAGGCATAAACTTGATAGTGTATTGGGGCAAAACTGTGATAACAGAACTTGGTAGATGATCAAACTCATGAAGTGATTTCTCTTTTCTTAGCTCTGTTTTCAGCACTGAGAAAACCCTGGGGACTATACATTCTGTGCTGACTTTTGGTAAAAACTTTGAACCAAATGAGAAACTCTGATTATAATTCAAATAGATTCGACACATTACATCATCCGCTTACACACTTGCCACCAGTTGGAAACGAAATGTAGTTTGTGATTTCAAATCAGGTTTGGGGGCACACATCAAAGTAACCATTTTGTGAGATAAATGAGAAAATGGGGTTACAATCCTCAATGGAAAACGTTATTAATTCCTCCGAATCTTATCAATGGTTCTCTTCTGCAACTATCTCTGATGGCTGAGCAAAGAAAGATGTCCCAAATTTCAATCAATTTTGGTATGAACTCGACATTTTTGGAACTACTTATTGGCACAATAACAATGATTCTTCCTCCTTTCTATTTAGTTATGTGTTGCATGCTACCCATAATTTCAACAGTGTGCTTTGAGATTTCCTGTCCTTGAAAGCAGCAGTCAATGAATTTATTTTACTACTGTACAAGAAGCTGTGCAAAGGTGCAGGAACATGACTGCTTCCAATAACTAATTCCTGGTATATGGGATTAGTTGTTTTTTAAGTTAATACTTATTGAACTATAAAAGTCCAATTGTGCTTGTGGATAGCACACAATTGGAACAGACTATACATTCATGAACATATAACAGCATTTCTAGAAGCCTGGAACTCTGACAAATCAGCCATCAATAGACACATAGGTATTAACAACATCTATAGCAGTGATGGCTAACCTTTTTGCCATCGCGTGCCAAAAGCAGGGGGAGCGCGGTGGGGTCACATGCAAGCGTGCCCACATCCATAATTCTATGTGCCCCGCACCCTCGTGCTCCTCCCCTTTTGGCATGTGATGGCACGGTGGGCACGGTAGGGCCATTTTTTGCTCTCCCCAGGCTCCAGAGCCTTTCTAGGAGCCTGGGGAGGGCAAAAACGGCCTTCCCCACCCCCCTAGAGGCCCTCCAGAGGCCGGAAACAGTGTGTTTCCTGACTTCTGGTAGACCCAGAAGGCTTGAAAATCACCTGACTGGCACACGCATGCATGCCGGAACTGAGCTCGCGTGCCCACCGATATGGCTCCGCGTGCCACCTGTGGCACCCGTGCCATAGGTTCGCCATCACGGATCCATAGTCTCTATGCAAAAGAGACAATCAACCAGCCCAAAAGAGAACAAAAAGACTCCAGCACTTCTCCACTAGTAATCGGCACTCAGAACAGAATAGATTAACTCCAAAGTTAACTTCAGACAAGTGGTGAAATGTAAAATTTGTTACTACCGGTTCTGTGGGTGTGGCTGTGGGTGGGTAATGTGACTGGGTGGGCGTGGCCAACTTTTTTTTTTTTAATTTTAAAAGCATTTTTTCTACATTTTTTCTTTTAAAAAATGCTTCTAAAAAGCTCTGACGATCAGGCAACTCAGCTGGGATCGTCAGAGCCTTTTAAAAGCATTTTTTCTACAACCTCTTCAGCCGAAGAGGTTATAGAAAAAATGCTTTTAAAAGTAAAAAAAAAAAAGCCTCTGATGATCGCGCGGCTCAGCTGGGTATAGGGGGGCAGGGATTTTTGCTACTGGTTCTCCGAACCACCCGCCTCCATCACTACCGGATCGGGCGATCTGGCCTAAACTCGGAGCATTTCACCCCTGCTTCAGACCAACAATCAAATAAGCAGTACTCCAATCAAAAAACTGCCAAAGAGTCATCAGGAAACAACCCAACCAAAGAATCCCTAAGATTGCCCCCAGCCACAGAGACAGGCAAGACACCAGGAAGACAAACAGGATTCCTTAATAGCACTGATGATGTGTAGTAAATTCAATGTAGAGAAAAGTAAAGTCTTACACTTAGGTAAGAAAAATCAAAAGTGCAGTTTGGGACAGCTGCTAACTTCAGTCATATTCTCTCTTTAGACTATGACGTTTGTGCAGATGCTCCTTGTGAACAGCAGTGCACCGACAACTTTGGTCGAGTCCTGTGTACGTGTTATCCTGGTTATCGGTATGACCGTGAAAGACACAGGAACCGAGAAAAACCCTATTGCTTAGGTGGGTGCCAAGAACTGCAGGTGAAATACATGTAGAACTAACAGCCCTTAGTTTTATTATAATGTAACTATTTAAATGCTGTTTTCGTGCCTTTCCATACATGTGAGCGTGAATTTAGCTGTCTTAACTTTATACAGTTCTGAATAGGGACAGTTCTGTCAAAAGATACAGTGAGGCAACAATTGCAGTTATGTTTGGAAAGTCTTTCTGAAGTTCCTGTGTTGTAGGACAGTGTGCTGTGGATTGTGTTCTGCATTCTGTAAATAAGTCTGCTACCTCTGGTACATAAAGTACCGTATTTTTCAGAGTATAAGACACACTTCCCCCCCCCCAAAAAAAGGTGAAAATTTGCGTGTAGCCCCACCCACCCGCCGACCCCCACCCTTCGGCCTCTGCCTCCCAGCAATTTGTCTCCTTACAGCAAACAGCCTGTTTCTTCAGCTTCAGCACAGCCTGATTAGCACAAGAAGCTGATTGTCGATTGGATCGGCCTCCCGACCATCAGCTATTTCAGGTTGCAGGGATTGCCATAGCCTATTGCCGCCTCCATGCGCCCCATTTTCTGCCCCGCTGACCAAAAATGGGGGTGCACTGAGGTCGAAAACTGGGCATGTTGAGGCTGAAAATGGGATGCGGAGGCCGAAAGTGGGGTGGGTGGAGGCGGCAATAGGCTATGGCAATCCCTGCAGCCTAAAACAGCTGATGGTTGGGAGGCCGATCCAACTGACAATCACCTGCTTGTGCTAATCAGGCTGTGCTGAAACTGAAACGGGCTGTTTGTTGCAAAGAGGCAAATTGCTGGGAGGCAGAGGCAGATTTTGTTTTTCTTGTGCTAATAGGGCTGTGCTGAAAATGAAAATGAAACATGCTGTTTGCTGTTTGCTGCAAGGAGACAAATTGCTGGGAGGCAGAAGCAAAGGCAGATTTTTTTTTCTTGTTTTCCTCCCCAGAAAAGTTAGGTGCATCTTATAGTCCAGAGCATCTTATACTCCGAAAAATACAGTAGGTTTATCACATCATAACATCAAAAGGAAAAAAAATCCAGCTGTCAATCTAGCTCAGTTTTGTATGTAGAATTGGAGAAATGCCATCTCTCTTTTTTTCTATTAGATGCCATTTTGTCCTTTGGCCTTTCAATAAGAACATCTTGAGCTTGCTCGCTCTCACTTTCTATTCTTGAGATCTTGTTTATTAGATGAAAACACAGCACAATTTCTCCTTGCATATTAGTTTTCAGTTGAAAATAAAAGGCTTGCGTCAGGAACACGATTACTTTTGGAATTTCCTGTTCTTTTCCAAATGTTCTGGCATTTTGGATTGCGGTTTCACAAGTATACATGCAAAATTGTGCAAGTATTCCTTGCTGCTATCTGCCCACTGAGGTTGCAGTACTATACATTCGAAAGCACCTATCGTTTTCCAAAAAAAATGAACATTCCTATTATGTATTACAGTTTTCCCCAACTTGATAACCATCAGATGTGTTCAATGACAATATGCTTGCCCAGGTCAAGAAACAGACACCGGAGGGATTCCAGGAATGAATCTTTATTGTTGAAGAGTAGAGTAATGGAATCTTAAAAGCATACCCAAGTTTCTCTATATCCCATCGTATATTAAATAAAATCAAGTTGAGGTTATTTTGAATTGCTTTATCATGCTTCTTTCAATGTTTTAATTGTGAATTGTCAAGTCCCTCCTAAATCACTTTCTCCTTCCTTCCTCCCTTCCAAAATGCCTTTCCCAAGATCATAAATAAATACTTCTATAGCAGTGGTGAAATTCACATTTTTTTACTACCAGTTCTGTAGGCATGGCTTGGTGGCCATGGTGTGGCTTGGTGGGCGTGGCAGGATACTCCAAAATCTCCATTCCCACCCCACTCCAGAGGAAGGATAATGCAAAATAGGAGCCTGGTTTAGTTCAGCAGACTAAAAGCATAGTGGTTTAAACCAGCTGTCTGCAATTACTGTAAGTTCGAATCTCACCAGGCTCAAGGTTGACTCAGCCTTCCATCCTTTCTAAGGTAGGTTAAATGAGGACCCAGTTTGTGGGGGCAATAAGCTGACTTTGTATAAATATACAAAAGTATGAAGGCTATTGCTTAACGCATTGTAAGCTGCCCTGAGTCTCCAGAGAAGGGCGGCATATAAATCAATTTTTTTTAAAAAAAAATCCCCATTCCCTCCCCACTCCTGGTGGAAGGATATTGCAAAATCTCCATTCCCACCCCACTCTGGGACCAGCCAGAGGTGATATTTGCCAGTTCTCCAAACTACTCAAAATTTCCGCTACTAGTTCTCCAGAACCTGTCAGAACCTGCTGGATTTCACCCCTGTTTTATAGGATATTGGAAGGACACCTGATTAGATAATCTGTAGTGGAAAACAATCCAGGACTTTCCTATGCAGAACATAAGTCTCTCCTGAGCTACAGCCTCTCTCCAAATTCAGTACAATGAACACAAACTTATATGTACATCATATTTACTTTTGATCATTTCATTTCCTCAATGCTTACATATATTTCTTTTCAGATGTTGATGAGTGTGCCACAAGCAGTGAGCCTCTCTGCCCTCACATCTGTGTGAATACTCTTGGTAGCTATCGATGTGACTGTCACGAAGGATACCTACGTGAGGATGATGGGAAAATATGCACCAAAGGAGATAAAGGTATTATATCAAGTCATCTAAATTATATAGACCAGTTCTTTGCAGACATAAAGGTTGTTCAGGTAAATTTCATGTAAGCTTCAGGCCAGTTGACCATGCTACAAATAATGTTTTATTAAGATTATTCTTAATATTCTTCATCAACATGACCCATGCAAAGGATGTTGGGAGAAGTAGTTCAGTAAGTCTTATAAGTCTACAATTCTGTACCCTTGTTCTTGAGGGATTCAGTCAAAGTAACAGAACTTGCCTTCCATAACTTGATTCTCTCCAAATGTGTTGGACATAAAATTCTGTTAATCAATGGTCATCATGAGTCATCCCTAGCTACCATGGATTATAGGAACAGAAGATAACACATCTGGAGGACATCCAGTTAGAAAAGTGTAGACAAACACTACCTGGCAACAAAGAGAGATTTAAAAAAAACCTTAAATTCTACTGCCATCTAGTATTTATCCATTTTTTTTCATCTCACGTATTGTAGTCCTTTCAACACTTTACTTAGCAAGTCGCCTGATCAAAGAGAAACAAATTATAGTTGACATTTTGGAGATGAACTTTTGACTGTCCAAAGTCTCATACTGAAATTTTCCAGTTCTGAAAATTGCTGATTATTTTCATTGCAAAGCTACAATTCACTGTCTCTTTGCTATTCCTTCTATGGTACAAACCTTTCACTAAAGTAGAGAAAATAATGCACAATTTAAAAAAAACAGAAATCATGGGAATATGCAGGTAATATTGGCCCGTATAAAGTCCAAGTAGGGGGCCTTTGTCATTCATCATTCTTCATTCTTGCTGGTTGCAATTTAGATGTTACGATTGTTTTAACTGACTAGGACTTCTACATGCAAAGCACGCTGTCCTGCCATTGAACTATTACCCTCTAGTTTGTTTACCTTTTTAAACTTTTCTCTGATTCTGCTAAGCATAATAAGGAGCAAATACTACAATGAATAAAGAATCCTGTTGCATCTGCTTAGATCCTCTGATGATAAGGATTCATTGATTGATGGATAGGTCCCTACCCCACCCCTCCCAGTTGGCGGAGCAATCAAGGTAGCCGACAAAACAATATAAAAAACCCATAAAAACACAGATGGAAAAATAACAATAAGAGGTATTAACTAATTAAAGCTCTATCAAAAACGGTGTGTTTTTTGCATATTTATTTTTTTAATTGTTAAGCTTTTGTTTATATATGCATTTGTTTGATTGTTTTATTTTATTTTAATTTAATTTTTTTTATTAAACATTTTTTTGAAAAACAAACAAAAGGAAAGCTTTAACACTTTTTCTGTTTCAACAGTTTCACATCCGACAAAAAATGCATAGTTATACATTTTTCCCCTCCCTTATTTCTACTATATCATTTATACATGTACTTCTAATCTTTGTTTATTTACATATATGCATAACAATACCCATGTACCCACTTTCATTTCTACAATCTTTGTTTCCTCATATTAACAATTATACTTCAACTCCTATTTCTACCATTATTTAATTTTTCCCTTCCTTTTATCTCTCTCCTCCAACCATTCATACCATTTCTCCCACACTAAGTAATATTCTATTTCCTCTTTTTCTTGTATCTCCTTTGTTAATTTATCCATCTCTGCACATTCCAAAACTTTTCTAATCAGATTTTCTTCAGATGGTATATTGTCATTTTTCCAATTCTGAGCATAGATTATTCTTGCTGCTCATCATATTTGTGTAGCTGCCTGTCTCACAAGAGATATTTGAGGTGGTGAGCAATGCAGGTTAAGGCCTTTTATCATGTACCTGAAAGAAAAGCATGGCTGAGGAATTCTGTGAGGTAAAGTCCACCTGTCATAAAATTGCCAAGCTTGAAACCCAACTGCCTTTTAGTACGGAAATAATAACATTAAAACCACCTCTCTTTAATTTTAAACAGACAACCCCAGTCTATAAAATATCTTAAAATGCTAATAATCAACATACTAAAAAACCCCCAGTATTCACAAAGTATTCTTCATTTCATCTGAGACATAATAAATTACCAACAAAAGAGGATATTTGTAGTTCAGGGTTGAACTGAGGGATCCTTGATGCTCCAAGCTCAGAGAGCACCAAGGACCCCATTTAGTAAATCATCAAATGTAAATAAACTTATATTGAAAAAGCTACAATATTTCTCAAGTCAATTCCAGTCTAATCTTCAAGAGAGGAGGAGCATGATGGTTAAATATCATTACCAATGAAACAAAAAGAAGGACAAATTCTCAAAAAAGTTACACGGAGACAATTCAGGTCCAAAGTTGTAAGCAGCTGACCAGGTCAGCATAACCTACAGTGAGGGGCAGTGATCTGTTTTAGGCTCTGCTTCAAAACTGAAACATCTCCGGCATTTTTGTTCTCACCTCAGTTCTATAGAGGAATTATTGAGTCTGTCATCTACACCTCTATAACTGTCTGGTTTGGTTCTGCAACCCAACAAGACAGACACAGACTTCAGAGGATAATTAGAACTGCAGAAAAAACAATGGCTACCAACCTGCCTTCCATTGAGGACCTGTATACTGCACAAGTCAAAAAGAGGGCTGTGAAAGTATTTACAGACCCTTTGCATCCAGGACATAAACTATTTCAACTCCTACCCTCAAAACGATGCTATAGAGCACTGCACATCAGAACAACTAGACACAAGAACAGCTTTTTCCCGAACGCCATCACTCTGCTAAACAAATAATTCCCTCAACACTGTCAAACTATTTACTAAGTCTGCACTACTGTTAATCTTCTCACCTTCTCATCGTTCCCATCACCCATCTCCTTCCACTTATGACTGTATGACCGTAACTTTGTTGCTTGTATCCTTACGATTTATATTGATATTGTTTCCTGATTGCTTATTTGTACCCTATGACTATCATTAAGTGTTGTACCTTATGATTCTTGATGAACGTATCTTTTCTTTTTATGTACACTGAGAGCATATGCACCAAGACAAATTCCTTGTGTGTCCAATCACACTTGGCCAATAAAGAATTCTATTCTATTCTCTATTCTCTATTCTCACCTTGAAGGAAAGACTTTAATACAGCCTGATGAAATTCCCGTAGTTTTCAGCACAGTGCATCTTTTCATCCTTAATGGAATTTATTTGGTAGAAAGAAAAAAAGGTTGAAGAGAGTGGACAAAGAACATCATCTGGATCTTCTATGAGCTGAGGTAGTTTGGTCAGTAAAGCTTCATGTAGAAGCACATCAGGGTTAGAAACCAGGAATAAGCTAATGCAGCACACATGGAATAAACTGAATAAAACAAAACGATAAATTATTAATCGTTTGTAGCAGGAACTTCAGACCAGCACATGGTTAGTATAAAAATATAGTTCCCTCCAATTGATAATTATTGTTTGGAACACTCTACTTTGAGTACCACCTAGTGGTAGATCTAAGTATCTACCTTTTAGAAAACTATAAACAATTTGCATTATTGATAACCCATTAAGAGCCTATTGCAATCTTACTCCATTCAGGCAGAACTTACAATAAATTCATGTTTATAGAATTAAGGCTGTTTGCCTCTCTTGGTGCTTCAGAAATATTTTCAACTTTTGCAGAGCAAGAGGCAACTTTGTGACATGAGGAATCTTCTTCCATATTACCCAGACAATAAAGCACAGCTAATCATCAAATGAAGGCACAGTGTAGCTAATACAAGACAGATGACAAATGTAGTCACCTCCCATGAGCAAGAATGCATTACAGACTACTTTCTGGCAGCATCTGCCAAAATAAATGAGACAAGATTTAGGTTTCAAGGCTTAGGATGTGTAATTTTTCTAACCCTTCACTAAACAAAATCACTTAGCAGCCTCAGCAACCTGGTTCATTAGCTTCCTAACTAGAATGGAGCTACAGGTTGACATCAAAGGATGAAACTTCTTATGACATCACACAAATTCTCTCAGTTCCCTTGGGAGGTTCTCTTGGGAGAGACAAGAAGGAACGATGATGAAGTGCATGTGATGACATCACTGTGCAAATACCGGTATTATGGTTTATTTAATTTAACCAGAGGTTGGGATACAAATGTGCAGTGGTGGTATTTTCATAGTTAGTCACTATGGACATATCTTTTGGGTGTCATCATATTTTGCTATATAGAGCACTGCAGATAGTATTTGCCCATTAAGTCATGTTAGTTTGACTTACTACAGTATATTTACTGTATCATCCAAACCAACCCACAGATAAGATTGTGGATAAAACAACATAACTAACAACCTGTGATTCTTTTTTGCTGTTAAGTCTTCCTAACTCTACACTAGCATGTCATACAAACTCAAACTAATGGTTAACATATAGCGAAACACCCAATATTCCTTGAAGAAAAGAATATGGCATGCTAAAGAGGAACCATCAAATAGAAATATTTCCCCAGTAAGACCTGTTCTGGTCTGGTCTAGTTTATTCTATTCTCTGAGCAGAAACTTTGCTTTCAGGAAAAGAAGAGATCTATATTGCTGATCTATAATATCAGCTTTTTATATTGTCAAAATAATACTTGTAGTTATCACATTAGAGATGGCATATTTTAAAAGTTAAAAAGCTACTCTATAATTCAGTTTGCTTCTTTTTCACTCTTCTATAAAGTGAGCTGTGGAATTAAGTATCCCTAAAATCTCAGTGCTCAGTTTTACTAAGATTCTGCAAATCATCATTATGCATGGAAGTTTAGAAACAGGTTAGTTATGTTGGTCAATAGCCTATCTCTCTAGCAAATCATTTTGGAGAGGACAATGAATACCTGTAATCCTACAGTTCTGTCTCTTCAACTGGTACTTTCTAAATCTGCTGGGCTTATAGCAATAGCACTTCAATTTATATACTGCTCCATAGTGCTCTACAGCACTCTCCTGAGTGTTTTAAAGAATCAGCATAACCCTAACCTTACAATCTAGGGTCCTCGTTTTACTGATCTCAGAAGGATGGAAGGTTGAATTAACCTTGAGCCAATGAGAATTGAACTGCTGGCAGTGAGTGGTGAATTAGCCTGCAATACTGCATTCTCACCACTGTGCCACCACAGATCATTATAACTTCCAGATTCCCAGGTATTTAGTTGGGATTAAGATGCCATTAACTCAAGGTTATTGGAGAGAGTAGCTGGCCTGAAATCGATCGAAGGATCTATCTGCATCTTGTATTGAGCCTACATAGGAAGAGTGTATATTTTCCATTACTGCATTCACAAACTATCATTTTAAATACCTTGATCATGGAGCCAGAACTCAACATCTGTAAAATGTCAGCCTTTATCTTTTGTAAAAATCAAGTTTCTAATCCTTTCAATTTAAAGAAACTGACTTTAAAGCATAAAAGCAATTCTGGGTTGGAAAAGGTAAGAAGTGAAGCAAGAGTTCGAACCATCAGAGATAAGATTTCCTTTTCCCTCCTATCCTGTCATGATTTTTTTAAAAACAAAATATGTAAATGACTTGTTCATTTATGGGGTTTATATTCACTTTTTTGTCACTGGATGCAAAATAAGCAGAAGTTGTCAATAGTTAATAGTTCACATGTGACAGATTCCATCAGCAATTCATCTGTATTTCTTTTTAATAGTTAATACATAATACATTTCTACTTTATATTGTTATATAGTTGCAGTAGAATGCATCTAGGGACGTGATGGCTCAGTGGCAAAGATGCTGAGCTTGTAATTGAAAGGTTGGCTGTTCAGCAGTTCAAATCCCTAGTGCCGCATAACGGGGTGAGCTCCCGTTCCTTGTCCCAGCTTCTGCCAACCTAGCAGTTTGAAAGCACGTAAAAAATGCAAGTAGAAAAATAGGGACCACCTTTGGTGGGAAGGTAACAGCGTTCCGTGCGCCTATGGCATTTACTCATGCCGGCCACATGACCACGGAGACGTCTTCGGATAGTGCTGGCTCTTCGGCTTTGAAATTGAGATGAGCACTGCCCCCTACAGTCGGGAACAACTAGGACATATGTGCGAGGGGAACCTTTACCTTTACCTTTTAGAATGCATCCAAACAGATAGTAATTAGCACAATTGCTGAAGATGCATTACCGGGAGGACGGGGCAGAACAAAAACTTGCTCTTTTAGGACAAAAAGTTTTATTTTTATTTGATTTGGTAACATTACCATGTACAAATTATTAAGAAAAGCCAATGATGTTTCAAATTCAGACATTTTTTGGGGGGGGAGGAAGTTTAAGCATTTTTATATCATTCTGTAGGAAAACCATGAAGCCTTGATATTTTACCATTTTTCATACTATCAATAATAATACATTTCTTCATACTGGAAAGACTCAGGAAGTAGCTTATTTTCATGATTCTCCAAATAGAAAGAAAAAGCTTTAATCCATTTTCTATTGAATCCTTATTTATTTATTTATTTATTTGTAAAGCTTGTGAAATCTTAAACATAAGTTTCTGGGCATGACACAGTTGTGCCAAATCCTTTAAACAATATTGTAAATAGTTTAGCACAATTGCTGAAGATGCATCAGTTATGTGAGGAGGGGCAGAACAAAAATGTGCTCTTTTAGGACAGAAAGTGCTTAGTCTATTTTTTCCACATTAGAAAGGACTTGATGCATATTGATAGTTATTGATAATCATATTGATAATTGAGAGAGTCCAGAGTTATTTCACAAGAATATTCCCACTCCTCTGCTCGTAGTAGAATAACTTATACCACCAGACTTGAAATTTTGGGCTTAGACAACTTAGAACTACATCGCCTTCAGTCTGACCTAAGCGTAGTACATAAAATGATCTGCTACAACGTCCTACCTGTCAATGACTACTTCAGCTTCAACCGCAACAATACACGAGCACATAATAGATACAAACTTAAGGTAAACCGCTCCAAACTCGATTGCAGAAAATACGACTTCAGCAACAGAGTGGTCAATGCCTGGAATGCACTACCTGACTCTGTGGTTTCTTCCCCAAGCCCCCATAACTTTAACCTTAGACTGTCTACTGTCGATCTCACCCCATTCCTAAGAGGTCTGTAAGGGGTGTGCATAAGAGCACCAATGTGCCTACCGTCCCTGTCCTAATGTTCCCTTTTATTCGTATCCATTTCATTATTCATAATCATGTTTATATTTATATCTGTTATCTTATACATGCTTGACAAAATAAATAAATTAAATAAATAAATAACATAACATAACATAATGTCAGATCGATTGTAGAATTCCCTTTTTACTCTCAACCATTGCCCTGTATCTCTACTCCAGGAGTCTCATTTGCACATTGGGGACAATAAGGTTTGCATTTGTGCAAACTTCAGGCAATTGTCTTTGCACAGGTTACTGTGTCACAATTTATGGGGTCTGAAATTTGCCCTCTTAATGGGAGCTGATAAATCACTGTGGGTCTTTTACATTTTACGTTTTTACAATAAAGACTTAGATAAAAGTGGAGTAGTACACCCTTCCCCTCCCACCTTCTCTTAAGATATAAAAGAAGTTTTCTAAGAGGCATTAAGAGCTGCTAACTGGAAACAGCTGCTGCTAAGACTTTTTTGCAGCTCTCCAGGCATTTGTGAGGATCCACAGGAAAAGCTGTTAAAACAGAGGGCACCTCTTCTTCTCACGGAATGATCAAGAAGGAACTTTTTAAAAAGTACCTCCCTGCACAGCTTCCTTTGGCATTTTTCTGCCCTCTTCCTAGTCTCATCTCTATTCAGAAAAGAAGAAAAAGGTTGTACTGAAATACTGGGCCTTGCTTCTCCTTCCCTCCCACTTTCTTTCTTTTCTCTTTTTTTTAAAGCAGGCTTTTCGGAGAAGGTGGACAATGTGGTGAAACCAGGGGCTTGCTGTGCCTCCTGCCGAGAATTCCACCAGATCAAGCAGACGGTATTGCAACTGAAACAAAAGGTACATTTACGAAATACATCCTTTCTGCCACAAACGTTGAAATCACAGGGGTTGAATAAGGTGGAAAATTGGCAGGTGAATTTAATTGCTTGAATAGATTGTGGTATTCAGTATGTTTTTTGGGAGATACATCATCCATTTTAGAATAGAACAGAACAGAACAGAACAGAAGAGTTGGAAGGGATCTTGGAGGTCTTCTAGTCCAACCCCCTGCTCAGGCAGGAAACCTTATACCATTTTAGACAAATGGTTGTCCAACATCTTCTTTAAAACTTCCAATGTTGGAGAATCCACAATTTCTGGAGGCAAGCCGTTCCACTGGTTAAATTGTTGTAACAGTCAGGAAAATTCTTCTTAAGAAATTTCTCATCCATTGCCATTTCACTTGATGTTTTTCTAAAACAGGGCTCAGCAAACCTGGCAACTTTAAGATTTGTGGACTTCAACTCCAAGAATTCCCCAAGCAGCAAGTCCATAAGTCTTTAAAGTTGCCAGGTTTGGAGACCCCTGTCCTAAAAGGCAGAAAGGCCTACCTGATCTGGTTTGGGGGAGAACTACACAGTTCATTTGAATGGCTGCTTTTTAAAAGTCACTGAAATGCATGCTCATACTTCCCACTTTGAAAGGAGCATGCCATGGGGCCCCACCGGGTCAAAGTGATTTGTTATCATTGATTTTGGTGGGTTTTTTTTAATGAGAGTGTTTATTATGAACTCTGAACCATTTCCCATGCTGTTGCAGGGAAAAAGCACAGTGGCCTTACACAAACGTATTTCTGTACCGAAGCTTGGTCCTTTCTCCCATGAAGAAAATCTATATGGGACCTGAAGGATGCAATGAGTTTTTGCTAGGGAATGGGCAGAATGGAGAGTTAGTGCTGATCTTCCTTGGACTGAGGCAGCACACGTTCAAGCATCTCCTGATTATAAGCCAGCCATTCTCTCTAAGCCCAATTAATTCACGCAACATTCTTATGGAAACATCAGAGGCATTTCCCACCCTCTATGTTGCCTGAACTTCCAAGAGGAAAAAATGGGATAAAAATACAAAAATAAATAAGAATGTATTGACATTTGTCTCTTGCAGGGAAATATTATTTTGAACAACCACAATATAAGCTGAAAGTCTGAAAATTAAAACTCTGAGCATGGCATTTATTTATTTATTTATTTATTTTGTCGCATTTCTATGCCGCCCCACTCCCAAAGGACTCTGGGCGGCTTACAACAGAGAATAAAACAATGCAACAATATCCTATACAAAAGTTAAAAGAAGATATTCAAACATTAAAATATTAAAACACATGCACTCCAATTTGTGGCCGGGTCTCGCAAGATCACTAGAACGAGATCAACGGCCCCAGGCCTGCCGGAAGAGCCAGGTCTTCACCGCTTTCCGGAAGGCCAATAGGGTGGGGGCGATCTGGACTTCAGGAGGTAATTGGTTACAGAGAGCCGGGGCAGCCACAGAGAAGGCCCTCCCCCGTGGGCCCGCCAACCGACATTGTTTAGCTGACGGGACCCGGAGCAGACCGACTCTGTGGGATCTTACTGGTCGCTGGGAGCTATGCGGTAGAAGGCGGTCTCGAAGATAGCCTGGCTCTGAGCCATGTAGGGCTTTAAAGGTAATAACCAACACCTTGAATTGCGCCCGGAGACCGATAGGGAGCCAGTGTAGTGGCAAGTGGCGATGTTAGTCTGGCAAGGTAGACCAGGCAAGAAGTACAGGTAGTCCTCAACTTATGACCACAATTGAGCCCCAAATTTCTGCTGTCAAGTGAAGTGAGTTTTGTCTCATTTTGTGACCTTTCTTGCCACCGTTGTTAAGTGGATCGCTGCAGCAGATAAGTGAGTAACATGGTTCTTAAGTGAATCTGGCTTCCCCACTGACTTTGCCCTGTCAGAAGGTCGCCAAAGTTTGATCACGTGACCTTGGGACACAGCAACGGTCATTAGTATGAACCAGTTGCCAAGCCTCTGAATTTTGATCACATGATCACAGGGGCTGCTGCAAAGGTCGCAAGTGTGAAAAACGGTCATAAGTCACTTTTTTCAAAGCCATTGTAACTTTGAACCATCACTCAATGAACTGTTGTAAGTTGAGGGCTACCTGTGCAACCAGGATTACGAGCTCCGTCTTTATGGTAAGATTAAATTAACAGAATCTTGCAAGTCGCATACTTTATTTTTACTCTCTCAAAAATTAGGGAGGATCCCTTCTGAGAGATGTTTTTACCACCTTTCAGATCCAAATTTCATTTATCAGACAGTTGTCTGGACCAGGGGTCTCCAACCTTGGCAACTGTAAGCTGGCTGGGGAATTCTGGGAGTTGAAGTCCGCCAGGCTTACAGTTGCCAAGGTTGGAGACCTCTGGTCTGGACTGTAGCTCTTCCGCCTGTTTCCTAGGGTCATTCCCATATGCCATTACAGGCAAAAAGAGATTGAGACTGAACGCAAATTGCAGATAGTAAACTCACAGAGAAAGTTTTGAGAGTTTTACCCCTTCATTTCACTTTCCCCCCAAATTCCTAAGATACTTGTTGTGGGGCATTCTGGGGGAAAACATGACAGGCATGACAGACTTCATAAAATGTGTGAAAGCAGCATTTCAGTGGTGCCTCCAGGACATTATTGGGTGAGAGAGAAAATTGCATCGAGCAGTTCCTCAGGTGGTATAATGAAACATTGGCTCAATTAGTGATAAGATTGTTCTGGTGGTTTATCACAATAACTTGAAGGTTATTATAAATTCCAGTCGTGGAAGGCAGCAATGACAGACAGTTATAAATTGGACCATTTTTTTAACCAAACCTAGGATTGGACACGCTTTCTAAATTGCAATCTGAATTTACAGTATGTGATGGCAAAATTCAAAGAATATCGTGCATGAATTGATCCTAAATTATCCTCTGGAATTCTCTGCATTGGTTGGGATTTGGGGCAGCCATGCCAGAAAAGCTTTCCTGGACATAGACATTTTTCAGAAATTTCTGGTTTAATCTTCTACTCTATCCCCTTGACAGAATTGCAAAACTAGTCAGAATGCTTTTGCCAAAGGAAATAAATCACAGACAGTCTAGGCATACAAACAGTCCCATGTGTGCAAATACTCTGTATGCATATGTGCTTACTCAGATACAAGCAAGTATGCATTTAATTAGAAGAAAGTCCTAGACTGGACCTAGCCAGTCCATCTCTAAGCCAAGTTGGCAAATATTTCTGCATGGAACCTCTTCAAAATTACAACATAACATGTAGGTTTCAGCAAGGGTTAGAATTCATCTCCGTGACTGTTGCCCCTCTGGATAGGGTTCTGTACAAGTATTTACATTCTTGTGGGGAAAGATTCGTGCATGAAGTAAGGCTGAGGTCATTCTCAACTTGCGATTCCAAGACTGAATCAAGACAGTGGAATGGAGTAGAAATGAGTTCAGTGTGTGTTAACATCTGGTGAGGGCAACATCAAAAGCAGACAAGTGTTGAAATCCAGAAGAAGTCAGGGGTTCTTCCAGGAGAGAGTGGGAAGTGAGCACATTGGCAAATGGGAGAACCAACCCATGTGATCTGGACTTCAAAATCAGGTTGTCATAGCAAGCTGGCCTCTTTAATAGAAATATTTAACGCTATCTTACATACACAATTAAAATACTTCACCTTCCTATCTGAGAAAGAAACGGTTTTCTCAATGTACAAAGTCTGATTTTTAGAAGTGAAAACCCTTCTTTGGCTCATCAATAGATCACAGTTCTTGAATGGAGGTTATTCCAAGGACAGTCATGAGTCCTTCATCAAGCAGTGCAAGCAGGCATCTAACTTCAGATCTCAGTACTCCAGCCCATATCACCAATGTTAAAGAACTGTGGATGTGGTCTTTCAGAATATTTGCAGGGTATTGGGCTTTTAGTCCTGATGAGAGACTTGGGTAATACCATAGCTGTAAGGGAAAGGGAAAGGGGGTGATGCTCATCTCTGTTTCAAAGCTGAAGAGCCAGCGCTGTCCGAAGACGTCTCTGTGGTCATGTGGCCAGCTTGACTAAATGCCGAAGGCGCACAGAGCACTGTTACCTTCCCACCAAAGGGGTCCCTATTTTTCTACTTACATTTTTTAACGTGCTTTCAAACTGCTAGGTTGGCAGAAGCTGGCACAAGTAACAGGAGCTCACCTCATTACACGGCACTAGGGATTCGAACCGCTGAACTGCCGACCTTCTGATCGACAAGTTCAGCTTCTTAGCCACTGAGCCACCACATCCCCTGAACCATAGCTGTAGATCTTAACAAACTGCTTGTACACACAATGTGGATATGAAGCAGCACCTGATTCGGATTTTACCCTTCGTTCTAAATCCTCTTTTTTTTTCGGCATTCCAATCCATCAACAAATTTAACCCTTCAGTGTGTCAGTCTTGACATCAACCATTTTGTCCCCTTTGCAAACAGTTAGATCACAGTTCTGACTGTGATCATAATAGTGCCAGTGTTCTCTAGTTTCAAGGTAAAGTAGTAGTCTAGCTGAGGCCTCCCATGTAGCAGAGTTTTCGGGGTGGGTGGATTGGGGGAAGAGCTACACTATGTTAAGCTACATGGCAGAAATCAAATCTACTCTTCTGACTTTGGTCCTCAGCTGCAATTTGAATCTGAACGTAGTAAATGTAGGCTATCAATTGTGTTTGTTTTTTAATTACATTTACATGATACCTTCAAGTTATGCAAGGCAGTTGTTGTTGTTGTTGTTGTTGTTATTATTATTATTATTATTATTTCAATTTATATGCCGCCTTTCTCCGAAGACTCAGGACCGTTTACAATGCGTTTAAAAAACTATTATAAAAACATTTAAAAATTAAAACATTAGAACCCATTCACATCATTCATGGCCAGATCTCACAAGATCGCAACAGCAAGATCAACGGCCCCAGGCCTGCCAGAAAAGCCAGGTCTTCACCGCTTTTCAGAAGGCCAATAGGGTGGGGATGGTCCAGACCTCAGGAGATAACTGGTTCCAGAGAGCTGGGGCAGCCACAGAGAAGGCCCTCCTCCACAGGCCTGCCAGCTGACATTGTTTAGCTGACAGGACCCGGAGGAGACCAACTCTGTGGGATCTTACCGGTCGTTGGGAGCTATGCGGTAGAAGGCGGTCTCAAAGATAGCCTGGCCCTGAGCCATGTAGGGCTTTAAATATGGAGACTATCTCATTTTATTCAGTAAAAGGAGGAAGGCTGGGAAACAGATGGTGCTTCCTATCACAGCCTGGCATGCTATTCACTCTATCACTTTGAGGTTTTCAAACTTAGAGTTATGGACATGGTAGTTGAGTCCTGCATTGAGGTGAAGAACTTATACAATTGATGAAGTCAGTCACTCAACTAAATGAAGTTGAATAGGCAAGTGGCTTCTAGCCTATGACCCTTCTTTTATTGCAGGTTGCTTGGCTACCAAATAACGCTGTTGACCTTAACAAACCAATCACAGGAGAAAAAGTACTTGCATCCAATGCTTACGTACCTGGCCCTCCTGGACAGCCAGGGGATCGGGGTCCTCCAGGTAAGGCAATAAAAAATATCATAAAAATAAATTTGTATATATTGCATCTGTATCACTCCTCAGACAAGAAACATGGCTCAGGAGCAGACATTAATTTTTCTTAAGATATTGTTAGGGTCATTTAGTCAGGTTTCCTCCATCTAATGATTTCCTCATCTTATGAGCTGTCCAAGGTGCTGTAAACTTCACTTCTCTCTCTCTCCTAACTGAAAAACCATCCACTCCCAAGTTGTGCTATGTTTGCATGATTAGTAAAACTCAAGATTGGGAATGGCAAAGAAATTAGAAACAGACTGAGAGTTTTCCATGAAAACCTCAGCCTGGAAGCCTTTTATACTTGCATTTTTATTTCAATGTATTTAAGTGACCATTAAATTATTATATAAATGATTGTATTTTTTTAATGGATAGCCCACCCCAAATCTGGTATTTTGGAACTGCAACTCCAGTTCTTATTAATGTCATGTGTTTTGTGGTAGAATGTGCAATCTATTCTTTTGCTAATGAATTACATTATGAATTGCTGATTCTATAACAGTCTCCTGTTTATACTTTGTATTACGGCAATATTTTATTTATTTATTAAATTTCTATAATTGCCTGTCTCATATGAAGTGACTTTGAACAGCATGCAACAATCAATACTAAAAGCTGATTAACGCATTCAAATTACAAAAACAAACTTCTTCTGTTTTTTTGTACTGTACCGTGATAAGTTGATTATGTGCCATCAAATCATTTTCGTCTCCCAGTGGTCACATAGAGAGATTTGCTCAATGACAATCTAGGACAATTTGAACCTGGTTGCTTGTACCTCAAGTAGGAATTCTGGGTTGATCTGTGGGATAATCCATTGGTTTGTTTTCTTGGTTTTCAGACTATACTCTGGAATCTTCTCCTGTCCTCTTTTTTAAAGTCCAACTTCTGTGTCCATAGAGCAGAGGTCTTCAAACTTGGCAGCTTTAAGACTTGTGGATTTCAACTCCCAGAATTCTCCAGCCAGCATAGCTGGCTGGAGAATTCTGGGAGTTGAAGTCCACAAGTCTTAAAGCTGCCAAGTTTGAAGACCTCTGCCATAGAGTGTCACAGGTTGCATCTCTAATCATTTTCCAAAGCCATTTGAATCATGTTCCAAAGCCTTCGTGGCTGCTTTACAAAACACTAGCCTGTGGTGGATTACAAGATTGCTTGTTCCTTTATTGTTAATCCTAAAGGGTATTCACCACTTCAGTATCTTCATTGTCAGCTGCAAGCCATAGCATTAGCCCTTAGACTTACATATCACTTCATAGTGCTTTACATCCCTCTCTAAACAGTTTACAGAGTCAGCCTATTGCCCCCAACAATCTGGCTCCTCCATTTTAATGACTTCGGAAGGATGGAAGACTGAGTCAACCTTGAGCCAATGAGGATCGATCTGTCAAACTGCAGGCAGTTGGCACTCAACAGAACTAGCCTGCAATATTGTATTCTAACCACTGCGCCACCCTAACCCTAATGCTATCTGCACCACAAGGCTGGTTGCTCTGTCTGCTGTCATTAGTTTGGTTGCCTTTATACTTAATATTTTATACTTAATTTTGACTTAACAATTGCAACAACTTAGTATGGAAATTCTGGTCCCTATTGTGGTCATAAGTCGAGGACTAACTGTACTGGCTTTGGCTGGGCAGTCGGGTGAATATATCCTCTTGGCATATATTCGCAACATTCTGTGCTCATCCTTCCCAGGAATAGCCACGCACCACGATGTGCGTGGTAGCACAGCAGGACCTGAAGGAGATTATGACAATTACAGTCAGGGGAAAAAATTAAACATGTAATATTTGCGATTTTTTAGACATAAGGCTGCATTCCACCAAACTTTGAATATTAAGCTCACAATATAATGGTGTGAACTATGTTAATTTTGAACATGGCAACTATTGTCAGTGTCAAAGCAAAAAGCTCTCGGTTTGTACTAGTGGGTTTTGATCTGGAAAGCAAGATGTTAACATAGAAGCAATTTTCCTCCAAGTTCATTTTCCACACTAGGAATTCAAAACATCTTTTATGGGCCACCTCCCTATCTTTTTCTTTAACCTAAAGGAGAGGTCTTCAAACTTGGCAGCTTTAAGACTTGTGGACTTCAACTCCCAGCATAGCTGGCTGGAGAATTCTGGGAGTTGAAGTCCACAAGTCTTAAAGCTGCCAAGTTCGAAGACCTCTGGCCTAAAGGAAGAATTTTCACAGCCAGGCTGGTCTTTTGCTTCTACTTACCAATAGGTGAGCATTCTGTGCTTGATGCCTGACAGTGTCCTGGACAAGTAATTGCTGCTCAGAGTTATGCATTATTTGAATTTCTCTTCTTTTTAATATAAGATTGCATCCTAGACTTCTAATTCATCAAGTTATATAACAGTAATTGAAATACCGTACATCCGGATTTTCTTGGCACTAACAAAAAAGTTAGCTTCTCTTGGCTTTTAAAGCACTTCTGGAATACTTTTAATTGCTGTTGACTCCTTTTTTATTTACTTGCTAGGTTTTTTTCTCCCCCATGGCTGATTTATTTGTAATTTTTTAAAAAACTTTGTCAACAGCCCTAAAAACGACTTCCAATTTTTGACTTAGAAAAATCATAAATATCCCTTTTTATGCAAAATTGTCCAACGAAGCTACCCGCAGCCTTAATTTTACTGCCATGTTTTTATTCCAGGGGTTGCAGGTCCAAAAGGGAGCCCTGGATTTCCTGGTTCCCCCGGTCCTCCCGGGGTGCCAGGCCCTAGAGGAGCCATGGGGCCAATGGGACCATCTCCAGACCTCTCACACATTAAGCAGGGCAGAAGAGGGCCTGTGGTCAGTATGATGTCTCCATTCTTAAGTGTGTATAATAATCTCTTGATCATATTTGACACCAAGTTTTTGAGGAATGCAAATTTATCTTCTAGGGTCCTCCAGGTGCACCAGGAAGAGATGGAGCAAAGGTTAGAAGTATAATTTCTTGTCCTCTTCTTCCTTTTTCTCCTTTCTTCTTCCTTGTGAGAGTCCTTCTCTTTTATATTATTCACATTCAGTTTTCTTAATTTTGGAAAGTGGAAAGGGAGAAAGTGAATAAAAAGGTAGGCAACTTTGATTCCATCTACTCCCACTTCCAATGCATTTCTGTTTCTTTGTTTGCTTTCCATTATTTATCCTAGTAACCAACTTAGAATTAACTCACATAGACATTATTAACCCACAAACTTATAGAAACATTTCACTGAAATTGCAACTGGAGACATCAGAAAAGTATTTTGATGCAGTAATCACTGTTTATTAATCTATGATTTATCGTAGATTGTATCCTGTTGTGTATTTTTTGCTGACTTTCAGAAAACCATTAAGAACTTGAATGTTTATAGGTTATTGCACAACCTACTGCAATTACTATATTTGTCCTGTGTTGTTTTGCCTTGAGTCATTTCAGTTAGGCAGTTCCACAAAGGGAATAAACAAATGTGTAAATCATCTTTTAAGTTTTGAAGGGAGCTTCTCTGTGTAGGATGCAACTTGTTGATCTGAATGATTTCAGAATAAATGTTGTAGTTGGGCATGTTATGCTTAATAATAAATAAAATTAAGAGTGTATAAGTAGTTTAAGTTTTTGTTGCCTTGGATCACAACTTTGGTATGCTTAGAATACATCCACTGCAATCAATAGGAAATTAAGTTAGTCACAACTATTAAGTCCCTTTAATTTCAGTGAGTATCCTTTGGATATGAATGGTTGTGACTCTAACAAATAAATCTTTGTTCTCATGGTACATACTTAGAAAATGCTGCAAGCATTATCTTTGGTAGGTAATCAATTGCCAATTTTGCTATAAAATAATTCATTAATCTAGTTAAGATAAGATGAATTAAACTAAAGGCTGCAATCTCATCTACATTTTACTACAAGTTAGTCCCACTGAACCCTGTCTTCTAAGTTGATATTCATAGGATCTTAAGCAGACAGTTTTAAGTGTGTGACTAGCACTGTTTGGAGTTTTCCTTTTAGATCAACAAGTTCTTGTTCAGTTTCAGTCAAGGCCACTTAACCAAAATTATGTTTGTTACAGGGTGAGAGAGGTGCACCAGGAGAAAAGGGCCCACCTGTAAGTATCACACCCAAATCTAATCTCAATACAAATATAATCTGTTCATACATTAGCCAGGAAGTATTGTATTTAAATACCAAATGTTCTTCGTTTTAAAGGAGCAGTGTCAAACTTGATTTCATTGAGAGCGGCATCAGGGTTAGGTTTGACCTCGGGTGGGCCGGAGTAGGCGGGGCCAGGATGGGCGTTGCCAGATTGATGTCACTCTTGTCAGGGCGCCTGTGGTGGCCCAAGCGCTCTGGGTTCCCGAGCTCCATTTTCGGCTGGGACGGCCTCCTGCAACCCCCTGCAAGAAAAAATGGAGCTCGGGCGGGCCACACACAACCCTCCCGAGCTCCGTTTTCACTGGCAGAGGCACTGCAGGCCCGTCCTTCACTGTTTCCAGGGTGGCCCTGTGAGCCAGATCTAAGCACCCCGCAGGCCTGATCCGGCCCGCAGGCCTTGAGTTTGACAACCCTGTTTTAAAGGAATATCCCTCTTATAATATTGTAATAAAGCAGATGTAAAAGGCTGTTTGTTCATTCATTCAATTTATATAGCTGCCCATCTAACATACATAACTTTGGGTGGCTCAAAAAACGTAGTAACAAAATACAACTAACCGTAAAACCATTTTAAAACCGAAATTTAAAAACCCTTAAAAGCAATATCCAAGGCATTCACAATCGATACACCCATCCGTACATCCCAAACAATACAACAATCATGAAGAGGTCACACCGCAGCCCGATCCCCAGCATGATGGTAAAGTTTTTAGTACATTCTAGAACACAAGTAAGATTCTCGGCCAATCTAATCCAATCTACATGATGCTCCAAAGATGATGTCACCTTGTGGTTACCTTACTAAATCTTTGGGGGGAGGGGAACACACTTGTTTGAGTAACTAGCAAAGTGGTACATTGGTTAGAATGGTTAAATGGGGAAGACAAGGTTGTAGTCCACCCTCAGCTACACAGTCCTACAGGATGGCATTGAGCAAATCTCTTTCTTACACTTCAAGAGATTACAGGATTACTGTTGTGAAAAAATAGGAGGAGAAAGCTCTATGCTCCTGTACATAAATAATATTTACAATGCTAGTGTATCCACCTCTATGCATTTCATGTTTTTAAAGTAATCTTGCCCTTATCCCAGGGGTGGGCTTAACAAATTTTAGCAAGGAGTTCTCTGCCCGATTGCTGGGTGGGTGTGGCCATGGTGGTAGTCGGCCTCCTGCACAATGGCAGGGGGGTGCATTTTTGTCCTCCCCGGGCTCTGGAGGCTTTCTTCGAGCCTCCAGGAGGGAGAAAACAGCCTCCCCAGGCTCCAGAAGCCCTCTGGGCCCATTTCCAGCCTTCCCGAACATCCGGTAGGCCCGTTTTTCGCCCTCCCCGAGCCTCCACGCCTGTCCTGTACTTACCTGCATCCAAAACAGGCCACATGGGGACTCCTGGGAGAGGAGGGGTGGGGTGGGAGGGGCCAGCCAGGAGTGGGATTTGGGGGTTCTCCGACCTGCACAGAATCTTAGCTAGAGGTTCTCCCGAACCCCCAGCAGCCCACCCCTGCCCTATCCCTTACAACCTTTTGATCACTGGAAAGAATGAAAGTCTTGATTCATTGTGTAGGTTCTCCATGATTTTGGCTAGTTAGCACTGAGGTTGTTTTATATGTGTCAGGCTGTTGAGTAGACACTATTACTTCCAAGTGAAATACATTATGCCTTTCTATCTTCTGTACAAGAAAATTGCTTTTGGTTGGATTTTGTAAAATATCTTCAATTTTATTTTAGAATGCAATAGACTGTCATATACGTTAAACTGTGGATAAGCGTTCCTCAGTTGTGGTTTCTTTGCAAGTGGGAAATTCCTTTAAAATAAAGAACATTTAGAGTTTGAATGTTTCCTGGATAAATGTCAAGAATTTAAAAAAACAAATGGCTAGCAGACTTCTATTTTTAAAAAAATATGAAGGAGAATTCAGCATCTTTTTGGGTCACTGAGTGAGACACAGGAAAGTTATTATTTCCTTTCTCTTATAGGTAAAAAAAAGGGTTTTACAAGAGAAAAAATGTTAGACAGGCTGGTTAGTCTTTTATTGTCTTAATTTCCTACTTACCCATCTTGCAAGAAGTTGCAAAGTGCTGAAATGAATTAAATTGCTCTTTGTTAAAGAAACATATCAACACACTTAGAATTAGAATTAGAACAATAGAATTGGAAGGGACCTTGGAGGTCTTCTAGTCCAACTCCCTGCTCAGGCAGAACAGAGTGGTTGATTTGCATTTGCAATTTTTAGCATTTCAATTAGTAGTAAGTTTGCGGGTTGAAACTTGCATATATGCAAGTTGCACAGGTTCGCCTGGTGCACCAATTGCGACCTTACTTGGATCAGGAAGCTCTCCTCACAGTCACTCATGCCCTTGTCACCTCACGGTTAGATTATTGCAACGCACTCTACATGGGGCTACCCTTGAAAAGTGTTCAGAGATTACAGTTGGTCCAGAACGCAGCCGCGAGAGCTATTGTGGGTGCACCTAGGTACACCCACATTACACCAATTCTCCGCGAGCTGCATTGGCTCCCTATTGGTCTCCGGTCACAATTCAAGGTGTTGCTTATTACCTTTAAAGCCCTACATGGCTCAGGACCAGGGTATCTTCAAGACCGCCTTCTACCACATAGCTCCCAGCGACCGGTAAGATCCCACAGTTGGTCTCCTCAGGGTCCCGTCAGCTAAACAATGCCAGCTGGCGAGCCCGTGGGGGAGGGCCTTCTTTGTGGCTGCCCCAGCTCTCTGGAACCAGTTACCTCCTGAGATCCGGACCACCCCCACCCTATTGGCCTTCCGAAAAGCAGTGAAGACCTGGCTCTTCAGCAGGCCTGGGGCCGTTGATCTCGCTCTTGTGATCTGGCGAGATTCAGCCATGAATGGTGTGAATGGGTTTTAATTGTTTTTAAATGCATTGTAAGCCACCTTGAGTCTTCTGAGAAAGACGGCATACAAGTTGAACAAATAAATAATAATAAATAAATATGGGGCCTACAGTGGTCATGTTTTGCAGCCAATATATTGACATTTAGGATAATTGATAGCATTGGAGCACTTCTTGAATGTTGTATAGATTGATCTAAATCTGAATTATTATTATTTTTTAATTTAGTTGTAAAAATAAGTGTGTTGATTTCAATGATGCTTAGAGGTACTAAGTAAAAGTTAAACTACAAATATCTAGAGAAAGTTTTATGTTTCGGGAAAAGCAGAGCAGAGACTGTTGTGCGCCATCCAGAGTTGCTTTTGTTAACGTGGGAGGCTACATAAATTTGATTAATAAATAAAAGCAACTGGGCTAAATTGACCTTAGTTAAGATGATTGTTTGGGAAATTGCTTTTTACTCCAGCATAGTTAAAGCAAAATAAGATGGTCTTGAAAAATTGCTTTGTTTCTGCTACTAGCCTTGGCAGTCAAATACCTGGGGGCTAATTTATGACTGGGGATAATGGGAGTGGAAGCCAACCTAACTAAAAATATCCAGTTCAATGGACGTAGTGCCCATTTCAATGAAAGACAAGTAATGTCACTCTCTCCTTTGGAACTTTTTTAGGGGCCACCAGGTTCCTTTGACTTCTTGTTGTTGATGATGGCAGATATCAGGAATGACATTGCTGAGCTGCAAGAGAGGATCTTTGGACACAGGACTCATTCATCAGCAGAGGAGTTTCCACTACCTCAGGAATTTGCTAACTACCAGGATGTGGACGTTGGATCTGGAGAAGACTATAAACAGAGGACTATACCAGAAGACTCCAGAACATCTGAAGAAGGCAATCATTAAAAAACAAAAAAGGACCTCTGCTTTGGAAAGAGTGAGAAGGGGTTGGGTTGTGATCCATAGGTCACTTAAGCCAGCTTATTTGCACGCACCTCAGCTTAGCAGTAGGAAAAAAAAAAGTGGATTGTAAGACTATGTGTCAGGAGGGTTACTATATTCCTTTCCCTAAACGTTTTGGCCCAGACAAACAATGAGGCAAGGAAGGTTATTCATGATGCTATGTCGAAGTCTTGCCTTGCAGTTTCTTCCTGTATCAAAGAGATTTCTGGCTTTTTTGCCTCTCAGGGTGCTTGGGAATTTTGGGGGGAACTTATTGGGGTCCTTTTGAGCTTACTTTTATTACCTGCCCACACTTCCCAATCTGAAGAAGCCCTACAAGAGGATTAACATACAGCGGTACCTTAGTACTCAGCGTTAATTCGTTCTGGAAGGTGCGACAGGTACTAAAAAGGATAAGTCCCCAAAAAAACCACATGACCTACAATGTGATCCTTTGGTTTGGGAAGAACTTTCTGACTCTCCCTTTTCCTATGTCAGTGACCTTCCCAGCATGGCCGATTTCCTGTTCACCCTCTACAGCTGTCCTCTTCCTTTTGCAATGACCTTCCCAGCATGGCTGACTTCCTGTCTGTTTCTCACAGCCGTCCCCCTCTACTGAGAGCATGCATCAAAGACTAAACAAAGGCTGAGTACTGGGACATTTTCACATCAAAATGTATTGAAAATCAAATTCGATGAGTTTTGAAGCAGTCAAGTACCAAAGTACCACTACAGTGCCTTTCCTTTGGATTTAATGGAAGTGTAGGAAGCAGGAACTGGAGAGTTGGCTGTACAATGGAACACCCATCAGAAGAACAGGACAAAGTCATCTTAATTCAGAACTTTCTTACAATGGCCAATCAGTTGCCTCTCAGGTGCCCACAAAGAAGAGACAGAAAAATGCCTTTTCTACCAGTCTTCCCCTGAAGACATATTGGCCTCAATTGGGTAACATTGCATCTTCATCACGAATAGCTTTGATGGTTCTTTCCTCCACGAACCTATCTAATACTCCTTCAAAGACACCCAGGGAATGACTATTACTATTTCTTGTGGGAGTAGACATATGAATTATACAAGAATTTACTTATAAAAATTATATTGGAAATTCCTTTTTCCTTGGAGGGGAAAAAAATGGTTTTCATCAAACTGAATGAGAACTAATAGCAACAGAAAAGCAGCTTGTGATTATCGCCCGGAGGAAGTCTTTGTAACTAGAATGTCCCACTGAAAACTGTATATTTGAATGTTTTCTCTAGAAAAAAATAATCTTCCTTTTATTTGGAAACCTCTAAAACTTGCTCTGCTAAGAAAGAAAGCCTCTGTATCGCTGTTTGCCTTAATACGCAATAATTGGTTAGTTGGAGCACTCAATCATTCGATCCCTCATTGATGCTTGAGGCACTAGAGCTAGTCCTCAATTTATGATCATAAAGGAACCTACCCATTATGGTCGTAAGTCATGAGAGCCGTAAAGCAGATCACCCACATAACCAATCAGATTCTAAGATCTTTTTTTTGCAATGGTCGTTCAGTGAACAGGTGATGGTTAAGCTTTGGGGCATTTCTGTCCCAAAGCAGAAATAAACATTGGTTTTCAGGATGCATGTTGTAAATCATAGTCATGTGGCCATAGGACACATCAAACAGCCATAAATGTGGGCTGGTTGCCAAATACCCAAAATGCGGTCATGTGACCATAGGAGGTCAGCTGTCCGAACCAGGTTTATCTGCGTCATGGAATAGATTAATATCGGCACAATAGGGGTGATCTCACATCTGTAACAGCAAATGTTCTGAAAAAGGCAAGGATACTCCAGATGCATCAGTGTAACTCTCCAGGCAAAGAAACCTGGATGTTGGCCACAGTACTGTGGCTGAAACGGTTTGTAGATTGCACTGTTAAAAAGTTGTACTCTATTTTAAACATGCACTGATAATGTATAAAGTTATATAAATATTTTATTGTCCAACACTTTTTCTTCTGTTTGAATTTGACTCTTCCTTCTTCACCAGTGAGATTATTTTAGCTGTATGCACCTGAACATAGAACCAGGTGCAAAATCAGATTTAAACAATTTACCTGCAAAATATCCTCATTGTGGACAGTCTGAAATAGTATTGCCAAACCTCATAACTTACAATTTAGTCTATCTGTAATTAATTCGGTGTTTCTTCTTGTAATAGTGCTGCAAGATGGATCCCTCCCAGTTGCCTCTTGTATCTTAATCATTGTGTCTCCTGCTAGTGGCACCTGATGAGGGAAAGTCTTTAACTGGAGCTCCACTGTCCACTCCTGCTTCCTACTGGCAGGTCTATTGTAAGAGAGAGCTCAACAGTACAATAATGAACCAATTGAATTAGAGGTCTGGAATTGTATTGGACAATTGATGGGAAGATTATATAAGCCAGAATTAGAATGGAAAGATTACGTGTGTTTATGAAATCAAGCCCTCTTGTTGCCATAGAGGTTAAACGTATGCTCTGTTTAAATCATGCCATTGCTATTTTATTAATGCCAATTTAATCAACTATTTTGTAATACTATAACGAGACAATCACAGGTATATTTTTGCTCTCTCTTTTTAAGATGTAGCTTAACATGTCTGCAATAAAACAGTGGCTGGGTACTAAATGCTTTTTGAAACCGCTCTCCCAAGGATGCTATGCAATGCTGAGGCCAAATTCCATTGGAAATAATGGGAAATAATTTTGCTTCCCAAAAAGAGAGGGAGCCTCTCAACATTTCTGCCACTGGAGAAGCCCTGTGTATTTTACAGAAAGCTCTGTGGTTTAGTTGCATTGTTGGAAGGATGGCTTAATTAATACAACAGTACAAATTGATAAGACGTGGAGTTTAAGAAGTCCTGACTTTTTCACCACATTGGCATACCCTAAAATTAGACACCATTCATTTATTTCAGGGGACCACATTTTAAAAGCCAAATATGATAGCATTTTTCCATTTGGCACTTTGATTGGAATGACAAAAGTAATGCTTGGAAGACATAGTTCCTCTGTTACAATCTTTTCCTTTTGTACCCTATATAAGCCCCCCCACCCCCAAAATAAGCTCTACTTAAGAACCTACACCACCGCCCGCCCATTCTGTCTGGTTGCTTAGTGACGTGGCCACAAGGTCACACTGGGGGGTGGAGCTGCCCCACATGCCCTGCACCGGCTTATCTCAAGGCCCCTGCAGCCAGCCCATCCACACCTTGACACCTGCCTCACAGCCATGTGCAGCAGGAGCCCACATAGCCATTGGCCCACTTCTGCTCACTCGCGGCCACAGCACAAGGCTGAGTGGTGTGTTGCTGCTGTGGCCACGAGGCAAAGCAGATGGGGTGTGGATGGCCTGGCTGTGGGGGCCCTGAGGTAAACCAGGGCAGGGCGTGTGAGGCAGCTCCAACCCCCTGCTTTATGGTGGCACTGGCGCAGCATGTGGACTCACCACAAACAAGCAGAAGAAGTGGGCCTCCCGTACTTGGAAAAAGAATCAGATATCCCCTGAAAATAAGCCCTACTGCTTATTTTGGGGCCCAAAAGAAAATAAGACCTGGTCTTATTTTTGGGGAAACATGGGTAGGATTGCTCTGTAAATATAAATTTGGTGCAGAATGCAGCCGCGCGGGGGATTCTGGGAGCGACGGGGCGCTCCCATGTGACACCTCTCCTGTGTGAGCTGCATTGGCTTCCGGTGGACTTCCGGGTACGCTTCAAGGTGTTGGTGATTACCTTTAAAGCGCTCCATGGCTTAGGGCCGGGGTGTTTATGGGACCGCCTTCTGCCACCAACTGCCTTCCACCGGCCAGTTCGCTCCCACAGAGAGGGCCTCCTCAGGGTGCCATCGGCCAGACAATGTCGGCTGGCGACCCCCAGGGGGAGAGCCTTTTCTGTGGTGGCGCCCACCCTCTGAAACGACCTCCCCCCAGAGATACGAGTGATCCCAGATCTCCGGACTTTTCGTCGGGCCCTTAAAACTCATTTCTTCCAGTTAGCTGGGCTGGCCTGACCCCATGTTACTGATTTTAAAGTTTTGATATTGATTTTAATTCGATTTTTAGATTATGGGCCAAATCTATTTAAATTATTTTAAAATTTGTCTTAATTTGGCTGTGCACTGCCCTGAATCCGGAAGGAGAAGGGCGGTATAAAAATCTAACCAAATAAATAAATAAAATAAAATAAATATTACTATTAAAAGCTGATAATTGCATGGAAGGGTTCACTCCAAGAATGGCTGAAGTCTAAAACTTTCGCCCAGATTCCCTGAGTTCACAGGCACCTCTTGTCCAATTCCAGTAAATACAGGTAGTCCACGACTTATGACTACAGCAGGAACCAGAATTTTCCGTTGCCAAGCAAGGTGGTTGCTAAAGGAGCCGCACCCAATTTTATGTCCTTTTTGGCCCAAATCCAGCTTTGCTTGTCAGAAGCTGGGTTGGGAAGGTCACAAATGGCAATCACAAGACCTGGGGATGCAGCAACCGTTATAAATACGGTTGTCTGAATTTTGATTCAAAATTCAAGTGCCTGAATTTTGATCACACGACCATGAGGATGGCTGTAAGTGCGAGGACTGGTTGTAAGCCTTTTTTTTTTCAATGCTGCTATAACTTTGAACGGTCGCTAGGCAAATACCATAGTTGCAAGTCAAGGACTACCTGTAGGATCACAGCCTTCACGTTTTACACATGGTTGTTTCCCACAAGAAAATAAAATCTAGTATTTCTCCAAGTACAAACATTAAAGGTTTTTTGGCTTCATATTTCGTTATTTGGCACAGAATACAAATATGGGTAATTAGAAGCAGACACTTAAGTATAACTTTACTGATTAATCAATTGATCATTTCAAAGCAATGGGCATCTGCCACAAGTTAAGTATTAGTAGTGAAAGAAGAGGAAAAAGTAATAGTTTCCATTTGAGTAATCTCTTCACATTTTAAGGCGAGCTCTGCCTATAATCTGATGAATAAATCCTCCCACAGAATCCTCATGTCAATGAATGAATGATTCTAGGGCAAAACAAACTAATTGACCATAAATTTCTAGGATTATATGCTATCATTTTTGAGATGTTTTATAGCAAACCAAAGGAACCAAGTATTGTGTCTTTGTGCACATGTAGAAACATATGTAATACATTATTATTTATACTAATTATATGAAGTACTAAAAATGTATAAAACTGTAATTGTGCAGTATATTTGCAAATAAAGAGGAATATTTTTTTAATGGTGGTGTTGGCTCTCGTTATCTTTTTTTCCTGGCTTCTTTTTACAATGCCTTTAAAGAGACAGTGTCTTCATTGGACAGCAGAGAGGTCAAAAAGCTAATAAACGTATCTGAATAAAGAGATAGTACAAGCTTTTCCTTTGCGTTTCAAACATAGAGATTTACATTTGCCTTGGATAACAACCAAAAACAACAAGACATAACCATTTTCTCTGAGGGAACCCACCATCACCATCCATTATTACTCCAGATAAAGTTCAGGTAAAGCAATGCAATTTATTTTCAGCAAGCCAAGAGTGGTAGGTAATTCCTGCATCTAAAAAGGATGTTCTCCAGTTAATTTTTTTTTTAATCTTGCCTTTATTAGCGGTGACCATACCTAAACTCCTTCCTCCTCCATTTTCCTCACAACAGTCCTGTGGGGTGAATTGGGCTGAGAGAGTGACTGGAGCAAAGTCATTCAGACATCTTTCATCCCGAAGGTAGGAGTAGAAATCGCAAGTCTCCTGATGCTGTAACTACTTAGACCAGGGGTGCCGAATTCACTTTTTTTTGGGGGGGGGTTCAAGATAATCATATTCCACTGCTGGAATGGCCTGGGAAAAGCCCAGACCTTAACCCAATTGAAAATCTATGGAGCCGACTAAAGAAACTTGTTAGCCAGAAGCAACCCAGCAATAAAACCCAGTTAATAGAAGCCATCATTCAATCTTGGTTTCACATTATAATAACTGCAGAACTAAAAGACTTGGTTCACGTAGATGTTGTAAGGCCATAATTCATGCTAAAGGTTACCCAACTAAGTATTAACTGATGTGATAATTTTTGTATATTTCGTTTTTTCTACGTGTTTCACTTTTGTTCTTTATACTGTAACTGCTATTCTAATAGCAAATCTTTCATAAAAGTTATTGCATTACATTCTTGATTAAATTACCTTTCCATTGATATATAATTTTATGGTACGCCTCCTCCAAAAAAAATGGGTGTTATTAGCTCGTTTTAGAAAATACGCTTTTCCCAAAAGGTTTCCACAATTTTGGCCATTACTGTAATCACTATGTATGTTGTTTATAGGGCTCATTGTAAGACCTGAAGTCTTTTATGAATGGAATGGAATGGAATGGAATGGAATGGAATGGAATGGAATGGAATGGAATGGAATGGAATAGAATAGAATAGAATAGAATAGAATAGAATAGAATAGAATAGA
>WNWU01000002.1:59827830-59842604 GCA_012654045.1 Ptyas mucosa
GAATAGAATAGAATAGAATAGAATAGAATAGAATAGAATAGAATAGACAGAGTTGGAAGGGACTTTGGAGGTCTTCTAGTCCAACCCCCTGCCCAGGCAGGAAACCCTACACCACTTCAGACAAATGGTTATCCAACATCTTCTTAAAAACTTCCAGTGTTGGAACATTCACAATTTCTGGAGGCAAGTGGTTCCACTTTATTAATTGTTCTAACTGTCAGGAAATTTCTCCTCAGTTCTAAGTTGCTTCTCTCCTTGATTAGTTTCCACCCATTGCTTCTTGTCCTGCCCTCAGGTGCTTTAGAGAATAGTTTGACTCCCACTTCTTTGAGGCAACCCCTGAGATATTGGAGCACTGCTATCATGTCTCCCCTAGTTTAGATTATCTATGAGATAGATAATCCCATATCAGAACAAGCCTGGGTTTCATGTTGCTCATCTTTTGTTAAGAACTGTAGGATTTTTTAAGGCCATGAAAGAGAGTACAGTTATTATTATTATTATTATTTATTAAATTTATATACCGCCCTACTCCCGAAGGACTCAGGACGGGGAACAGCCAAAAGATAAAATACACGTAATACAAATGTTAAAAGCCAATTAAAATACATTAAACAGTGTTAGAAGGCTTCATCCCATAGTATCAAGATCTATTTATTTATTTATTTCTTTGTTTGTTTGTTCGATTTATATGCCGCCCTTCTCCGGAGACTCAGGGCGGCTTACAATGCGTTAAGCAATAGCCTTCATACTTTTGTATATACCTGCTTAGTAGGGCTTTCGGGGGGCCCCAAGCGGTGTTCTTTTTTATACAAAGTCAGCTTATTGCCCCCACAATCCGGGTCCTCATTTTACCCACTTCGGAAGGATGGAAGGCTGAGTCAACCTTGAGCCTGGTGAGATTTGAACTCGCAGTAATTGCAGGCAGCTGGCAGCTAAGTGCTACTTAACAGCACTTTAGTCCGCTGCTCCACCAAGGCTCCTGACAGTATCACTCTATGTTGCACTGGTCAGACCACATCTGGATTATTTGAAGTTCTAGTTGCCACAATACAAAAAGGATGTTGAGGAACTGGCAAGTGCAGAGAAAAGTGACATGGATGATAAGAGACTTGAAGACTAAATCCTATGAAAGTGGTTAAAGGAACTTGGTATGTTTAGCCTCAAAATAAGAAGGCTAAGGGGAGGCATGAAAACAGTCTTCCAATACAAGATTTATTTTCCATAGCAGTCAAGGATAAGATAAGAACCAATGGAAGGAAGCTTAACAAAAATTTAAACTTGAAATGAAGAGAAATTTCCTGATGGAGCTATTAAGCAGTAAAATGGCCTGTCTCCTGAAATGTGATGTGTGTATTCTGTCACAGGAGATTTTCAGTATGAGATTAGACAGTTCTTTGTCTGGGATGATATAAAAATTCTGGTTCTAGGCAGGGGGTTGGATCAGAAAACCTCCAAAATCTCTTCCACTTTGTATGAAATGCAATCCAACTGCATCTAATGGAAACCAACTAATTTCCCATTGGGGAACATGTACTACATCCATGATTTCTAAACTTTTAAAAAATGTATCAAAGAAAAGTGGCCAATGGTTCAGATGTGTTGTAACTTTAGGGCTGGGAACGTACTCAGTTTGTATGTCGTTCCTCTCTTTTTTTGGTGATAAATCTGATGGGAAGAGTCAAATGGTGGATACGATTTCCCATCCAGAAGCTGTGCATATCAGAATTCCCCGGGTGGCTTTTGCTCCACATTCACTGTGCTGCTGGTGCCAATATCCAACTATTAAACCCTAATCGTTTCTTGATTGGACGAATCCAAAACAAATTTTAGGAGAGTTTTGTTTGGGTTCCATGCATGGGTGATGAATACATCACCCATGCATGTATATATGGCATATACCATATTTTTCGGACTATAAGACGCACCGGTGTATAAAACGCACCAAGATTTCGAAGAGGTAAGTAAGAAAACAAAAAGGTTTTGCCCTCCCTCAGGAGCACTCTACGGGCCTCCCAAACCCTCTGCGTGCCCCATTTTTTGCAAAAATGCCATTTTTGCCCTCCCCCAGCCCCTAGGAGCACTCTGCAGGCCTCCCAAATCCTCTGCGTGCCCTGTTTTTCGCAAAAATGGGCAAAACCCGGCCCATTTTACATTTGTTTTTGGAAAAAATGGAGTGCGCAGAGGGTTCGGGAGGCTTGCAGAGTGCTCCTGGGGGCTGGGGGAGGGCAAAAATGCCCCTGTTTTTGGAAAAAAGCTGGCCTGTTTTTTGCAAAAATTGAATGAGTGGGGCGGGGCTTTGGGAGGCCAAAAATGGCTGTATTCGGTGTATAAGACACACCATTTCCACCAGTGGTGGGTTTCAAAAATTTTTTACTACCGGTTCTGTGGGCGTGGCTTGGTGGGCATGGCATGGCTTGGTAGGTGTGGCAGGGGAAGGATACTGTAAAATCTCCATTTCCTCCCCACTCCAGGGGAAGGTTACTGCAAAATCCCCATTTCCTCCTGATCAGCTGGGACTCGGGAGGCAGTGAATAGATGGGAGCGGAGCCAGTCAGAATTTTTACTACCGGTTCTCCAAACTACTCAGAACTTCCGCTACCGGTTCTCCAGAACTGGTCAGACCCTGCTGAAACCCACCTCTGATTTCCACACTCTTTTTGGGGAAGAGGTGCATCTTATACTCCGAAAAATACGGTAACTTTTATATACTGTTGTTGTGCTCTAGCCCCAACTAGAGGCCAGAGAGACAAAATACCAAGTATATTGTTTGAAGTTTACCCAACCCATTTTACCCATCAGCCAGCACTCTCAAACCTAGGGCACGTTGGGAAGCCAGACTCCATTTCCTTTAGCATTTGGAGAAGGCAGAAGCAGAAGAAGAATCCATCTTAATCTGTTGCACATGGTCATCAAAGGACAAACCCACATCCCACACACAGAGCATCGCTGGTGAGATTTAAATCAGTGGTGAAATGCTCCCAGTTCAGACCGGATCACCCGATCTGGTAGTGATGGAGGCGGGTGGTTCGGAGAACCAGTAGCAAAAATCCCTGCATGTGCCCCCCTGCCCAGCTGAGCCGTGTGATCATCAGAACCTTTTTTTTATTACTTTTAAAAGCATTTTTTCTACCACCTCTTTGGCCGAAAAAAATGCTTTTAAAAGTAAAAAAAAAAAAGCCTCTGATGATCACGCGGCTCAGCTGGGATCATCAGAGGCTTTTAAAAGCATTTTTTTCTACAACCTCTTCTGCCGAAGAGGTTATAGAAAAAATGTTTTTAAAAAGAAAAAAAAAGCCTCTGCCGATCAGGCAAGTCAGCTGGAATCATCAGAGGCTTTAAAAGTATTTTTTACAATCTCTTCATCCAAAGAAGTTGTAGAAAAAATGGTTTTAAAAGTAGAAGAAAAAAAAAGTTGGCCACGTCCATTCAGTCATATTGACACCAAGCCACACCCACAGAACCAGTAGTAACAAATTTTACATTTCACCACTGATTTAAATGGCTTGTATTTATTAATTGTTATGTTCAGCAGTAACTTAATACTGCCTGTCTTGTATTTGGTTCTCATTGTATGTATTCCTATTTTCCCCCGTTTCACCATATCCTGTTCTTTCAATAAAGCATTCAGAACTACGCACACGATCTGTTTTATTGAAAACAGAGGGGTTTGGCTGCATGTCGAGCTCCACTCAGACTAACATGTAGTGGGGACAGAACACATTCCATCACATTGAGTTAAAGGCATTCTAGGTGGTTGTTCTTGGCTACTTGAATATTTAGTTATTTATTGTAAATTGGTCTGATTCCCTGGACACGCGTTGCATCTTGTTTTCTTTCACTTGACAGTTGTGATTGTTTTCTAGCAATGATACACTCCCAACCTTGAACTTAAAAGAGAAGGGGGTGTCCGATCCAAATAAAAATTTCTGCTTATTTCAGACAAATTCTGTCTTGCAGACACTTAAGCCAAGAATACACTGAGCGGCCTCAAACAAATGATTTCTCAATAGAGCTTTTTAATCATCTGTTGTTTTTATCTGCTTTATGTGACATTCGCCTTAAAAACAACTGCAGTATTATGAGTAGCAGGCATCCCAAACTCTTTAGATGTGTTTGATTAAGACCCTGTTCTGGTGCCATTTGCAGGAGAAATTGGCGTTTTAAAAAAAATCCTTATGGGCTTTGTCATGTTTATACATCGGTGAAGCACTTAGCAAATGTTCTAAGGAACTTCCACTTTGTCACACGCTGAAAGGATTAAAACAAGCAAACATGTTTTCCAGACTAAGCTCTCCATGGGTTTTTGCCTATATCCTATAATCTGTTGAAACTATCCCCAGGGAAAGCGTGTATAATGTCTGTTCTAAAAACATCAGTATTGCCAATTTGCTGATGACATACCCAGATTCATAGTATAGGTCAGTGATGGCTAACCTTTTTGCCATCACGTGCCAAAAGCGGGGGGAGGATGGTGGGGTCACACGGATGCATGCCCACATCCGTAATTCTATGCACCCTGACCCCCAGGTCCCCCCCCCTCGCTTTTGGCACGCGATGGCATGGTGGGCCCAGTAGGCCCGTTTTTCGTTCTCCCCAGGCTCCAGAGCCTTTCTAGGAGCCTGGGGAGGGCAAAAACGGCCTTCCCCACCCCGCCCAGAAGCCCTCTGGAGGCCGGAAACAGTGTGTTTCCTGACTTCTGGTGGGCCCAGAAGGCCCGAAAATCAGCTGGCCAGCGCACGCATGCATGCCAGAGCTGAGCTCGCGTGCCCACTGAGATGACTCCACGTGCCACCTGTGGCACCCGTGCCATAGGTTCGCCATCACGGGTATAGATAGTCCTTGACTTATGACCATTTAAAAACCGCCAAGCGCCAGGGAAATCAGGAGATCCAGGCAGTTCAAATGGGTATAAAGATTTATTGCAGGGGTGTCAAACTTAAGGCCTGCAGGCCGGATCCGGCCTACAGGGTGTTTAAATCTGGTCCACAGGACCAGCCTGGAAATAGCAAAGGACCAGCCCATGGTGCCTTTGGCAGCCAAAACGGGTGAAATGCTCCCGGTTCAGACTGGATTGGCCGATCCGGTAGTGATGATGGCCGGTAGTTCGGAGAACCAGTAGCGATGGCAGCTGGAAGCTCCGTCCACCCACCTTAGCCTCTGCAGCCCACACTGGCCCCTCTTGCCCTTCTCTTTCTGGGTGCAGCGCTTCTGCTTGTTGGGCCATTTCCCTGCAGCGCTTCTGCTGGTGCCACTACGCAAGCCTCCCATGAGGAAAAAGAGGGAAAAAGCAAAGCAGCTGGCTGCAGAGCTGCCAGCTTCAGGAAGTGGCCCAACAGGCAGAAGCAACATGCCCAGAAAGAGACTCCGGCCTTGCCCCGCCCTCTCATCACCTGCTCTCCCTTCGCTTTGGGTTGGGGGCTGGGGCCCAGAGACGCACCATTCACTGAAGCCCTGGGGCTGCCGCCTGCTAACCGCCTGCCTCCAGCCTTGCTGCAGAGCCGCCGCCCGCTCGCCCTTCACCACACGGCGTGTCCTACTCCTTAACTTTCTCCCGCGGCTGGCTGCCAGGGAAGGCAAGCGCCCAAAAGTTACCGGAGCTGCTCTCCTTCTTGAATGTGCCACCACCATCGCCACCCTGGTCCATGCGGCTGTTGTGCAAGTGCACACCATTTATTTCATTCATTCATCAGTGGCAAGTTGGATGTGCGCTTGCGCAGACGGCGCGTGGACCAGGGCAGCGATGGTGGCAGCACATTCAAGAAGGAGAGCAGCTCCGGTAACTTTTGGGCACTTCCCTGGTAGCCAGCCATGGGAGAAAGGTAAGTAGTAGTACACGCCGCATGGCGAAGGGTGAGCAGGCAGCAGCTCCGCAGCAAGGCTGGAGTCGGGGAATGGTGCATTCCCCGACCTGGTTGAGGCAGGCGGTGAGCAGGTGGCAGCTTCAGGGCTTCAGTGAATGGCGCGTCTCTGGGCCCCAGCCTCCGACCCAAAGCGAAGGGAGAGTGGGTAGTGAGTGGGCGGCAGAATAGAAATTTAAAAATGTTTTCCTACCAGGTTCTGTGGGCGTGGCTTGGTGGAGGGTCTTGTGACTGAGTGGGCATGGCTGTGAGTGACATTGAGTTGGCCATGCCCACTTAGTCACAGGACACCCTCCCCCCCCACCAAGCCACACCAACAGAACTGGTAGGGAAAAAATTTAGATTTCACCCCGAGGCAAAGTGCTCTGTTTTGGCTGGCAGAATGCTGCAGGAGGCCGTCCAGGCTGAAAACAGGGTGAGGCAAGGTCGCACGTGATCCCGTCCCCATCCCCCATTTTGGCCAGCAGAGTGCTGCAGAAGGCCGCCCAGAGTCCACACCGAAAACGGGGCATGGCACACTCATGCTCACACACACACTGTGCCCCATTTTGGCCAGCAGAGTGCTGCAGAAGGCCGCCAACACTGAAAATGGGGTAAGGTGCCATCGCACGCAGCTCCCCAGCATCCTGTTTTGGCCAGAAAAGTGCTGCAGGAGGCATCCGTCCTGTCTCCTCCCCCCCCCCCCCAGGGCCGACCCACAGAGGAAAACCACAACGCTGATCTGGCCCTTGAAGAAATCCAGTTTGACACCCCTGATTTATTGCAAGCTTAAGCTCCCTACAAGAATCTGAACTACTAAGGGTCAAAGCAATTTGACGGCAGATAAGGAATTCACGGCGGGCTGCACTTAGATTTCTTGTGGGTGTTAAGGGACTCATGACTAATGACGCATTTGACCCCTCCTTCAGGCTCAGCCCAGTTATCTTCTACAAAAACTGTTCAAAGTTATGACGGTGGTGAAAAGAGTCACTTACAACTGGTCCTTGCTTTTATGACCGTTGCAGCACCCCCATGGTCATATGATCAAAATTTGGGCATTTGGCAACTGGGAAATATCAAAGACGGTCACAGTGTCCCAGGGTCACATGATTGCCATTTACAATCTTCCCAGGGACCTTCCAACAAGCAGAGTCAATCAGGGAAGCCAGATTTGCTAAACAACCATGTGATTCCCTTAATGACCCCTGTAAAAAAAAAAGGTGATAGCGTCGGGCGCACCTCACTTAACAACAAATTGCTTAGCAACCGAAGTTCCAGTTGTGGTTGTAAGTTAAGGACTACCTGTAATCACCAGGCAGTCTGGGTTTTGCTAATGCCAAGAGGAATGGCAGATAATTTTATTGCTTGCTTGTTTTGCTGTTTTCTAATCAACCGTAACTCTCCCTCGTTTCTTGGGAGACCATTTTGGATAAGTCACTTTCCAAAGAGCCCACCCTCATTCAGGAGAGGTAAAACACGACATTTGTGTTTTTATTTAGAGCGAGACAATGCTGTGCCACAGAACGCAATCTGGATGCGCCTTCCAAGTTCCCCTTGCAGAACCGCACGTGTCCATGATTTTTCCTTTTGAAAGCAGTGCTGATGTTGCAGCCGCTGGATTAGATCTAAGCTATTTAAAAAAGCAAATAGTTGGGAAGCATTTCAGAAAGAAAATAGCTGCTTCTTCCAGCTCTCCAAGTTATGTGTAAACTCTTTGCAGATTTCTGTCACCTCTCGTTAACTTTTAGACCCTTTGAGACTTCAGTCTTTTGGCCTGGAGATTGCAGCCAAATGTTTGACTTTAGGAGATGCTAAGAGCGTCTTCTAATGCCGTACACGCCCTAAGACAGATTTTAGCATCATAGGTCAGCTCCCGGCCTCTCTCTCTTCCTCCCAGACTAACTTCTTCTCAAACAGGTGCTTTCTTTATCAATGCACTACAGCCCACCTTGTAGTAATGGTTCTCAGGGTCTAGATAGATGTTGAGTTTTATTTATTTATTGAGCTGTTTATCACTTACCATTTGGCAAGGGTTCTCAGCCTAAGGTAGAAATAAAGGCAAACAAAAATAAGAACACAAGAGCAAAATAACTGGTCTGACAATCCAACAGAAACAGAAGTGGAAAAGAAGATATTTAACCCACATTTGAATGACCATCTAGGCCAGTGATGGCTAACCTTTTTGCCATCGCAGGCCAGGAGGGGGGTCAGGGGGGTCGCATGCATGTGTGCCCACACCCATAATTCTATCCGCCCCGCCCCCACACATGCGTGCGCCCCCCTCCCCCCCGCTCCTGGCATGCGATGGCCCGGTAGGCCCGTTTTTCTTTCTCACCTGGCTTCAGGGCCTCTCTAGGAGTCTGGGGAGGGCGAAAACAGCCTTCCCCACTCCCCCGGAGGTCAAAAATGGTCCGTTTAACAACTTCCGGTGGGACCGGAAGGCCCATTTTTTGCTGTCCTCAGCCTCCAGGGCCTCTCTAGGAGTCTGGGGAGGGCAAAAACGGCCTCCCCCCCGGGGGGTGGGGAAGGCCATTTTCGCCGTCCCTAGACTCCTAGAGAGGCCCTATAGCCAGGTGAGAAAGAAAAACAGGCCTTCACCACCACCCCAGGCCGTCCGGAGGCAGGAAACAATCTGTTTCCCTACTTCTGGTGGGCCCAGAAGACCCGAAAATCAGCTGGCGGAGCTGAGCTCACGTGCCCATTGATATGGCTATGTGTGCCACTTGTGGCATGCGTGCCATAGGTTTGCCATCACAGATCTAGGCTTTCTCTTGCTATAGAAATTTAACCCTTGTTTTTGCCCCATGGTTCTTTGGAGAAAGGGTGTTGTAAAAAAAGGGTGTTGCATTGTTACACATTCTTTCAATGCGATATACAGATAAAAGATTCTTCTGCAGATGTACAATACACACTCAAGCAGATATGTGATATGGGAGGCCCTCTGTCAAATTCCTTCTGCTTGGGGCTTTTTAAGCTATCACCTGCACATTGGACATGGTCTGGGAATTTTTTAGCGGCCAGCGCGGTTCCTTTAAATTGGTGCTTTGGGATTTCTAAATAATATTGTCAGGGTTTTTTTTTTTTCTGGACTAGCCGCTGCTGTGACATCTTCAAGACTTAAGGACACAATGTAATTATAAAAGAAAAAGGTGGAAGTATTGGAGTAGTTAAGAGACTGGATCTTCTCTGTGGGTGAGATGAGCAGTCTCTAAATGTGAAAAACAAACAAACAAGCAAACAAACCAGGGAGACCATATCCATAGTCTAGTCTCAACCACAGAAGCTCACTAAGTAACTTTCAGTCAATCTTTCTCTCTCAGCCCATCTTACAGAAGTGTGGTGGTTCAGTGGCTTTATGAGACTGGGATACTGGCGGATGTTCTTTGCTCCAGCAGCTCGAGTCCCAGAATTGCATGTTGGGGTGAGTTCTTGTCACTCGTCTCAGCTTCTGTTCACCTAACAGTTCGAAAGCATGTTCTTTGCAAGTAGATAAATAGGTACCACTTTGGTAGGGAGACAAGTTGGTGCTCAATGCAGGCAGCCAGATTCCTGCCAGTGTTGAACCTTCCTGGCTGCAATGCCTGCTCCGGGGATGGATGAGGCCTTGGATGAAAGAAGAGCTGCTCATCTTTCTTTCTGATTCAAAGCCAATTTACCTTCCTGTGGTACACCCTGGGAAGCATACAAGCTTTTCCCACAACAGAGCTGGTACCTTGACAGCCAAGCTACTACTCTGTAATAGCACTGTGGTCTCCTGGCTCCTATAAAATGCCATCTGCTAATAATAACAGCCCATCCTACCTCCCCCCCACCCCTGGAGGCCCTCGGGAAGCCGGAAACAGCCTGTTTCCTAACTTCCGGTGGGCCTGAAAGGTCCGAAAAGCAGCTTCCGCATGCCGGAGCTGAACTAGGGCAACGCTCGCGTGCCCACCAATATGGCTCCGTGTGCCACCAGTGGCACACGTGCCATAGGTTCACCATCACGGCCTTAGGAGGTGTTCCCATCAACTTCCCATATCTGCAAATAGTGGCAGCTGTAGAATGTCGTTGCCTGTCAATCCTGGAACATTTTTGCGTCTGCAAGAGAAATTCAGAAAACTTAAACATTCTAATCTGATTCACAGGATATGTTTTTGGAGTGATGGAATGTTAGCCTGGAAAAGAAGGTGGAATATTCATTAAAAGAAGGGGAAAAGGTGAGTAATATCTTGGATTATTCTTTCTTCTCTCATAACATCCTCCTCTGCTGCCAATATACATTAAAGGGAAAAGAAACAACCTTTCAGGGAATATGAAAAATTCCAAATTTCCTGAATCACACAAATAAAAAATCCATGGGGTGCACAAACTGAAAAGTCCAGTGGGAAATGCAAAAGTAAATATGTGACAGAAATAATGGGAAATGAAAGACATGTGTGATAATTAAAGTGCTATGTCACTTGAGAAAAATCTCCATAGTCTTTCTTTGACAAAGGATTTGATCTTAACACAGACATACTAAAAAGCTCAGATGTATGTGTGAAAACCACCCACAGCAAAGACAGTTCTGCTAAAAGGCACTTGAGGAAGAAGCGGTCTCAAAAAAAATATAAATACAATACAATATACAAATACAAATACAAGTAAAATGCAATAATATACCATATTTTTAGAGTATAAGAACACACCTTTTTCCCCCTAAAAGAGGGTGAAAATTTGGGTGTGTCTTGTACATCGAATGTAGCCCCCCCCCCCGCCTCTGAAATGGAGGTTTCAGAGGCTGAAAAAAGCCTCTCAAAGGGAGGTTTCAGAGGCTGAAAAAAAGCCTCTGAAATCTCCGTTTGAGAGGCTGAAAAAAAAGCAAGGCGCAGAGTTCACAACCAACGAACCTGTTGCTAAAGTTCACCTCTGGGAACAGCTGATTGGGGTTATTCCGGGAGGCCATCCACCTGCCAATCAGCTTTTTTCTTATTTTCCTCCCCAAAAACTAAGGCATGTCTTATACTTCGGTGTGTCTTATAGTCCGAAAAATACGATATATATATATTTATTTGTAGAGGAACATTGACCAGGCTCAAATTGCCCAGACACATTATGTAAAGATTCAGCTCCCTGGAAAAGGTTCTAATGCTGGGAAAGGTGAAAGGAAAGAGAAGAAGGAGATGACCAACATCAATGTGAAGCGACACAGTTATGTCAGTGGTGGGATTCAGCCGGTTCGGGCCAGTTCAGCCAAAACGGTTGTTAAATTGCTGGCTCGCTCCACCCCACCCTGCCTCTTCCAGGAATTCCCATGTGCCCTGTTTTGGCTCCCAGGTAAGCGCAGGGAGGCCTACTATGCCCAAAATGGGATGCGGGGGGGGGAGCAGTGCCTCCCCCCCCCATGGCCTGTTTTTGCTCCCAGGGGAGTGCAGGAGGTGTAGTACTGCCTGTCACACCCCCTGGCCATGCCCACCATGGCCATGCCCACCCAGCCGGCCATTAGGGCAGAGAACCGGTTGTTAAATTATTTTAATCCCACCACTGTATTATGTGATAATAGGTGCACTATTAGAAGTCCCAAAGTACGAGGTTAGAGGCAAGGTGGCACAGTGGTTAGAGTGCAGTACTGCAGGCTACTTCTGCTGACTGCCGGCTGACTGCAATTTGGCAGTTCGAATCCCACTAGGCTCAAGGTAAACTCAGCCTTCTATCCTTCCGAGGTGGGTAAAATGAGGGCCCAGATTGTTGGGGGCAAGAGGCTGACTCTGTAAACTGCTTAGAGAGGGCTGTAAAAGCACTATGAAGCGATATATAAGTCTAAGTGCTATTGCTATTGCTATTAGGCATAGATCATCATGGATTAAGTTATCTGTGCAGTTGCTAAGAGTTGAAATCGATTTGATAGCACCTAGTCAATCAAGCATTAAAAAGAAAATACCCATGGATTTTTTTCTGAGATCCTGAATGCTAATATTATCAAACAGGGAGAAAAAAAACTTCTCAATCCATAATTGAATTCTGCAAGTTTTTATATATTTCTGTCATGTACATCCTTGGCTTCCCTTGCTTCAAGCCGAAAAACCCCTAATTGGCTGCAACCTTTCTCCAGAAGGGAGTTGCTCTTGGACTACCCTTCTCAAAAACTTTTCCAACTCTTTGGTATCCTTCCAAAACTGCATGGTGCCCCATAGACCAAGGGATTTCCAAACTTGGCAACTTTAAGACTGATGGAGTTCCACTCCCATGCTGGCTGAGGAATTCTGGGAGTGTAAATCCATCAATCTTACAGTGGCTAAGTTTGGAGGTAGACAGCCTCACACTATCAAGTTATAGAAGACCATTGCAGGTAGACCTTGACATGACCCAAAATTTATGTTACTAAGTGAAATATTTGTTAAGTGAGCCTTGCCCCATTTTACGACCTTTCTTGGCACCATTGTTAAGTGAATCATTGCAGTTGTGAAATTAGTAACACGGTGGTTAAGCGAATCTGGCTTCCCTGTTGACTTTGCTTGTCAGAAGGTCGCAAAGGGGGAATCACATGACCCCGGGACACTGCAACCGTCATAAATATGAGTCAGTTGCCAAGCATCTTGAATTTTGATCACATGCCCATGGGATACTACAATGGTCGTTAAGGATGAAAACTGGTCATAAGTCAATTTTTTCAGTGCCGTTGTAACTTTGAATTGTCACTAAATGAACTGTTGTAAGTCAAGAACTATCTGTACTTTACTGGACATTCTACTTTCAATTTCCAGCAAATGCATAGAAATGCAGCTCTTTAGGATAACGGCTATTTTGCCCGTTAGCTCTCTCTGGCACAGGGATTAGCAGAAGCCATCCATAAATGTGGCTATTGAAACGTTTATCAATATCTGGAATGAATGTGCTCTCAGCTATCGCCGTAAGTCTTTTTCTGCTTGGTTCTCTCCAGATAAATTGGGGCTACAGCTGTCAAAATTCCCAGCTACGCAGCACCTTAAATTCTAATTGAATATTTTTAAAATGTTTGAATGAATTGGAATTCAGGACTGGCCATTCTGATTCCTTGCCGAGCCCACTTGCTTTGAAAAAAGCTGATGTATATTCCAAATAGGGGAGAGGGAAATCTCCCTTTCTGATTCTTTGGGGGTGGGAAATAAGATGACTCACCTCCCATTAAATGGCTCCCTTCTCTTTTATGCCCATTTGGTTCCCACGGAGAGTTTCATTGTCAGAGGTATCCAAGAATTGCCTGCTGCCTGCTCACTTGTATCCAAATATTTGCACTGCTTAGACATAATTGCTCATTCAGCTAAATGCTCAATTGTGCCAGAACTCTTTTCATTCAGGGATAATAGGCAGGCCAGGTAGCCACAGGAGAGCTGGGAAAGAATGCCCCAAAAATCAGGCATTTCCCCAATGAGCAACTGTGATTCTCTTGAGAAAATTCAGAAGCTACAGCTGGTGCAAAATGCATCTACCAGAATGATGCCTGATGCTCAAGGACAACATTAGTGCATGTAAACAGCTAGGCTGGGGGGCATTACAGCCACTCCCCATTCTCTTTGCGTGCTGCCCCCAGACAAGATTGCCAAGTCTGCCACGTTCAGGAAGCACACTCTTCAGATCTTTCTCACCAAACCTAGGCTGGGAGGTGGAGGAAGAAATGAGTTTGTTTCACATTTTTCTGCATCAACATATTTAATTTTGCATTTTCAAAGCAATCCGTGAAGTTAAAAAAATTACTTTTAGAAAGTGCACTTGTGTACATTTCATCATGTAACTTTAATAAGAATAATAAACAGACCAGCACTTGCCAGGTAATACCTTACATTTTTTTAAAAAATTGTCAAAAAGAGAGAGAGAGAGAGTCTGGATAGTGGATGTGGCAATTCCTGGAGACAGCAGAATGGAAGAGAAAGAAGTGAAAGAAAAAAACCAAAGCAAAGCTCTGCAAACAAAAGTTAGAACGGATGTGGAAAAAGAAAGCAAAGACAGCATCAACAGTCACAGGTGCCTTGGGTGCAATCCCAAAACACCTGGAACAGTACTTGAACACCATCAGCGTTGACAAAAACCATCAGTCAATTGCAAAAGGCAGCTTTACTTGGAACAGCTTACATCCTGCGACAATACCTCTAAAACTGTCGAACAACCACATGGGCCTATCTGTTGTGGTCCGCCAGCAGCCTGCGGAGCTGGGCAGCGGAGTCAGACAGTGAGGAGGCTGAGGAAGAACATCGGCCAGTCCTGGAGGCTGTGGAAGGCCCGGATGAGGGCTCTGCATCGGAGGCAAAGATGGGGCCCGGGCCATCTGGGAGTGATGCGCGGACTCCGGAGCCTCCAGAGGATGACAGCAGAGAGGCAGAGGAACAGGAGGGGCCTGTTCCTAGTGCACGCATGAGAAGAGCTGCCAGAAGGCAAGAGCAGCTAAAGCAAAAAGGATGACTCGGGAGTAAGGCCAAGAGATGACTGGCCCCTCCCATAAGGCTTAAAAGACCAGCAATGGCTCTTGGGCTCTTTGTTGGAAAACAACGTTGATAGATTTGTTTCTTGTGTTGCTGCATTTATTCCTTGTCAGCGGCGTCTGCTTCTGAACTTTTGCCAAGAAAAGCCTTTGGCAAGTTGCCTAATTAGACCAAGGTTGGTGATAAGGCTGAAGAATTGTGTTATGAAGAATTTGTTTTGAACTAGTTTGGATTACGCTGAGAATGAGTTAATTCTCAGCTGTTCTAATAAATTCTGTTTGTTTCGAACTGTTTGCGTCTGATAATACCTACTTGGGCCTGGGTCACAACACTATCCCAGTTCCTTGGGAAGGACTCGATAGGTGGATAAAAAAGCCAAATCCAGTCTGAACATCTGCTTGATTGTGCGATGAAGCAATAGAGTAGAGTAGAGTAGAGTAGAACAGAACAGAACAGAACAGAACAGAACAGAACAGAACAGAACAGAACAGAACAGAACAGAACAGAACAGAACAGAACA
>WNWU01000002.1:59854685-59881007 GCA_012654045.1 Ptyas mucosa
TTACAAATACAAACACCAAACTAAAATTAACTAACAATATAATAACACATCATTAACCTTGATCTTTAACTCCTAATAGTGAAACAACAATATTCTAATTAATATAACAATTTCTACAAAATATTTCATTCGTAAGCTAATTGAAATTTCTTGTTACAATATTTGTTCTGAATATAATCTATCCAACTTTTCCACTCCTTTATATATCTTTCACTTGAATAATCTTTGAGATATGCGGAAATCTTCGCCATATCTAGAAGAAGAATAATGCTTTTATCCACCTACATGAAGCCTTTCCCAATGTTTTTTCTGCAAATGGAAGAGCGGGTACTTTTGCTTTTCTGCTTTTAAGAAAAGATGAGGGTCTCTAATCAACCTCTGCCGAGTCTTATCTAGTACTTTAAACTGGACTTGAAAGCAAATCAAGGAGCCTGAGTGGCGTAGGAGGCTAATGCCTCCTACTAAGGCAGCATTTAACATCCAGCTGCCTGCAATTACTGCGAGTTCAATTCTCACCAGGCTCAAGGTTGACTCAGCCTTCCATCCTTTCTAAGGTGGGTAAAATGAGGACCCAGTTGTGGGGGCAATAAGCTGACTTTGTATAAAATATACAAAAGTATGAAGGCTATTGCTTAATGCATTGTAAGCCGCCCTGAGTCTCCGGAGAAGGGCGGCATAGAAATAAAATTAAAACAAAAACTGGTCACCAGTACTGTGACTGCGGCAGACATCTGCACTATTAAACCTGCCTGGCATATTTTGGACCATTTCAGATTCCTGAGCTGTCTTCAAAGGCAGCTCCATGTAGAATGCAATACAGTAATTCATACTGTTCTCTGCCAAGAGTTCCTATTGTTGGACTCAATGACCAATGAGCAAAATACTTTTCTGTCCAATGCTGAGATGTGTTCTATTTCTATTTAAATGACTTTGGTCTGTATTGTCAAGAGACAATGTCCTCAGTTTTAATACAGCGATGAAAGCTGGACCATTGAAAATACTGAACAACAACGAAACGATGCTTCTGACGAAAATTGTTCAAAATACCGTGAATTCCAAGAAGGGCAAATCATTCCATATGAGATGAAGTTCAACTCAACTTCTCACCAGAATTCCTTGTAATGAAACTAAAACTTAGATTTTTTTTTGATCACATAACCCCTATGGTTCGAATCCCTACTATCGCGTAATGGGGTGAGCTCCCGTTACTTGTCCCAGCTTCTGCCAACCTAGCAGTTCGAAAGCACATAAAAAGTGCAAGTAGAAAAATAGGGACCACGTTTGGTGGGAAGGTAACAGCATTCCATGTGCCTTTGGCGTTTAGTCATGCCGGCCACATGACTACGGAGATGTCTTCGGACAGTGCTGGCTCTTCGGCTTTGAAACGGAGATGAGCACCGCCCCCTAGAGTCAGGAAGACTAGCACATATGTGCAAGGTGAACCTTTACCTTTACTGATGCTCGAAAAAGTGAAAGTAAAAAAAGTAAAGTTAAAAAAATGAAGATAAGGTAGTTAGATACCATCACTGATGATACAAGAGTAAGCTTATAAGAACGCAAAGAAGCCAATAGAGTACAGACAGCCTGCCCTGACAAATCATGGATATTGAATATCATACAAACATTAGGAAGCGATCAAATCACTAAACAGCAACAATCCTTTAACAGTGTTTTTCAACCCTGGTTACTTGAAGACATCTGGACTTCAACGCCCAGAATTCTCCAGCCAGCCTTGCTCTAACCATCTTTAACTGGGCTTTTCCAGGTATATGAAACTGTATTTTCTGGAATTATTATCCAAACAGGACATCAGGTTAGAAGAACTGGTTTTGGGTAGAAATAATAGTGGGCTGCAGGTAGGGATTGTCGGGGGGAAAGGTCTTTCTGGAGAATGAGGCAAAAATATTCTCTGACGGATCTGTGAGTTTTCATGTTTGACTTTTTACTGTTTGTTCCAGGATTGCTGTGTATATGTATGTATTTACTTTTTTTTATTAGCCTTGCTAAAGGACCAACATGGATTTCTCTTGATAAAGATATTTTGACACATGTTTGGATGAAAATAGAGCCTGCACAGCTGCTTCTTGTATGCTGGTATTTACGCAGCCAAGATTAGGTTAGAATGTGGGATAATTCATATTCTTGCATTTTTGTTAGAGCATTTATATGAGTTGTGTTGAGAATTTTATTGGATATTTGTCCTGTTTGTATCACTGAGAGCAAAGTAACCCAGGAATTAAATAACAATGAGTCTGGGGAAGTCTTATCAGAAATAACCCCACTGGGTTCAGCAGGGTTTACCCTGAACTAAAGGATTACAGAATTGGACCTAAATATCCATTATCTGGCTTAATAACTTTTATTTATTTCCATCCTTATCAACTGTAGAGCGTCCAAGATTGATTTGATTTTTACTGAGAAGCAATTTTCTTTCAAAGAGCTCTTTCTTATGTGCTAGTTTGGCAATGACAGCTTGATGGCTAGCAGCCAGAATCTAGCTAAATGTTTACTGGGTAATTTCTAGCCTGTTCACAGTTTGAATTGAAGGCTGGTTGTCTCCAAGTTCTCTTCAAACTTGCGCTTTTGCTTTCTTTTCTAATTGACATGAAAATTGAGGATTTCCTTGAGAATGGAGAGGGGAGCAGTAAATGACTATGAACAAATTACAATTAACTGATTGTAAATAGAGGTTAATCCAAGGCATTAGCTACAAAGCGGCAGGAGCAAGTCTGAAGTTTCAAAGAACTAGGCCATTAAAACAATTTTTTAAAAAAAATGCTAGCATGCTCTAATAGAAGAATTGGTTAACACTAAGCCATCCTTCCATTACCTACGATCCTGTAGATGGGTTAGACTAACATTCGCGTAATCCCTGGACAGTATGGATTTGGCCATAGAATACAGAACATCATCAAAGTTGGAAGGAACCTTGGAGATCTTCTAGTCCAACCCCCTGCTCAAGCAGGAGACCTTATTCCATTTCACACATTTCAGGCTGGCCAGTTATATAGGTCAAGAATGGTGGAAGTTCCTACCGGAAGTTCAAAAAAGTCAAGATGATGGTTGCAGCTGTAGAAGGTTAGCACCCACCCCTCCTAGAAGAATGAAATATTTTGAGAAATTAAAAAAAAGGCAGAATATTATATTTCCCTGGATGAGAAATGGAGAAATACGTAATTTTGGAGGGAGAAAGCACCCTCACCTTTTCTTAATAACCCATAGCAGATATCAGCACTTAAGAGATAAAGAGAGAGATAGCTATATTCATAAGCATCTCCTCACCCAAGATCCAACAGGAAAAAGCCATTAAGCCACAATAGGAATTACCCAATACTCTTTCAGAACACAAGCCCTTTCATTGCCTCACCCTCAGAAACTTCAACCAAACTTAGCTCAAACACCTAGGATTTGTACTTTGCCTATAGAGCCAGCTACATAACTCCTACATGACCCCATAGGAGTCTGACAACAGCCAATAGAATACATGTTCTTGCACAGGAACAGGAAGCTCAAGTGCAAAGCCCAAGAGAAGGTATAAAAACCCCTCACTCTCAACTCCATGTGGTCAGCTGCACCACAACCACGAACATGTGGTTCTGTTCATCAATAAATGGACCCTCTTTCCAATCAGCCTCCAGCCTCCATTTTGTCTCCAGTGCCTTTCTCCTAGCTTGGAACTGAACCAGATGGATATTTCTTCCCACACAGCCATACAATCAAAACTCCACTACTTGTTAATGTGCATCATTCATGTGATGCTCACATACACACGTGTGCGCGCGCAAAGGACAAAAGCTTTGATAACACCATTGTGGCGAGCCAGCGCCTTCAGTTCTGCCCTCGGCTTCACCAGCAGCTGCCATGGCTGAAGAGTCCCAGCCTGAGAGGCCTCTCCTAAGGGCCACCGAAGAGCCTTCCTCCTCCGTGCACTCCCTCCTGATGGTTCTAGGAAAAGTTCTCTTTCCTGCGTTGCCTGTGGCAGGAATCGCCATCGGAGCAGTCTATCTTGGTCAGTGTCCCCGGCAGCCTCTCCTTCCCATTTATTTGCTCATCCTGAGTGCTGTTACACTCCTGCTCCTGTTCCTCAGCTGTGTTCCCTGTGGGGATGGCACCAACTGACCAAACACACTACTCAACTGCTTGCGGGGAACGGGGTTCCTCTTCCTCTGCGCCTGGTTCATCGCAGGTAACATGTGGGTCTATTCCATCTACCCCCCAGACTACGAGGACTTTGGCCGGCCTGACTTTTGCCACCGGATTCTCTTCCTCTTTGCCTTTGGGGTCACCACCGCCATCCACGTGGCCTTGGCCGTGGCCCTGCTGCTGGCTCTCAGCATCCTCGTCGGCATCCTCATCTTGAACGCCGTGGTGTCCGGCCGCAGGCGGGGCTGCAGTGGGGGTCTGTAGCAGCCGAGGGCGGCCTTTATTCTTAGCAGAGCTTTTTGTTAATAAACCTCGATGTTGCTAAAAAAAAACAAACACCATTGTGGCCATCATCTTGCCTTTTTTAAAAAAATCACCCTTCAGACCAACTGTTAACATTCATAATCTTTTCTCCGTGTAAGGCAAAAGGAAAAAGTTAAAAATGTGGCGAAACAAACTTACATTAAGTATGATAGGAAAAGCTGTATAATTTCCATACTGATACCAATAGCCTTGATACCTCAAAGCATCAACTTTTATAATTTCCCTCCAGCAAAGACACTCAAACAAAACATCCCTATAGTGCTGCCGTTAAAAACATTAAAAACTCCAGAATACTAAAAAAAAGAAAGAAAAAAATCTGGTCATTGATACAAATCTGAACAATCTTACTGAGTCATGTCAGTAAATCAGAATTTCTAAGTTTTGACTATTGAATTATTCTATTAGAGTTCTATTAGAGTTCCCTCGCCCAATTGATAAAGGAGAGGTTGAAAATACATCCATAAATTGAAGTTAAAATTAAATTATTAAACTATTAAAATATATCAAAATTATTAAAATATTCTCATTTTTCTTATCTTTCCTACTACCTTCTCCTAATGGTGTCTTGTGATTTATCACTTTGTTGTTTGTATGTGCATTGAGAGCTTATGCACCACGGACAAATTCCTTGTGTGTTCAATCACATTTGGACAATAAAGACTACTTTACTCTACTCTACTCTACTCTACCCTACCCTACTCTACTCTTGTCCTGTCCTGTCCTGTCCCTTATGATTCTTGATGAAGTATCTTTTATGTATACTGAGAGCATATGCACCAAGACAAATTCCTTGTGTGTCCAATTACACTTGGCCAATAAAAAATTCTATTCTATTCTGTCCACATCCAAGTATCTTATGTAATAGGGTGATTTATATTTTGGCTGCAAATTAGTAGATGCCAGCAAAGAAATGCCCTTCCCCCATTTTAGAGCCCATGTGAGTCTATGCAAGCCAGACATGGTGGCTGTATTATATGGCAGTAAATTAAGAGGTTTTCTGAAACAGGAAAGATTTCAAGGGCCAGAAGAATACAAAAGGAGAAGTAAATAATGTAACCTCTTGGGGCAGGCTGCGCGGGTTTTTCCAGGCAGTGTGATTAGAATCCGATAACTTCAAACAAATTCTTGCTGTGGAGTAGTCAAAAATGCACTTGAGCCATTCTTTATCCCATTTATTAATCTGAAAGTAATCAATTCAGGCCTCATTCTGTTAAGTGATTGCTGGGTAATTGAAAAGGGATGTGAACTGTAATTATAAAGTTCATTTAGAGAGGAATGGTTTAGAATGAGATTGTACACAAAGAATGTGGAAAAGGGATGATATATGCAGTGGATGCTACCAACTAAGGCTTACCTTGTTTGCAAATGCTGTTAGTACTGTAAAATATAGTGGTGCTGTGCTCTTAAAAAGACCAATATTTTTTTCCTGATTATTGTAACTCAATTTCTCTCCTGATGCACTGATCACTGATGACTTCAGAAAGTTATCCAAATTTTACTTCAGATTCAGATTCAGATTAACAGAGTTGGAAGGGATCCTGTAGCAGTGGTGGGTTGCCCCCAGTTCGCACCGGTTCTATAGAACTGGTAGTAAAACCGGCGGGAGGCCCTGCCCACCGACCCCGATGTCACCAAAATGCTTCTGCGCTTGTGCAGAAGAGCGTGCGCAAACCGGTAGTAAAGATAAGTAGAACCCACCCCTGTCCTGTAGGTTATCTAATCCAACCCTCCACCCAAGCAGACTTTACACCATTTTTGGCAGATGACAATCCAGCCTCTTTTTGAAAGCTTCCAGTGATGGAGCACCCACAACTTCTGAAGGCAAGCTTTTCCATTGGTTGTTTGCTCTCACTGTCAGAAAATTTCTCCTTATTTCCAGAAATCTCTCCTTGTTCAGTTTCCACCCATTATTCCTTGTCTGGTCTTCAGGTGCCTTGGAAAATAGCTGTGGCAGCCCTTCAAATATTGGAACACTGCTATCATGTCTCCCCTGGTCCTTCTCTTCACTAGACTAGCCATGCCCAGTTCCTGCAACATTCATTGTATGATTTAGCTTCCAGTCCCCTAATCATGTTTGTTGCTCTTCTCCGCACTCTTTCTAGAGTCTCGACATCTTTTTTATAGTGTGGTGACCAAAACTGTATGCAGTATTCTAAGTGTGGTCTTACTAGGGCTTTATAGAGTGGTATTAGTACCTCACTTGATCTTGATTGTATCCCTCTGTTAATACAATTTAGGAATTCATTAGCTATTTTGGCTGCCACTGCACACTGTTGGCTCATATTTAATTTAACTTCAGAAAGATTCCCCCAAAATAATGATGCATTATTATAATTTATCTTTATTTATTAAATCAATTTACATGTTGCTTAAATTGCCAAAGCAATATACCCAAATTTACCCAATCTCAACTGCAGGTTCATAAAATGCAGGTAGTCCACAACCATTCATTTATCTGTCTGAAATTACAATTTATCTGTCTGAAATCATGTCTGAAATTACAATTGTGCTGGAAAAAAAATGACATAGTCCTTACACTTATGACCATCACAGCATCCCTGCAGTCACATGATCACAATTCAGGCACATGGCAATGAGTGCTGTGTGCCAGGATCATATGATCACCATTTGTGACCTTCCCAGTCAGCTTCTGATAAGTAAAGTCCTAATGACCACAAGAAAATAAGTCGTAAAAATCAAGTCAGTTGTGTGATGATTCACTTAACAACCATGAGCAGCATCCCATTTGGGAATCTCCCAATCTCCAAAACCACCATTCTCTGCAGCGTAACCCTGAATTGTTCTTACAAGCAACAATAAAAAATATGAAGAAATAATCAGTCACCAACAAACAAAAAACCTCTCAATACCCCAAAAACAAGGATTCCTCCATAGCTCAATATCTAGAAAAGAAAACATAGATTTATGGGGATGAAGGGGACCTCAGCAGTCATCTAGTCCAGCGGTCCCCAACCTTTCCAACTTTGCGGACTGGTGGCGGTGTCAGCGGGGGAAGGAGAGAGGGCTTGGTTCCTTGCAAATAGAGCTTCATGCACGAGTGAGCACGTCTGCCGTTAATGCAAGTGGAGCTGTGCACACAGGCAAGTTTGCCCGTCGCTTGCACGGCCTGGTTCTGAACATGCCGCAGTCCCAGTACCAGGCTGCAATCCAGGGGTTGGGGACCCCTGATCTAGTCCAATCCCCTGCTGAAGGCAGGAGATTTTATACCAACCAGGTCAAATGGCTCTCTAGTCCAGGGGTCTGCAACCTTAATCACTCAAAGAGCCGTTTGGACCAGTGGTGAAATCTAAAATTTGTTACTACCGGTTCTGTGGGCGTGGCTTGGTTGGGGGGGAGTAATGTGACTGGGTGGCCATTTTTTTTTTAACTTTTAAAACCATTTTTTCTACAACCTCTTCGGCAAAGAGGCTGTAAAAAAAGGCTCTTTCAAAAGGCTCTGACGATCCCAGCTGAGTTGCCTGATCATCAGAGGGTTTTTAAAAAACCCTCTGCCAATCAGGCAACTCAGCTGGGATCATCAGAGCGTGGATCGTCAGAGCCATTTAAAAGAAAAAAAGCCTCTGATGATCGCGCAACTCGGCTGGGCATGGGGAGGGGCAGGGATTTTTGCTACCGGTTCTCCAAACCACCCACCTCCATCGCTACCGGGTCTGAACCAGGAGCATTTCACCCCTGGTTTGGACCCGTTTCCCACAGAAAAAAAAACACCGGGAGTCACAAAACCTTTCCCATGCCTGACTATTTCTTGAGCGGCCACAAAACTAGCATATGTAGTTGAATAAAACGTTCCGTTTTCTTCTGAAACTTTTCTTTTCTTGAATTTATCCATGGTTGGCCTACCGGGGGTTGAAAAGTTCAATAAATTGCGGGCGGGTGTTGCACATTGGCGTTTGTGACGCATATTTTGAGTGCCAGGGAGCCGCAGCAGAGGGGTGAAAGAGCCACATGCGGCTCCAGAGCCACAGGTTGCTGACCCCTGATCTAGTCTATTCTTGAAAACCTCTAGTGATGGAGCACCCATAACTGTGGGAGGTAAGCTGTTCCACTGATTAATCTTTCTATCAGGAAGTTTCTCCTTAGTTCTAAGTTGGATCTCTCTTTAACAAGCTTCCACCCATTTCTTATCCTTTTTTTAATTTTATTTTATTTTACCGGGCCCCAGCCTCACTGTAACCCAATTATAATATACTTTATAATGCCATAGGAACATAGGTGGTTGTCTGCAACTGCCTTTGTTTTCCTCTTTCAGATAGTATAAAGGAGGAGGAGATCGTAGTATCGGAGGGATCATTAGAATAGCTTCTCATGGCTGCCCTCTGAAAGTCAGAGTTCAAAGGCTGAGCTATTCCATAGTTTTTCAGGGTCTATTCCAGGTCACCGGCTTGATAAGATTCTCAACTTTCCAGCTACCAATGGTCAAAGAGTCTCCAAGATGTCCAAGCTTGTGTGGCTCAAATCTTGTTTTAAGTGATTGTGAACAAAGTTGGTGTTTCCTTTCGGTGCAGATCTCTTTATGCGCACATAGTGGGCAGCAGCGCTGTTAATATTAAAACTGCTTGTAAAAGGATTCCGCGGTAAAAGAGGAAGAATTTACTAAGTTTGTGGAACAGATTTACTGAGAAAAAAACAACCTGATCTACTATAAGAAAACCGGGTCCTTTAAGAAAAAAAAGAAATGTAAGGGAAGCGGCTCTTCAGAAAAAAGAAAATTATTTTATCCTTAATAGAAAAAAAGATTGCTTGGAAATGATCGATCTTGTGGTACATGCTCTGTTTAAACCGACAGGATTTAAATGAAAACTCTAGCTTCTTCCTATAGAAAGGTAGCACCTACCCATCTCTCAGAAGAATGAAATATTTTGAGAAATATTAAAAAGGCAGAATATTATATTTCCCTGGATGAGAATTGGAGAAACATGCTCTTGGATACAGAAAGCAGACCTCACCTTTCTTAATAGCCCTCAGCAGATGTCAGCACTTAAGAGATAAAGAGATAGCTAGCTCTATTCATAAGCAAATTCCCTGCAGCAAAATCTGGACAAAGGTAGGATTAGCCCTCAGCCACAATAGGAATTGCCCAACAAGCCCCTTCATTGCATCAGCAGACCAAACCACAACCAAACATAGCTCAGGCAAACACCTTGGATTTGTACTTTGCCTATAGAGCCAGCTATGACCCCTACATGGCCTCATGGGAGTCTGACAAAACCAATAGAATATATGTTTTTACACAGGAACAGGAAGCTCAAGTGCAAAGCCCAAGAAAAGGTATAACACCCCCCACTCTCAATTCCATGTGGTCAGATGCACTAGAACCATGTGCTTGGTGGTTCTGTTTTTCATTAAACAAACCATCTTTCCATTCAGCCTCCATGTTTCCAGTGTTTTTCTCCCAGCCTGGAAGTGAACCAGATGGATATTTCTTCCAAGGTTCCTAACCTGCATGAAGTAAGGGCCTTTGTGTGGATAAAGTTGTGAACCTTGTTCATCTCAAATCATGAATCCAGGTACCATAAGAGAATTTTCCATACAAATCGGGTGGTGCATGCTCACATTGGCTTTGTACACAGCTGCTATATATATTGGAGCAACCTGGTGATATATTAACTTTCTTTAGGGTTTTTGTACTGGTTTATGTTCAACCTAGCCCTGTTGACCTGCTAAAGCCCAAAGGACTACTTAATGTGCTCAGTGTCTTTAAATACCGTCTCCTTTCCTTTCCACTGTCAGCTCTCTCATTTGAGATGATGATGCAGAGGGAACATTAGACCACCAGGTGGGGTAATCTGACCAGAAACCAAAGAAGCAAATTACATTGATTATGGTGAAGTGTACTGAAAGTTTTCAAACCAGAATACCTTGAGATTTTCACTGTAGTTAAACAAGACCAGTAGAAGAGCTGTGCTGGATCAAACTAAAACAATTGCCTAGAATATCGTTCTCACAACAGTGATTTTGATGCCTTGACAAAGCCAAAAAAACTCAACCTGAACTCTTCCAACCTAAGTTCTTTCAGAATTGCGACTGTACATCGTACATAGGCTGTGCATAGCCACCATGTTGTTAGGCTCTTCCTGCATACTTGTTTACTCCATTTCAAAGTTAGGTATAAATAATGTAGAAAAATATGAGGGAGCAAATTCCTTAATTTAACCATGTATGTGGGAAAAAATGTTTCCTTCGCCTATCCCAGGGGTCTGCAACCTTAAACACTCAAAGAGCCATTTGGACCCATTTCCCACAGAAAAGAAAACACCGGGAGCCACAAAACCTGGGTGGGCGTGGCCAACTCGACATCACTCACTTCCACCAGTCATATGACTCTCTCTCTGTATCTCTCTATGTCTCTCTCTCTCCCCCCCCCACCTCTGTCTCTGCCCCAGCTGCTTCTCCATCACCTGCTGTCACCCTTACCTTTTCAGGCCAGGCAAGGAGTAACTTGGAGGGGAGGGCGAGGGGCAGGCCCAGCCAGTGATGGAATCACCCAACAGGGAGCCACAGCAGAGGGCCCAAACAGTCACATGCGGCTCTGGAGCCGCAGGTTGCTGACACGTTCTATCCTAACCTCCCACCATTCAGTTCCATTGGTTGGCCTCAAAATTCTAATACTAAAATTTGCAATTGATCGAAGTGGTGTGTCATAAGTAGTGCATCCATGCTCATGTCCCCATGCTTGTGTAGCTGAACATCCCATGATCGAGAGCATTTGGTTGGAATAAAATTCAAAGCACTACTGTATACTATACAGTATTAACATTTACTGGGTATTGATAATGAGAACTAATGGCTAAGACTCTAAATAATTTATGGGTGCATGTATGTATTTAAAACACGTCTATACGGTTTTCCATTTTTTAAAAAAAAAAATCAAAGAATATGCTAATATTCAGACCTTGTTCAAACCTAGGCTTGTTCTAGCAGTTAGTTAAGCTCTTGTCTCACATGGCCTTACAGCTTTAATTATTTAATTGTTCAATGTTCAAATCAGTTATGCTTTAAAACAACGTGGCATCTGTTAAACTATGGTACGTAATATAAACTAATTATGGAAGACATAATTTAGAAGCTGAAACTATATGACAATCGTAAAAGAAATCATTATGGAATTATTCTAGAGCAGATTTTGTTCTTTAATGTAGTCCAATTACATGGTATTATTATGGTTTTTTTATTAAGTGTGAACTTGTGAAGGAACTTCCAACATATTCAATTAACTTCAGATGAAGGAAGCCGCTGATTGGACGAGTGATGCGTTTGCCAAGTGGGATAATTTCAGTTTCTGTAATATCCTCAAATGACAAAATTTGGGCATCATCTTGGGAAATTTATTATTATTTATTTATTTTATTTTATTTTATTAGATTTATATATCGCCCTACTCCAGGAGGACTCAGGGCGGTGAACAGCCAAAAAGATAAAACACACAAACTACAAAATTTAAAAAACAATATAAAAACCCATTAAATAGTTTGGCCCAAAACAAATTAAAACACCCCTAATATTTTAAAACAAATTTAAAATTTACAGTTTAAAAGGGAAGTTAGGCCAGGCCAGGGATCGTCCGTATCTCCGGGGGGAGCTCATTCCAGATGGCAGGTGCCTCCACAGAGAAGGCTGTCCCCCGGGGGCCGCCAGTCGACACTCTTTGGCCGACGGCACCCTGAGGAGCCCCTCTCTATCTGAGCGTACTGGCCGGTGAGAGGCTACTGGTGGCAGAAGGCGGTCCCGTAAGTAACCAGGTCCTAAGCCTGGTTATTTAAATTTAAATTTAAATTTAAAATGAAAATCAGATCCATTAGAACTACTTGCAAGAGGCTGCCCCCCAAAAACCTATGGAAGTATTCATGTACCGTAGTCACCAAGTGCTGAATTGAATTTTTTAAAAAATTTCTATTTTTTCTATATCAACTTTTATACGGCTGCTACTTGGGACTGTTGCCTGATCCTAAGAATGCAGAGAGGCTGTTTAGTGAGATGCACAGAGGAAATAATGTTGCTTGTCCTTTTAGGTTTCTCCTTGGATGCTGGGCTGTGTTGACTTTCAAGAGAAAGTCCCTGCAGTTCAAATGTGATTCTTCCCCCCAAAGAAATAGGGGATATGACGAAAGGATGAGTGGAGTGATTCCTCCCTTATTATGGCCTTTCTCGTCCTCTTTCCTTCAAAGAAGTTGAGATTCTAGCATATCTGGAAGGTTTGGAAAAGCTACCTGGAAGAAATAATGTATTATTCTTCAAGGTGTGATATAAGTAATCCTAGATGGAGTTGAAGTCTAGGAGACCGTGCATTTAGAATCAAAGTGAACTTGCGTGGTTCAGCTTCTCGATGGCAGCCTTTCCTGTTCCAATTGTCCTTTCTCAAGGAAAAGGAGATAATATTAACACGGTGGCTCAGTGGCTAAGATGCTGAGCTTGTCAATCGGCAGTTCAGCGGTTCGAATCCCTAGTGCCGCATAATGGGGTGAGTTCCCGTTACTTGTCCCAACTTCTGCCAACCTAGCAGTTTGAAAGCACATAAAAATGCAAGTAGGAAAATAGGGACCACCTTTGGTGGGAAGGTAACAGGGTTCTATGCACCTTTGGCATTTAGTCATGCCGGCCACATGACCACGGAGACGTTTTCAGACAGCGCTGGCTCTTCGGCTTTGAAACAGAGATGAGCATCACCCCCTAGAGTTGGGAACGACTAGCACATATGTGCAAGGGGAACCTTTACCTTTACCTATTTTCCTTTAAGAAACATTTAATTGACATAAGGATAAGTAGAAGGAAAGCATTTAATCCAGGTCAAAACATTGTCACTGCAGGAGTGTCCACAGCAAGCTAAGTTTTTCTCTAAACAATTCAATGCGTGCCGTGACCTCACAGCATAAGCTTCACTGCTTACAGACTTGCCTCTGATGTTACAATACAAGTACAAAAGAAGCAGAATTTGCATCACAATGTGTCAAAGTATTTTTGTAGCTGTGATAGACCAGGCTTTCAGGTAGAGCTCTGATTGAGAACTATATGCAAAAGTGGCAGGAAGAATCATAAAACCAATCCACCAATTTTTAAGAGGAAAAAAAAATCAAAGCGTTTACATTACAAATAAGCAGAACATTCTTGCTTATAAAATAGAATATGTCTCGGTTTTTCATCTTTTCAAAAAAGTTACATTTCACAACATTGCCAAAATATCAATCTTATATTTTCAGACTCTATTTTTCAGAATACTTTTTTTAAAAAAAACCTAAAATATTAGTGCACGTTCTAAATTAGTTATGACAAAATATGGTTGTAGAATAAATCAGCTTGCGAAATCAACACATAAACTGTCTCTTCTGAACATCCGATTTCTTGAAGTTTTTAAAAATAAGAAAAACCTATTAAACAAACACATGCATATACACTATACACAAGCCAGGCAAGTTAGAATCTTTTCAGCTAAAAAGCTGAAAAATTGTTTGCGTACTGCTAACTAATAAATAAAAACATTAGATCTGAGGGATAGTTTCACAATCAATAGCAGGGGCAAAAAACTGGGGGAGGGCTAAACTTATAACTGAGGGAATATACTACTGCTTTTCTGTATGCATGAATACTGCCTTACTATCTCTTTGCTCCTACCATATTAATTTTCTATAGGCAAAATCAGAGATTATTCCTTACTCTCCACAAGGCATCTTTAAAATATTTAATCTGTGGTACAATCTAGAAAGCATTTATATTGATCAAATCAATGAAAACATTCTGATAACTAACAAAATAACGAGTCGGAAGCGACCTTGGAGGTCTTCTAGTCCAACCTCTTGCTCAAGCAGGAGACATACCATTCTAGACAAGGGGTTGCCCAGTCTCTTCTTAAAAGCCTCCAGTGATGGAGTACCCACAACTTCTGAAGGCAAACCGTTCCACTGAGAACTAGATAAACTCCTTCTCAGGCCAATGAACCAATCAATGAAAGCAGCATTGTCTTAGGATCTATTAAGTCTAACACATTTATTTTGATATAAACTCACGTGGATTAGAATCCACTTTGTAAAGTATTCCCTAAGGATTATCATAATTGAACTGTTATGATATATAAGCAATGTTGCTTCAATAGACCTAGCATAGCTACTCTCGAAAACCTTGCTTAAAATTACCTAAAGTGAACAGCCTGTCTTTAAACAATTATTAGCCAACATTTCTAAACAAAAAATGAGAGGATTTTTATTCAGAGACAATAGCTAACTTAAATCCATTTCCTCCCTCAATCGCCATACTTATAGACTTGTGAAATCTGTGTACAAAGAATGAAGAAACTTGATTGCAAAATATTGACTCTTTTTTTTCTGTCTGTTTTCAGTTTCCCTTGACCTATCTCAGCAGATCTCTCCCCTTGGACTGAAATCTTTTGTGGACAGTGGGGGTTTTTTTGGGTTTTTTTTTGTAGCAGCAGTCTTTGTTTTCCATTATCAAATCATTTAATGGTCATGCAATTATTATTTCCGCCTCTTTCTAACATGTTTTGTAGTACTCACTATTCCCAGTTCATTAACTGACCGACCTCGGCATTAATACCCCCCCCCTCCGCTGAGGTTACCTTGGAAACAAAGCTTCCTGTGCATAATCCAAGATTATCCAACTCTTTATCCTACATGTGACCCTTAATTACTTGCTAAATTAGAATGGTTTGCTAAAAATCACAAGAGGAGGTTAATATGTTCTTCCAGAGTTGGTCAACCTAAGATGACACAAAATTTGTAGGGAATTCAAAGTACATGATCCCTGAAGGCGTCTCTTTTAAAGCAAAGACAAACTTTCCAACAAGAAGCTGTACCCTTGAGTTTGTATCTGTCACTCACTTTTCTTAGCTGCTTTTTCCAGCCCTTGAATTCATCTGCCTGAACAAATCAACCAAGTAAACGTTTGTATGGATTGATTACACATAGGATTCATTGACTGTTGGTCTCCAGCAATTAACATCTCATTGAAATCAAGGGAGCTTTTCCTATATGAATAGATTGGAGATACAGGATGGTATTTACACAAAAGTTTGTGCATAAAGTAGTTTAGAGAGAGGGAAGGAGGGATTGAACGGAACCTGCAAAGCAAAACAGTGCAGTCGAAATACAAGTTGGTGAACAAACCACATTACTCGTTGAGAAATCTGGTGAGCATCATGTCTCTCATACGCTGATAAGAAATGCCTACACCAGCCTGGAAAATATTCACATATTCTTCTCGGTGACAAAAAAAAAATCCTTTTGGGAGAGAGGAATTTCTGACACTTCTGTAAATGAAAAAGGCTGTTTATTTTCTAGTCATACTTCTAGCATGCCAAAGAAAAATAAATTAGATAGGTGGACCATAACTAGGTCAAAATAGAGTGAACTTTTTTAAACAGTACCTCTTCTAAATTTTGAGTAAACAATAACCAATTTTAAAAGGAAGTATTAAAAAATGAAATGAATACCAAGCAGTGGGGAGGACGGGGAATCTGCATTCCTTTTCTTCCATTTGAGGTAACAATTTCCTTTTGGAAGTTTTTTTTTTCCAATAAGACAATTTTGGTAAATTATTTACCTTATTTCTATGCCAAATAACAGCAGTGGGCAACAAAAATAAAAAAATAAACAGAACAGAATCAATATGAACCATAATGACACAATGAAACTGGGACAGACCTCAAATTTAACATTTGAAAGTAATGGTCTTTATACAGTATATGAGGTAAATTATTCCATGATAGTTAAATGTTATGAATGGAATTTGATGCTGCTGCACTTAATTATAAGATACCATGGAATATGTGTGAACACTGTATTTTTACACTTTATAATTCTTTCTCCAGCGATCTTTCTGGGATCAACAATTCAATGAAATTTGGAGGGGGAGGGAAAGCATCATGACAGAACCCTTCCAAATAGATTTTTCAGATTTGGAAGTATGGATAGCTAAGGGAGGCATCAGAATCGTGGAAAGATACTTAATTAAACAGTTTACTGAACCCTAACATTTTCATTGGCAACAATAAATTAAACTGAAATACGTCATGAAGAGAAATGCCAAGGACATTTTTAAACAACATGAGAACCAGGTAGAAAAATAGAAGTGTCTTTCCCAGTAAATCACTTTAGAAATGGCAGGTTCTGGAGTTCTGAATCAAGCCTGAAGGTTAAATGTTGCTAACCCCACCTTCTTATACTTAGTGAACTAGCAAGTAGCATGCCAAAGATTCTGCCAAATAATATCCTGTCTCCTAGGACTTAAGGATGTTTCACCTCCCTTTGCTTATATAATGTTTCTTCGTTATTTGTGCCAAGGTAATCTCCCTTGGCCTCTACAATTGTTTTGAGTGAATTAGAGTTGACATAAAAACATTATGAAGACTTGGCAAAAAAAAAAAGTTGTTTAAGCCATGGTTGGGTACAACGAACAAAGGCACCAAGAATAGAAATGTCAATCCTATTTCAAACTTAATGTAAGTTTTTGCCAATTGGTTGTCCTCCAAGGAAGCAATATTGTAAAAGATATATAAACTAAAAAATGCTAAAAATATTAGTGGATTAATGAATTCATGGAAAAAATAAGAAAAAGAGATGGAGGGGAAAAATAATCTTTTGTCTGGGTTTTGGTCTCTTGCTAAATTTATTGGTTTGGGATGTTATTAAGCAGAATAACAGAGTTGGAAGGGACCTTGGAGGTCTTCTAATCCAACCCCCTGCTTAGGCAGGAAACCCTACACCAGAAATTTTTTTAAAAATTCTACCAATAAGAGCATTTCAATCACGGAATCAACTGCTTCGAGATGTTGGACCGCTCTTTGGTGGATGTGTTCAAGTAGAGGCTTGACTGTCATCAGCCTGGTATGTTTTAATTTGGATGATCATATTGAGCAATGGGATGGGCTTAATGGTCTATTTGGCTTTTTCCAAGTTTATGATTCTAGCATATCCTAAAGCTTGCATTATATTTTTCTGTGGCATCCCAGACTTTTTGTTCCATCTTTATGTCTCTCCGCATGTACCAAAATTGTTCTTTATTTTTTCAGGCAAAATACGTAGTGTATAAATAAACACAATAATCCACTAGGAAACTGTCTAAGCCACGGGTGTCAAAACTTGGCGCATCATGTTGCCGTCACGTGATATATCGTGACATTTTTGGCTGTCTCAGGAATTCTGGGAGTTGAAGTCCACAGGTTGTAAAAGAGCCACAATTGCCCACCCCTGGCCTATACCATTTCAGATAGGTGGCTCTCTGGTCTTTTCTTAAAAACCTCCATTGACGAAGCACCTACACAACTTCTGAAGGCAAGCTGTTCATGAATGAGTCAACAACAAACCACTTCTGAAAAAAACTTTGCTAAGAAAACTGCAGTCTTTTTCAGGCAGTCGCCAGGAGTCAAGACTGAATTTGAAAGGGCAAAAAAATAAAAAATAAATAAAAAAGGAATATAAGCATAAACTTATGCTGAACACAGTACGAGACAAAATAAATGGACTACACATTGATTTCTTAGGCATTACCAAACTGAAATGAATCAAAATTGGGCACTTTTAGTCAGGAAATCTATTTCCTAATTGGGAGTTGAAAAACAAAGCCAGGAAAGATGCAGTCAATGACCAAATAATATCAATTAGATTTCACAGACAATTCTTTAATATGATAGTTATCTCAGTTTCATAGATTGATTGAAGACTACAACTTAATAAAAGATTTCAGGGAGCCATTTGAAGAGACTAGAAGCAGTATTACAATGAATGTCTGTGAAAACAGACACAGAATAACAAGGAAAGTTTTCAGAGACATCTTGAAACTCAGAAGCAGCTTCTAATCTTGAATTGATATGCTACAGGACATCAATGGAAAGATAGTAACTGAGTTAAAGAATATCCTACAGAGATACTGAAACTCCGCAGAATAGTTATAAAAATTAAGATATTTTAGAAGATATTCCCTATTTACAAGAACATCTAGTACTAGAAGTTGAAATTAGATCAGTATTCTCGATCAAGAAGTTGAAAGGCTATAAGAATTGATGGATTTATTTAGCAGCCACCAGACCAGACCCTGGGCAACTTAGAATAGAATGGAATAGAATAGAATTCTTTTTTTTAAATTTTTTAATTTTTTATTATAATACAATAAAACAATATAAAACATACAACATTTATATACAGAAGCTCTTTTTAAGCTTTCATAGTGGTCCTTCCTTATTATTTACTATTTGTACAAATTTTACTTTATCTTATTCCATATTACTATCTGTCCCCATCATTTCATTTGCAGTCTAATTCTCCTTTACATTTCAGTCGCTATGTTGTATTTAACCAATTTTTGTAATTGTTTTAATTGTAATTTAACCAAAGTAATTGTTTTTTCTGCAGTTATCCTCTGAAGTCTGTGTCTGTCTTGTTGGGTTGCAGAACCAAACCAAACAGTTATAGAGTGCAGATGACTTGCAACTCAACCAATGGAATTTGAAGCATATCTACAGAAGCATATCTATCTTTTCTGAAGCATCAGAAAAGAATTATTAGTTCTAACCAAGCCATCTCAGCAAATATAAAGAATGTCACAGTGAGCCATAGACTGGAAGAAATGAATGTACATGCCATTTACCAGAGAAGGAGGATTTAACAGATTGTGCAAGTTGTCATACAATATACTTAATTTCATGTGCTAAGAAAATAATGCTTACAGTAGCATCTTCCAATACAGATTTAGAGACGCCAGATGTTCAAGCCAGTTTTAGAAAAGGCCAAAGACATTATCGCTGATGCATGCTGGATAATAGAGAAAGCCAAAGAATACCAAAAAGAAGTTGATATATACTTCATTCATTATAGAAAAGCCTCTGATTGTGCCAATCATGTCAAGTTTTGGAGTGTCCTTAGGAAAATGGAAATTGCAGAACATCTTGTTGTTCTGATGTACACAGAACAGGAAGCCACAGTCTAGACTCTAGATACAACATGAAACAGGCTGATTCCAGGTTGGCAAAGGAATGAGACAAGGTTGTATCCTCTCCCCTTATTTATTCAACTTGGTACACCGAATATATGTTAAGGAAACCTCAATGGATTGGTAAGTAAGTACGGTATTAAAATCAGAGCAAGAAATATCGATTACTTGCACTATGCTGGTGATAATATTCTGATAGCTGAGAATAAAAATGCAAATGGTCTGCAGGCTCTAATAATGAAAGCCAAGGAGCACACTTAAAAATGAGACTAAGTTAAAGATTTAACTAATGAGAGCAGGCTAGGTAGAATTGACAGTGAAGGTAGTGAATGGTGGATAGCTTTTGCCTTTTAGGAACCAGCAATCATGAAATACATCATAGATTGGAATATGGTAAAATAGCAATAGCACTTAGACTTATATACCACTTCACAGTGCTCTACAGCCCTGTCTAAGCAGTTTATAGAGTCAGCCTATTGCCCCCAACAATCTGGGTCATCATTTTACCTCAGAAGAATGGAAGGCTGACTCCACTTTGAGCCTGGTGAGATTTGAACTGCCAAATTGCAGACAGCTGGCAGTCAGCAGAAGTAGCCTGCAGTACTGCACTCTAACCACTGCACCACCACAGCTCAAAATAGCAAGGAAAACGATGGTAAAAATGCCAGCATGTGTCTATACTTACAAAAATCAGAATTGTGCCAGTCTCTGTGACAATCTATGGAAATGAAAAGCTGGACTTTGAAGAAGAAATCCCAAGATTTAGATAAACTAGAACATTGGAAAAACATCTTTCTAAATAACATTTCTTTTTTGGGACAAAAAACCCCAAGTAAATTGGTACATGAAATCATCTCCCTGATTTAAGAGACTCTAGTCGTCAGTGAAAAATTCCCAGTGGAAACCCACTCATCTACAAAGCTTTTATAAACATTAACATAATCCTCATTTAATGAAGCAACACAAATCAAGCAAATCTATCACATTAGCTCCAAAACCCCATAGACAACTAAACCTACATGGAAAAAGAACACCATGTTTTTTCTTCTAAAATGCAAGGAATCTAGGACAGCACCCAAAGTATTTGCTTTATGTTTGGATGTTTTCATTTGCATTTCCAGCAGGTAAGCCATTTCATTACTTTGAATGTTTCTAATGTGGATTTTAAAACAGTAACCCGAGTTACACATATACAGGTAGTCCTCAATTTACAACAGTTCATTTAGTGACCACTGAAAGATACAACAGCACCGAAAAAAGTGATTTACGACTGTTTTTCACACTTATGACCGTTGCGGCATCCTCATAGTCACATGATCAAAATTCAGATGCTTGGCAACTGATTTATATTTATGATGCCTGCAGGGTCCAGGGATCATGTACCTTTTGCAAGCCAAGTCAATAGGGAAGCCAGATTCACTGAACAACCGTGTTACCAACTTAACAACTGCAATGATTCACTTAACCACTGTGGCAAGAAAGGTCGTAAAGTGGGACAAAATTCACTTAACAACTGTCTCCCTCAGCCACAGAAATGTTGGGCTCCATTGTGGACGTAAGTCGAGGACCACCTGTACTCAGGCTACCTTTTCCTTTTTCTCCTGACAGGCCTAGACTTCCCACCTGAACCGGCCGCTTTCCAGAGGCGGAGGACTACAACTGCCATCACTCCCCGCACCACACCATGATGCTGGCGGGGATGATGAGCCCAAGCCAGTTAAGAGAGAAGCGAGCCGCCCGCCTTGCATTTCTCCTTTGCCGATCAACCGTCCCGATGGCAGTATTGCTTTAAACCAGTTAATCCTTATAAATTAATGATCACGGAAACGTGGTTCCCCCCGCCCCGCCAATGCGGAAAAAGCACCCAGCGACCGTTAAACAGCCAAGTCTGAAATAACCGCTCTTCCGCCCCCTCCCACTTGCTTCGCTTTCGGGGCGTGGCCTGGAGGGCGCGGCTTGAGGCGCGGCCGACAACTCCACGCCCTCTGTGAGCAAGCTACCGTATTCCTTGCCCTTTGGCCGCGGGAGGCACCGCCCTTTTGGCGGCCGGACCAATCAGCGAACGCCCTGTTGGCCAAGCCGGGTTCCATGCAGCAGAGTCCAAGATGGTGGCGCTGAGGGCTCGGAAAGATGGCTCGGCGGCGAGGAGGCTGTTGGTCGCCGCGTGTCTGTGCCTGAGCAGCCGCTTCCTCTCCCCGGCAGACGCCACAGGCCAGGCGGAAAGCGGCGGCACACCCGGCGCGGCGACGCCTCACCGGCGGTTCGAATACAAGTACAGCTTTAAGGGTCCGCACTTGGTGCAGCCAGACGGATCGGTGCCCTTCTGGGCGCATACGGGCAGTAAGTAGCCCTCGTTCCCGAAGAGGGGAAGGCGGGTCTTCCTTCGACCTTGCGATCGGCTCGGGAATCTATTCTGAAGGATCAGCGATTAGCCTCGGAGCGCAGCTCGGGAAGGGAGGAGCGCCTCTGGGCATACGCAGAGTGCAGCTGGCTTGTGATCGCGGCTCAGCTTGGCTTATCCGGGGCTCGTGATTGGCATATAAATCAAGGAAGAGATTTCTCTGTGGTCTTAATAGGAACATGTAAAACGATTTAGGGAAGTGTAAAAAAAAATCTCGAATTTTTTTTGCATCATCATTTCATGTATTTAAAATTATGTTTACACTTATACCTGTCGTAAAATACATGCTTGACGAAATACAAATAAATAAATCGTCGTCTTATCTCTGAGGGTAACATTCAGCTTTTGTGGGCTGTTGTCTCATCTTTTTTTAATACAAATGGGGGTAAAGGAATGGACATTTTCCTTTCTCAATTCCAGAGGTGGGTTGGGATGAGAGAGAGAGAGAGAGAGAGACTGGCCTAAAGTTACAAAGTTGGGGGGGGGGGGGTTGGGTCTGGATTTAAAGAATTATAAAGTATTCTTTCACAACTTGCCCTTCAGGGATAAATAGTGCAAAGAATCCTGTGATCCGGATATGATCCAGCAAGGTGTTTCTTAATGGGAGTGAATCCCGTTAATCACTCTGGGACCATTAGCTCAGACATATTGCCTTCTCCTGCGCAGATTTATCTTCTAAATCTCAAATTGCTTGCCTTTGATGATAGAAATCAGCAACAGAAAAGTGATGACTTGATCCAGAATTTCTCTACCTGGCAAAAGCTGAAGTTCCTCTGCTTGATGTTTCCCAAAGGTGCTTCTTTAAAGAGGCAACTGGACTTTCTTTGGGGCAACCTGGATGACTGAGAATCTCCATAGGCATTTAGCTCTGCTTGATGAGGATATCTGGAAAAGAAAACCAGTTTGCTGTAGTAGTTACGGTGCTGGCCTAGAACCCAAGAGACTGTTGAGTGCTAGTCCCACTTTAGGCATGAAAGTCAGCTGGGTGACTTTGGACCAGCTGCTCTCTGTCAATCCAACCTAAATCTCGGTTGTTGTTCTGATGAAAATAGGATAGGAGGAATATTAGGAATGTTTGTCACCCTTAGTTGTTTATAAAGATAAAGGCAACATATAAATAATAAATTTGATGCTTTGAGTAGCTAAGCATTGGCCCACATTACCAATGTTTCGGAGCAACCTAATACAAACACCAGGGTAAGTAGGACACAAAAAGTTCTTGGGCAGATGTACTCCTATTCAAATAAAACTCAGATTGACCATACTATTGTATACCAGTGTTTTTCATACTTGGCTACTTTAAAATGTATGGACGAAACTCCCAGAGTTTCCCTGGCTAGGGAAATCCACGCACCTTTTGAAAAACACTACTCTATAAAAAATAACGATTTTTGCAACATATAATATAGTGAGTATATGATTAATGTTCCAAGTGATCATATACTCCCCATATCATATGTAGCAAGAATTGTTGTTGTTTTTTATAGTCTCTTGCTGCAGATTCCATGAAGTTTCATGTTGGATGAGTGGAATGAGAATTCTCAAAAAAAAATCTTGTCTCTTCTATACTCTTTTCATTACTCTCAAACCCTGCAAGTAGCCCCTCCTCTTGGTGTTCATATTCCATACTTATTTAATATTGTCATTGAAAAATATAAAAGTTATCTTTTTCCTTCTTGAGAAATTAAATTGCTTGAAGTCAAACTTTTAAATCTCTCATATTTGAGAAGTCTCCCGACATTGTGGGAATTAGCATTCCTGGCACTTTTGCCTTTGTGGCATAATGTATGGGCGCAGGTACCATAATGCTTTACTGTTAAAGATTATGATGTGCTTAAATTATAATTTGTAAAATATGTAGGTCTTCAGGGCCTGCTGGTAGAGTAACTATATTTCAGCTATTTACTGTTTCCTTTGGAAATTCTGCTGTTTTCTAAGTGTGAGTGTGTTTCAATAAGAGGTCTTTGGATCCCTGGTTCCTTCAGGGAATTCAATTCATTTTTTTTCCTTGCTCTGTTTTGGAATTACTATATTATATAAAATGGCTTGTTTCAAAGATATTGAAACAATATCTTTCTGCCTTTACTCTTTATAGCTAGAAGTGTCTTTTGTCTGTGTTCGTGTTCACATGTGACTGCAGGATGATAGTTTATATTCTGCCATATGGCTAGGATTCAAGTGAACAGATGGCAAATGTGCTCCATTGGATATAGCAACTTTAGCATAATAACATGCTTCAATTTCTTCTTTATCTTATCTAGATTTGAAGTTAAAGATCAGATTTTGCAGAGTGACTTGTTCATATATGTCATATAGGGTGCAAGTATCAAAGTGTGACTGAATATCTTACGTTCATACAATAAGTAAAAACTAAGCTGATGTCTTTAGTTTTTTGTCTGTCAATCATTTCTTGCCGTTCAGTTTCCTATTCTTGAGTAGCTGAGACAAATTTTGGAATTGATAGTATAAACTCTGGCTATATGGTGATTGGCCACGACCTATAACAGGGTGTCTTGGCAACTTTAAGACGCGTGGACTTCAATTTCCAGAATTCTGAGTTGAAATCTACAGTTCCCAAGGCTGGACACCCCTTATCTATAGAATGAGAGACTGCCTTGTCCTGCTTTACATATGATCCGAACACCCATTCCTGGTACATAGACACACTTTTGAATTGTTTATCCATCCTGGTTTATAATAAATTGTTTATCTTAAATGGTTGTTACTTTTGAGCTCTGTTTTGGTGGACAACTGATTCTAGGCTTTGCTTTTTTTTTAAAGTAACATGTTGACTTTTTGTTACTGATTAAATCAACACTTGAAATACCAAGCAAATTACCTTTGGTATTAACTCCAATTATTGGACAAAAGCTAGCATTTAATCTAATAGCCTTTTAAGTTAGAATTGAAGAACAGTTAAAGAAGTGCTTTGTTAATCTTTAAAACAATTTGGAACAATATTGAGAAAGATTCCTCAGCCTCACAAATTGTTGCCTCACAAATTGTTGCCCGTTTCCTAACACCTCCCAGAATATAGTATTGGAATTGAAGAGCAAGATTTGGTATGTGTTTACTGCAACCTGCAAAATGTAATATAAATCCATATTGTGATCTACAGCCAACCAGCCTGCCTGCCTTTCATTTATGAAAATTGATCCTTTGAAATCTGTTTTCTAGACCAGGGATCCCCAATCCCTGATCCGTGGACCAGCACCAGGCCTCAGCATGCCAGAAACCGGGCCATGCAGACAAGCAAAACCCCATCCATGGGATGCAGGCAGCACATGAAACCATGCCCCATTCCGTTGAAAAACTTCTCTCCACCAAACCGGTCTCTAGTGCTCCAAAGGTTGGGGGCTGCTGCTCTAGACTGTACAGTAGCTTAGCTCGGGAACAGCACAATGTGTGTGTGTGTTTTTCCCCACTGTGATAAGATTAGGAGTTTCTTTGGATTAGGTCCTAAATTCCTTTAATCTCGATGATTCTGAATACATTATCTGCCTCTGCAAGACTAATGCAGAGCTTAACCAATACGAAAGAAACAAGAGTGCCCAAATCTTATTTATTTCATTTTGCTTGTTAATTCGGATGAGTCAGAGAGAAGCAAGCCACCCAGAATCACTCACTGAGGTCCGGGGTCCAATGCGGCTACGAACCTGGATGTTGCCAAGCAAAGTCCTGGCTTTCTGATACGCTACATTGACAATGCTGTTTAATGCTACTTTGTTCTTGCTTGGATGTGCCTGGTTCATGCCAGATCTAACTCTGCAGTGTCCACAAACTAACTGTTTGGTTTCCACATCCCAGATGTATATTGTGTTTTAGGAGTAAAGTTGGCTGGAAGCTACAGTCTTACTTTGCATCTCAAGACTTAAAATGGAGACCTAACATCAAAAACGTCATCAAAAAAGTACAACAAAAGAATGTTCCTTCTCACCAACTCAGAAAGCTCAAACTGCCCAAAGAGCTGCTGATTCAGTTCTACAGAGGAATTGTTGAGTCTGTCAACTGCACCTCCATAACTGCCTGGTTTGGCTCTGCAACCCAACAAGACAAACACAGACTCCAGAGGATAATTAGAACTGCAGAAAAAAACAATTGCTACCAACCTGCCTTCCTTTGAGGACCTGTATACTGCACCAGTCAAAAAAAGGGCTGTGAAAATATCTACAGACCCCTCACATCCTGGACATAAATTGTTTCACCTTCTACCCTCAAAATGACGTTATAGGGCACTGCACAACAGAACAACTAGACACAAGGACAGTTTTTTTCCGAATGCCATCACTCTGCTAAACAAATAATTCCCTCAACACTCAAACGATTTACTAAGTCTGCACTACTATTAATCTTCTCATCGTTCCCACCACCCATCTCCTTTGACTTATGACTGTATGACTAATTTTGTTACTTGTATCCTTACGATTTATATTGATACTGTTTCCTGATTGCTTATTTGTACCCTATGACTATCATTAAGTGTTGTACCTTATGATTCTTGA
>WNWU01000002.1:59881017-59909011 GCA_012654045.1 Ptyas mucosa
TATTCTATTCTATTCTATTCTATTCTATTCTATTCTATTCTATTCTAATCTTGAGTTACAAAAGCATTCCCCAGCTCAGAAATTTCTTTTAAATTTGAAACCTGGGAATTGACTTGGAAAATAGCTATTTCTGAACTTTTAAAGTTCAGATTTTAAAATCTCGAGTGCTTTTGAATTCATGATGACTAGCCTTGTTCATTGTGGTCAATGATATACAGGTAGTCCTTGAATTATGACCATAATTGGGATTGAAATGCCATCACTAAGAGTTGCAGTTGTTAAGTGAGTTTTTCAGCCCCTCAAGGCTGTTGTGGGCAAAATAGGAGAAAGGAATATTAAGTATGTTTGCTAGCTGGAGTTATTTATTAAAAATAAATATAAAGGCAGGATAAAAAAAATCTAATACAATTTTTTGGAATTCTTTTAACAAGTATGGTTTTTAACATATTACTAAAAATGGTGAACTTCCTTTTTAGATGCTATCCCCAGTGCTGATCAGATCAGAATAACTCCTTCGTTAAAAAGCCAAAGAGGATCCGTATGGACAAAAAGCAAATCCATATTTGAATACTGGGAAATTGAAGTGACCTTCCGTGTGACTGGAAGAGGGAGAGTAGGAGCTGATGGATTGGTACGTAATACCACCTGCCATTTGCAAATGCTGGGTTGGAGGTTAGCAAGCCCGCGTCCGAGACCCAAGTGCTGCTGTGTAGCTGAGCTCTTGTCATTTGCTCCAGCTCCTTGATGGGGGCAGGAAAGGAGCCCCCATGGGTTCCTGGTAATGGGCAATGGTGATGTCACCAATTAATCCTTTCAACCCAGAAGTGCCTTAAATGGCACCTCGGACATGAACGGGTCAGGAATGGGACGGGAGTTTGCAAACGTGGTGGTTGCCTACAATTTGCTTTGATCTTTATGTGTCTGAACAGGCAATCTGGTATACTGAAGGACAAGGATTAGATGGCCCAGTTTTTGGTGCGGCAGACAACTGGAATGGTGTTGGCATCTTCTTTGACTCCTTTGACAACGATGCAAAGGTGAGTGAGAAAATATTGAAGGATATGCTATGGATTGAACTTTAAATAACTTTTTCGGGACCTACTTGGCTTTCCAGTCTTCGTACCCTGTCTTATCTCTATGCTGATTTTTATTTCCTTCCATCACAGAAAAACAACCCTGCAGTGATTATTGTCGGCAATAATGGCAAGCTCCATTATGACCATCAAAAGTAGGTTGCATTTGATCTGATCTATCTTCATTTTCCAGAAGAAAAAGAGTATCTATTTTTATATCTCTGTCTATCTATCTATCTATCTATCTATCTATCTATCTATATCTTTAGCCAGGTTCTTCCTACATAAACCAAGATTTTTATGCATTCCTAGTTCAGTGAAATCACAATCCACTAGTTTCTAGGCTTTTTTTTTTTCTGGCAGCCAGCAAACACTCAGCTGCCCATTGGGAGACTAATTTTTTTGCTGGCTGCCAGAAAAAAAAGCGGGGGGGGGGGGCTAGAAACTAGTGGATTGATTTCACTGAACTAGGGCTGCATAAAAATCTTGGTTTACGTAGGAAGAACCTGGCTAAAGAGAAATACACATAAAGCCTACGAAAAAGAAAGTGTGTGTGTATGTATATATGAGATTTGATGTCTATCTATTAAATTTTTGCTGAGTGGATAGAACACATAACTTCAATTCCAAGGATTGGAAAAATTGGAAAGTTATAAAGTAGAGTCCACAGAAACGTAACTATTAGTACTGTTTCATTTATTTTTTTTCCTTAAGTTGTGAACTTACCTCCATGAGAGCTCTCAGTGGGGTACAGTAATAAAGTCATTATTTTAAAAAGTACAAGTAGAAAAGTACAGGTGAGTGGAACAAGGAAAACCATTCTAAAAACAATACATTCTAAAAACAATATAGCATATGGGGACCTCCTGCATTCTAGAAAGAGTGCAGAGAAGAGCAACAAAGATGATTAGGGGATTAGAAGCTAAAACGTATGAAGAACTATTGCAGGGATTGGGTATGTCTAGTCTAGTGAAAAGAAGGACTAGGGGAGACATGATGGCAGTGTTCCAATATCTGAGGGGCTGCCACAAAGAAGACGTGGGGGATTCAAACCTATTTTTCAAAACAGCTGAAAGCAGGACAAGAAGCAGTGGATGAAACCTAATCAAGGAGAGAACCAATCTAGAACCAAGGCAAAATTTCCTGACAGAACAATTAAACAGTGGAAGGACTTGCCTCCAGAAATTGTGGGTGCTCCAACACTGGAGGTTTTTAAGAAGAGATTGGACAACCATTTGTCTGAAATGGTATAGGGTTTCCTACTTAGGCAGGGGGTTGGACTATAAAACCTCCAAGGTCACTTCCAATATATAATATACAAAAATTATCACCATGTCAGTTAATACTTAGTTGGCTAACCTTTAGAATGAATTACGGCCTTATAATGTCTTCCCATGGAGTGAACCAAGTCCTTTAGTTCTGCAGCTGTTATCATGTGAAACCAAGATTGAATGATTGCTTCTATTAACTGGGTTTTATTGCTGGGTCGCTTCTGACTAACACGTTTCTTTAGTCAGCTCCATAGATTTTCAATTGGGTTAAGGTCTGGGCTATTCCCAGGCCATTCCTGGGAATAAATTAAATAAATAAATAAATCTTAATCTCATAAATTTAGAGTTTTAATTTTAGGTTTAAGACCAAATTATTTAATTGTATTTTAATCAATTCTTTAAAATATTTGTATTATATGTATTTTATCATTTGTCTGTACACCGCCCTGAGTCCCCCGGGAGTAGAGCGGTATATAAATATAATATAATAATAATATTCCAGCAGTGGAATAGGATTATCTTGAAACTCCAAAAAAAAAAAAGTAGTGTTATTAACTATCAAACCTCAAAAATACACTTTTCCTAAAAGGTTTCCACAATTTTGGCCACTACTGTATGTCATGTACATGGGTCTTTAATGTTCGTCTGTGGATTGTCCTGACTGCTAAGTTTGTATTGATAAGATATTTCTGTTTTGAAGTGATGGATCCACACAAGCGTTGGCGTCGTGTCAGAGAGATTTTCGTAACAAGCCCTATCCCATCCGTGCGAAGGTTGTTTACTATCAGAAGACACTATCTGTAAGTAATTTCAGCTCTCCTCATACTTTCCTGTGTGTATATTTAATGATGTGTTTATGAATAACAGGAACCCGTGAGTTAAAAATATACTTTGGAAGTTGGGAAGAGAAGTCTGGCAATCCTAATGTATCACAATTGATTAAGATCTTTCAGAACTTGTGGAATGTTTTTTGCATTGCTTAAAAGTTTGGCAGAGAGATAAATAATTGGGGTTCTGCAGCATAGGAAAATAAGTTATATTAACTGCCTCCAATTTGAAAACCTGTAGCAAAATGGTTCCCAGTTGCTTTTTGAATGAATAAAGTGTAAGTGGTCGACCTCCGCTGGCGTTTATCTGCTGAAAAGAAAGAAATATTTCTAATAAATGAAGAGTGAAATTGTATTCTTAGTCCCAAGACGCAAAGCTTGAGACCCAGAAACGGACTGTTTTATCTTGGAGGACAAAAGAGATTTTTCATGTACTTTAAAATAGCATATTGGCTGAGGATGATAATTGAAAAAAGTCATTTGTCTGACATAATTTAGTATTGCTACTCAAATGATTTAGGTCATAGGACTGGGTGGAAAAGCCTGAGTTGTCTGATTCAACTGACTGAGCTACATACAGATCAACTAGGTGGACCAGTGTCTATAGAGATTCTTAGTCATTCAGGTCATGGTCGTCTCAAAAGTGCTTTTCCAAAAGGCAACTGGACTTTCTTGGCTTTTTTTCCTTGAAAACCTTCCACTTCTCATCCAAGAAGCTTCTTCAATTCATAGACCAATCCTGTCCAACCTGCAGTCCATGGGCTGCATGCGGCCCTGGATAGCTAGTAATGCAGTCCCACACGATTGAAAACTTTTAACATTATTATGTGATTTAGTAATAGCAATAACACTTAAAACTTAATATACCATTTCACAGTGCTTTACAGCCCTCTCTAAGTGGTTTACAGAGTCAGCCCATTGCCCCCAACAATCTGGGTCCTCATTTTATCTACCTTGGAAGGATGGAAGGCTGAGTCAAGCTTGAGTCTGGTGAGAGTTGAACTGTTAAATTGCAGGCAGTAGCCTGCAGTACTGCACTCTAACCACTGCGCCACCACAGCTCTTTATATTTATATACCTTAACTATATATTATATATTTCATATGCCATCCAAGACAATTCCTCTTCACTCTGTGCTGTTTCATATAGAGTAAGTAACCACACTACAGGCCATCACTGTGCAGAAACCATTTTACTAGAGAGTGAGTAATACAACAGGAACAGGAAATGCATCACAGGGACAATATGAATCCTAGAATGGCAATGTGATACAGGAAACAACTACAATAGAGAGGAATGGTAGAGCTGCATATAAGGTAGACATAATACCTATAACGTGCAGCCCAGGCAAGCCAAAAGGTTAGACAGCCATGAAATAGATGATTGGCCTAATTCTGTATCAAGGGACTTCATCTCTGTCTCTTTTCTTCCAAGGTATTAATAAACAATGGCTTTACTCCAGACAAAGAAGACTATGAGTTTTGTGCCAAAGTTGAAAACATGGTGCTGCCTCTTCAGGGTTACTTTGGCATCTCTGCAGCAACGGGTGGCCTTGCAGGTGATTTTACCATTCAGGTTACCTCCCCTTTGATGATTTTGCCCAGGAAATGATTTCTCTCGTTGGGATAGATAGAGTCAAAATGCCTGCAGATTTAATATCTGTTAAAAAAACCCTAAGACTTGCCATCCAGAAAGATGGTTGTCTTTCTGGATGGCAACAGAAAAATTAAGTAGACTAAGTGTATGGGATCAAGCCATTGTCCTCTTGGCCCTTGTTTACACCAGGTAGAAGATGACAGACGTGTCCTTTTCAGCCACACCCTAATCTCAATTGAGGGTGTGTTTAAAGGACTGGGTATTCTCAGAAAAAGAATTCCCTTTTCTTTTCAATGTCCATTAATATCTCAGACTGCTTTCAAATGTGTCCAAGTCATTGTTCCATGGATCTCGTAGGAGAGGACTGCGGTTTAGAGGAATATAAACCCAAAGCAGCAGTGATACCTTGGAACACAGTTATGCACTGGTATAAGGCAATGTCTCTCAACCTTTAGCCAATTTAAGATGTCTGGACTTCAACTCCTAGAATTCCCCAACCAGCAATGTTGGCTGAGGAATTCTGGGAGCTGAAGTCCAAACATCTCAAGATGGCCAAGGTTAAGAAATATTGAACCAAAGTGTTTGACTTAACTTCCCGAATGAAAAGGAAATGCCGTGGCGGAAATCCAGACCATAATGACCAAAATTTGAAATTCACCTTTAAATCTGCAGAGAACTAGAATCTGCCCTTGTGATTGAGCGATTTTTTAAATCAGTGTACAAGGTCTGCCAAATCATTTATTGAACCTAGAATTGTAGGAAACTCCTTTGTCTCCTTACCTTCTGCTTTTTATCCAATGCTTTTTATCCAATGCAACCATGTGATAAATACGCACAACTGGTTTGGACATTTATCTATCTATGTATCTATCTTCAGGCATAAATTTCCTCCCATATGGTTAGAAAAGCATCGTTGCTGGAATGAGGAGTGAAAGTTAATTCACGTTTACTTGCTGTTGTTTGATGTGGATCCCATTTTATTAGTCCACAGTTAATGAAAGTGGGTTGCCAATTTTGGCCATAGACAAACGTTCACCCAACATTCCTAATGTTGGCCTTTGTGTTCCCAGCCTGATAATGCGTGAAATAAGATGTTTTTTAGATTGCTAAGTCATTGTACTGAGTTAGCATAATGTAGACTAATTCTTTTGACACATTTCTGATTTTTTTTATCTAGATGACCATGATGTCTTGTCATTCTTGACATTTCAGTTGACAGAGCCTGGCAAAATGACGGTAGGTATTTTTGGATTATGCATTTGTTCTGCAGGCTCACTAAGAATATGCAGAGCGAGCATTCGCAATAAAACAGGATAATAATCTGCAGTTAGCTTGCAAATCAACTACATTGAATCTTTGAGTAGAGTATCTTTCCTTTTTAGAAAAATAATCTTTTTTTAAAAAAAAAAAAGCAGGCTAATTCTAGATTTCTGATGGAATTATAGGCTTGCAGTATATGTTTTGTGGTCTTTCCATCTTTTTTAATTATGCCAGGAAAACGTGGAAGATTAGAGAGGTCAAAAAGAAAGTTAGTACTAGCAGTTCTTTAACCATATTCAGGCAGTCATCATCACACAATTATGTTCCCAGAAGGAGGAGAATGAAGCTTTATTCACCCAGATCTCTCTTCCTTGTTTCATCTTCCTTGTTGGCCCTGCTTTTTCTTGGCACTAAAGCAGCAGATCAGAAGTTAGTTCAGAAGAAGTTATCAGTGCACAGACTGGTAGTCTTGGATTTACAATTGGTCACATAGCAACCGCTTGAAGTTCCGACGGACCTACTGGAAGGGGGGGACGAGTTACAACCCAGATCCAAAGTTCTGACAGTCATCATCCCCCCCATGATGTCTGTGGAGGTTCTCAGTTATCCAGGTCATGTTATCCAGTTATGACTTGTTCTGTCCCCGTCTCCCACACGCACAAACACCCACCCCAAAGGGTTAAATAATTGTTCCAAAACAGTCAAAGTTTCGTTATCAAAACTTGGCAGCAACGCAGCAACTGCCTGCCAAGAGCTTTTACTCCAAGAAGGAGGGGTTGTTCCTCCACTAGATAACACAAAAATATAGACAGTTTGAAGCAGTCCGGTAACAGAAATCCACAACAGATGAGGCGTTGTTCATCCCAAAAGTGCAAGTGACTCGCCAGAGCTTTGTCCGTCACAGAGCTGGAATGGCCATCACCCTCCCTTATATAGCCTGTGGGGTATGGTCCAGTGACTCAGCTCAATCTCTGGCACGCTTCCTCATCTGCTGTGACCGTTTAGCACGCCGACGCTGGCGTGGATCCAGCCACAACTTGTCTCCCTCATCACTCTCTGACAGATCGGAGACACCTGGCTCCTGGCCAATCTCCTCTCCTTCGGCCGACACCTGAGGAATTGCCAGAGAGGAGGGGCCGGGAGAGGGAGGCCTGGCCGGCTCCTCTCCTTCATGTTCGGAGCCTTCTTCCTCCGATACGATGGGCTCGGGGGTCGGAGCCACAACACGACTGTGATGGCTAGGCTCCATTATGGTTGTCCCAAAGGTGCTTTTTTCAAGAGGCAACTGGTGTTCAAACTCTCTAAAAGAATGCAAATGACCAGCTGTCTGCAAGGAACATAAATCCTTCCATTCCCCACCATCGAGTCAGAGCTGAAGAAGCTTCATGGATGAGAAGCAAAATGTCTTCAAAAAGAAAAACCAGAAACTCCAGTTGCCTCCTGAAAAGCCCCTTTGGGGTCCTCCCATGACCTCATTTCCGGTACTTGATTGCACTTAGAGCACTAGGCCACTTAAAGCACTAGGGCCGTATTTACAGCATTCTGCAGTCATATGACCACAGTTTATGACAGTTTTCCTGAAAACCAGCATTAAGTTCCAGTTTTTGGCGCCCATAGCAAAGCATTGGTTTGCTTAAATGACCACAGCATCAACCAGGCTGATTTGCTTAATCATGCGACCAACCCATTTTACGACCATTATGAGTTATGACCGTGATGGCTAGGCTCCATTATGGTTGTCCCAAAGGTGCTTTTTCAAGAAGCAACTGGGCTTTCTTGTTTTTTTCTTTGAAGACGTTTTCGCTTCTCATCCAAGAAGCTTCTTCAACTCTGACTGGATGGTGGGGAATGGAAGGAGTTCTATTCCTTGCAGACAGCTGGTCATTTTGCATCCTTTTAGAGAGGTTGAAGCGAAACGTCTTCAAAGAAAAAAAACAAAAAACCAGAAAGTCCAGTTACCTCCTGAAAAAGCACCTTTGGGACAACAATGACGTGGGTGACTGAGAATCTCTACAGACCTCCATTATTTATTTATTTATTTATTTATTGGTTCGATTTATATGCTGCCCTTCTCCAGAGACTCAGAGCGGCTTACAATGCGTTAAGCAATAGCCGTCATACTTTTGTATATACCTGCTTAGTAGGGCTTTTGCACACACACACCCCCCCCAAAAGCGGTGTTCTTTTTTATACAAAGTCATCTTATTGTCCCCACAGTCCGGGTCCTCATTTTACCTACCTCGGAAGGATGGAAGGCTGAGTCAACCTTGAGCCTGGTGAGATTTGAACTCGCAGTAATTGCAGACAGCTGGCAGCTAAGTGCTACTTAACAGCACTTTAGTCCGCTGCACCACCAAGGCTCCTAAGCTGAGTTATAGTTGTAACTCAAGGACTCTGTACACTGCTTATGCATTTAGAGGCTTAGTTCAGCAGAATCTGGAATAGCATGGGTAAAACAAACACCCTGCTCCAGACTTTTCTCATCTCACAAGTGACAGGATAAAGTCTGGCAGGAAATAAGAGGTAACAATCGGGGAATACTGCCTCATAGTTCCCTTTACATAAAGACAAACAGGTAGCGCGTATGAGCCCGTTCAGCTTCTTCGAACTGTTCCTCGGAAGCCTCAAAATGTTACCTCAGAGTGCCTGATGCCAATAGTGCTTGTCAAATTTTAGGATGCCTTTTTACTCAGAATTGATTTCGTAGCCTCCACCAGATGCAGACATTGCTGAAAAGGACAAAGAGAAATATCAAGAAGAGTTTCAGCATTTCCAGCAAGAGTTGGACAAAAAGAAAGAGGAATTTAAGAAAGAGCATCCGGACATGCAAGGCCAGCCAAGTAAGTAGTCAAGTGATAAACTCGATGTAGAAAGCCAAGTCTTCATTGAAAGAATTGCTTTTCTAAATGGGCATTCTTTCGGGTCTGTTGGCAAACAAGGTTCTTTCCTAGACAGTCCATGGGAGAATGACTAGAGCAGTGATGGCTAACCTTTTTGCCATCGCGTGCCAGGAGAGGGGGGGCAGGGGCGGGTCATGCGCGCACGTGCCCACACGCATGCACGCGCAACCCCCTCCCCCCCACTCCTGGCACATGAGGGCCTGGTAGGCCCGTTTTTCTTTCTTACCTGGCTCCAGATCCTGTCTATTTATCTAGGAAGAGCGAAAAAAGCCTTTCCCACTCCCTTGGAGGCCCTACGGAGGCTGAAAGGGCCCAATTCCTGACTCCTGGTGGGACAGGAAGTGACGTTCTTTGCTGTCCCCAGCCTCCAGAACCTCTCTAGGAGTCTCTAGGAGCCTCTCTAGGAATCTCTAGGTGCCTCTCTAGGAGTCTTTGGAGGCCAGGGACAGCAAAAAACGTCACTTCCTGTCCCACCGGGAGTCAGGAAATGGGCCCTTTCAGCCTCCGTAGGGCCTCTAAGGGAGTGGAAAAGGCTGTTTTCGCCCTTCCCAGATAAATAGGCAGGATCTGGAGCCAGGTAAGAAAGAAAAACGGGCCTTCCCCCCCCCCCCCCCCCCCAGTCCCTCCAGATGCAGGAAACAGCCTGTTTCCCTACTTCTGGTGGGCCCAGAAGGCCCGAAAATCAGCTGAGCTGGCGTGCCCACTAATATGGCTCCGCGTGCCACCTGTGGCACGCGTGCCATAGGTTCGCCATCACGGGACTAGAGGATCCCGTAGTTCTATGATTTTCACAAGGGAATACAGAAGGGAAAATGAAGAAATGATCTTTGCTTTGCAGTGCATTCAGTCTGCTATACGCACCAGTTCCTTTAGCACAGTGATGGCTAACCGTTTTGCCGTCGTGTGCCCAAAGCGGGGGGAGTGCAGGGTGTTTGCACACGTGCATGCCCACACCCATAATTCAATGCACCTTGCACATGCGTGCATGACCCACCCACCCCGCTCTCCCCCCGCCTTTGGCATGTGACGGCCTGGTAGGCCCATTTTTCACCCACCCTATCTTTCCTTTGAAATTGAAATTCTTCATCCACTCACTGACTCATAAATGGGATTTATTTCAGGCGCAGATGTGCATAAGCCTAATGCTATTGAATGAAACATCTCAAGTAGACAGATCTTATTTAGAACTGCTTTTGTGCTTCCCTCTGACTTGTGTGTGTTACTGAGAACACCTTAGTTAAACTCACATCAAAATACAGCAAGTGGTTAAGTATGTGTTTATATGCAGTTATGTTGGAATCATTTGAACCACCAGAGTGTCCCACTTATGTGGTTTTGTTTTAAAGTGGAAGATATCTTTGAGACGGTGAGTGATCGTGAGCTGAGACAGATCTTCGAAGGCCAAAATCGAATTCACCTGGAAATAAAACAGCTCAACAGGCAATTAGACATGATTCTGGATGAACAGAGAAGATACGTCGCTGCGGTAACCGAAGAGATTTCCAAAAGAGGGTCAAATATTCCTAGCCCTCAAGGACAGGTATATTGTTGGTACACATGTTACACAGGTCACAGTTCTGTATTTTGACAGTTTTGTACTTTTCACTAACAGTTCTATTCTCTGTTTCTTTTCTATTCTTTTACAGGCTTCCCAGTTAGAACTTGACAATATCGTAAAAACTCAAGAAGAGGTTCTGAGACAAGTTGGGGAAATGAAGTAAGGATTCATATGTGAAAGACATAATATACCAGCTTATGTCCAACAGTGGTTTCACATTATTATATAAGATTGTTGTTGAGGTGTGAACTACTCAATGGTGAATTACTGTCGCCATCCATCGCTGCTGCTGCCTATTGTTGCTTCCGTACGCCCCATTTTCAGCCTACGCATGTCCCATTTTTGGCCCGTTCCATACGGTGGGGATCATTGCCACGCCACCTATCCCCGCTGCCTGGAACAGGCCAAAAACAGGATGCGCGGAGGCTGAAAATGGGGTGCATGGAGGCGATGATAGGCAGCAGCAGCGATGGATGGTGGCGACAGGCGGTGGCGATTCCTGCAGCCTGGAACAGCTGATAGGCAGTATTCTGGGAAGCCGATCCAACCGCCAATCAGCTCCTCGTGCTAAATCAGGCTGTGCTGAAGCTAACCAGGCTGTTTGCTGCAAGGAGGTAAATTGCTGGGAGGCAGAGCCCGAAGGGTGGGAGCCGGCAAGTGGGCAAGGCTTCGGCAGCATTCGCTGTATAAGATGCATAGACATTTCCACCCACTTTTTGGGGGGGGTGGGGGGGTGGGAAGTGCTTCTTATACACCGAACAATACGATAGTTCCCTTTCTTTTTTGCTCATTGAAATTCCACACTTTCTGTTTAGTCTTTGATGGCCTATCCATATACAAGTTTGTTTGTTTGTTTTTTTAAATGACTCTTGCCAATCTAGCAAATGCATTTGAGGTCCTTGTTGCAGTGCATGGGTAAACAAAGTCATATAACATATCATGATGAAAGGAGGATAGGAGCCTGTGGTCTCTACCATCTTTGCAGCAGAACATCTGTGGGTTGAAATTTATTGAAGTTGGAGCAGAGGTTGAGATAACGATTTGACTTAAGTTCTGGTTTCCTTACTGAAGAAAAGATGGCTCCTGAGCTGTTGTATTTTGGACTGCTTGTCTAGCAAGCATTTCCTCTGACTATTTTATACCGGTACTAGTTTCAGGGTGTTTTATGGGTATAGTCAGAGAGCATGTATTAACTTGAAATGTAAAACAGAGCCTGTAGTACAGTGGTTTAAAGCACCCTGTTATTAACATCTATTAACATCTGCTGCTTGCAATTACTGCAAATTCGAATCCCACCAGGCTCAAGGTTGACTCAGCCTTCCATCCTTTCTAAGGTGGGTAAAATGAGGACCCAGATTGTGGGGGCAATAAGCTGACTTTGTATAAATATACAAAAGTATGAAGGCTATTGCTTAACGCACTGTAAGCCGCCCTGAGTCTCCGGAGAAGGGCGGCATATAAATCAAATAAAAATAAAAAAATAAACTTTTCCTTCCAAGAGTGTGAATTTTATCTGGTGAAAATTAAGTGAGGACTTTCTGAGCAGTGATTTCACAAAGAGAGAATGGAGGGAGGAGAGAAAGCAGGGAGAGGGGGTGGGAAGAGAGGAGAGGAAAGGAAAGGAAGAAGGAAAGGAAAGAAGGAAAGGAAAGGAAAGGAAAGGAGAATACTCCCTGCCAGTTTCCCACAGGGAGTCAAAAATCAACCCACAATTTCTCAATTTAGGAACAATCTTTGAAGTGATGACTCAGTGGGGCTAGTAAATTCTATTATGTGCCTTGCAGTCTTTAATGTTGAAGATGCAAGCTGGGTACCATTCATTATACAAAAATACTACTGTGTCCTGGAAAGATTTTTTTAAAAAAAATAATCCACACTCTCCCCCTCAGATTCAGAGTCCTACAGCTGCAGTTTTTCCAGCATTCTGATCAGATTGGGAAGATGAGTTTCCCTCTGAAGTTTTCAACAATTGATCAGTTCAATAATAAGTTCAATTGGATCTTAAGCAACCTAAGCAACCCATAAAGAAAATGTTAATACTGTGTACAAAAGCACACTGACTGTCATTTTCCCCCTGTATATTTTTATGTTGCAAATTTTAAGAGATATCCCTGGTTATTTAGCCTGGGAAATCCAACAGTAAAAATGAAAAAGTCTCTGCTACGATGTCAAAAGGATTTTAAAAATACGTAATATACTAATTGCGCCCATAGTGATTTTTTTTTTAACTTGGTCACTTGCTTTTTGGAGAGAAAATAAATGACAAGTCCAGGAATGAAGCTGAAAGCCAAGAAAGCAAAACTCCACATCATTGGGTAATAATGATAATTTAGGTAATGAAAAGCTAGGTGTAGCTTAAATTGTTATTAATTCTTCCAGTGTGTATCTTTTCTCACAAACTCACTGGGACCTTTAAACAATGTCTGAGATTTTAAAAAATTATATATTTACATCTACAAATCAATACAATTTTCTTCAAGTCATTTTTCCCCATGTTTTTTAAGAAAAGTAATAATTACCCTGATTATAAATTTCCATAGAAACATTAAAACTTATGAAAAGTACATGACATTTCCTTAGATTAATAACTTGGTAAATTATCAAATTCCTGTGCGGTATATTTTATTACAAAAAGTATAATTATGGTTATACAATAACAGCTTTTATTCAACTCCAATTATACTTATGCCCAAAGTATTCTGTTCGGCTGTTATTTTTCAAAACATTGGTCTTTATAAGTTTTTGGATACTGGAGTTCATCAGAAAAAAACCCACCCTATTATTTAAGCTGGTTATTATCTATAAATGCTTAGCAATTTTTTAAATCAAATCTGTACTTTTAGTTGAGATCTTTCTGTCCCAACTAATGTGGAACTTTAGCTTAGATCAGTGATGGCTAACCTTTTTGCCATCGCGTGCCAAAAGCGGGGGGGGGGGCATGGTGGGGTCACACGCACACGTGCCCACATCCATAATTCTATGCACCCCAACCCTCCGTGCTCCCTCCATTTTTGGTATGCGATGGCCCGGTAGGCCTGTTTTTCGCTCTCCCCAGGCTCCAGAGCCTTTCTAGGAGCCTGGGGAGGGCAAAAACAGCCTCCCCCCCACCCAGAGGCCCTCTGGAGGCCAGAAACAGTGTGTTTCTTGACTACTGGTGGGCCCAGAAGGCCCGAAAAATCAGCTGGCCGGCACACACATGCATGCCGGAGCTGAGCTCGCATGCCCACTGATATGGCTCCACGTGCCACCTGTGGCACCCGTGCCATAGGTTCGCCATCACGGGCTTAGATGTTCCATTTAATTTGTTTCCTTTATACGTACAGTTCTGTGGGTTCAAGAGGCAGTTCAGTTCAGTTTTTCAAGAAACTTTTTTTAGAAAATCTGTATTTTTAGTTGAGATCTCTCTATCTCAACTAATATGGAACTTTATTTTTAAATAAAGTTGAACTTTAAATTTTTAGAATTTGTTTTTTAAAAATCTATATTTTTAGTTGAGATCTTTCTGTCTCAGCTAATGTGGAACTTTAGCTCGGATGTTCCATTTAATTGGTTCTGTGGATTCAAGAGGCAGTTCAGCTCAGTTTATGTTTGACATATACCGTATTTTTCAGAGTATAAAACACACTTCCCCCCCCCAAAGGAGGTTGAAAATTTGGGTGTGTCTTATACTCCGAATGTAGCCCCACCCACCCGCCATCCCCCACCCTTCAGCCTCGGTGCGTCTTCTTCTTGGCTGCAGAGATTGGCACAGACAATAGCTTGTGTTTTTGGACTCCGCGCCTCACGTTTTCAGCCTCCAAACACTCCGTTTGAGACCCGTTTAAGGCTGCGGGGATCGCGCACGCTCACAACCAGTGAACTAATGTGCTGAAGCTGACCAGGCTAAGGACGCTAGCCAGATAAATACCTCATAGCCAGAATTTTTTTTTTCCTATTTTCCTCCCCAAAAACTAAGGTGTGTCTTACACTCCAAAAAATAAGTATTTGTTTTAAAAGTTCAGGTGCATTAAATGGCCTCTCTTACATGAGCATTCTTGACTCTCTTTCCAGGAATTCCATGGGGGAAACTCTGCGTCTAGTCACTGGCATTCAGCACCACCCTGCTTCCTCTGGTGGGATCTACGAAACCACACAGCATTTCAACGACATTAAGGAACATCTCCATATCGTAAAGAGGGATATTGAGCATTTAGTCCAGAGGAACATGGTATCTGTTGTTATTTCTGTCCTAGGTTTTTGGGGGGCGGGGGGGAGGAAAGGTGTCCCCAAAAGTCAACATGATGGCTGAGACTGGAAAACCCTGCCCCCGTTTAATTGCAAAAATGGCAGAGGACTTTAATTACATGATTGCAGTTATTTATTGTAACACAGGAATCTCCTCAGACCGATGGTTTATACCTGGATAAAGCTAGATAAGGTTCAATGGCATTCAAGGGGGAGGGATAGACTTTGCTCTCTTGTGCCCACATAGGAATTCCAGACTAATTCCCCATTTGACTCCTCCTCCAGCTTGGCCAATTTCTCCCCAACATCCTTCATTTATGACTGCATTTGGCTATCTGCTTCTACCAGAAAAGTTGGCAGTTCGGCAGTTCGAATCCCTAGTACTGCAATACTGTAATCCTACAATAGTAATTGCAATGCTGCAATACTTCCCACATTTGCACCTCATCAAAGGCCTCCTTTCACGAAAGAAGGCCCTGGATGGAAGGGCAGTTCCTTTGTACTGGTTTTGTCCCTGCTGGCACATGAGAGAAGTCCCTGGTTGCCCTGGCACAAAAGAAGGCCGCATGAAAGAAAATTATTTCAATCAAAATGATTGTAGAGTACATTCATAGATTCGGCTTGTTGAAAAATCAATTCATCATCTTGTTTGTTTTTCAGCCATCAAATGACAAACCCAAATGTCCAGAGTTGCCACAATTTCCATCATGTTTATCCACAACACACTTCTTTATATTTGTAGCATTCCAGACGCTACTCTTTATTAGTTACATCATGTACAGGTAAGTGTCGACTTGAACATACCTTGCAAACAGGGAGGAGCCTTGAGGAATAGAACTGAATGACTGGCTCAGAAATGAATGTGTGTTTGTTCTAAGCAAGCCCTAAAAATGTCTTGAGGCACATAAAATTAAATTGTAAGAAACACAGAGAGAGATGCTGCTTATCCCTGATACCACTGTGTTTAAGATGCTGGTGCCTTGGCACAAATGCACTTTTATCGTTATGGTTGGCAGAAATAGCCTGCAGTACTGCACTCTAACCACTGCGCCACCACAGCTCTTTAGCAGCCTTTTAAAATCTGCATTCCCAAGGTTGTAGAAAAAGAGACAGGGTGGACAAGATTTTAAGCTCTTTTGCTGTCATGGAAATGCATAAGTGTTGTCCTCTAATCATTTCTCCCTCCCCTCCTTTCTTGGGTCTTAAATATGGGGGTCAAAGCTGGGAGGGGCTCCTAGGTGGTGGTGGGGGATTGAACTGAATAAGCTGAAATTGGACCCAGGGGTGTCTGGGTAAAAGTCCCGGTGATGAAGCAAGTCTTTCTTAGCGTAGCTTTCAATATAATATTGTTACGTGAATAAAACTTGAGAGGACAAAATATTAAATAAGCCGCCTAGTGCTCCTTGAGGAAAGATTGACGTAGAAATGTGTCCTTGGTACTCTCTGTGCTTGGCTGTTTACTTACAGACGACTTATTACCTGAGCAGGTGATTTAGTTGGGTAATAAAACATCTGCAAGAAAACAACCAAGCTCTGAAAGCACCAAGGACCCCCACAGTTCAACCCTCAGCTACAAATACTCTCTTCTACCGGCAACTAAATGACTTTGTAAACACCTGCAAGGAAAAATTAAGCACCGTCTTTTCCAATCCCTTCTGTGTGGTATTTTCCTTTTGCAACACAAAATGGATAGAGTACGTTCCTTATATGTCGCATCGCATGCGTATCTTAAGCACCGAGACGCTTACGGGTTGAAAGCATTAGCTGTTCCCTGGGCCCTCCTCCCAGGGGACCCAATTGGGGGCTCCTTTCATGTCCCCGGCAAGAGCTGGAACAAAGGACAGGAGCTCACGCTGTCCCACAGCAGCACTCAGGTCTCGAACACAGGTTTGCTGACCTCCAACCCAGCATCCTACCCATGTGAGCCACTGTGCTCCTGGCCTTCTACGTCAATCTAATTTAATTATTAGCGTCTCACTATAAGGTATTCGGTGGGAAATAATATTGGTCTAAATGGCTCTGCTTCTGTCAGTCACTTCACTGTGATCTGAAGTAATTGTTAATCTTATTTCAGCAGTTAGCCTTAGGTTGGTTTGGAGATCTTGAAGACTGTGGTGAGCTTAATTATTTCAGATTAAAGTACTAAAAAGGCCACGTTCAGCCCAAGAAGCTTACGGTAGGGCTGCCCTGTCTCCCCCATCTGAATTCCAGAGCATTCCTGGTTCTGAAAGAGTCACTTATTGAGGCAGACAAAAAGCTTTCTAAAGTCAGTTGAGCTAATGGATTTCTCTTTCTGTTGTGTCTACAGGAGTCAGCAAGAAGCAGCAGCAAAGAAATTCTTTTGATGGCCTCTCTATTGTGCGTTCCAGAGGTGCATGGAAAGCGTTGCACTGGTTGGAGAAGAGGGAAGGAAATCCTTTAGTGTTGAAAATGCTTCAATGTTTTAAATTATTGAGTTCTTTCTTAATCAAGTACACCGAATAATGGATTGCGGATGTTATAAAACGGACAGATTCCAAGGCAGAAAAGAGATAAATTCTGTCTTTGAGCATCCAGGAGAAAAGGGTGGATGGAAAATACCTTTACTTCATTGTCAAAATACATCCCAAGTAAGGTCTTGGCACAGGACTATTTCTCACACTTATTTTTTGCATTCTTATTTGGGGAGATCATGGAAGGCATGATCTGTATAATAATTGTTGTGTGTCTCAGAGAGGAAGGCAGGCAGGCAAGGCAAGCGGGCATTGGGGTTCTGAAATTGCATCCCATTTTAGAGCTGTGAGAGAGTGCAAAAAAATAAAATTAATCATGTAACCTTGTGGCGGCATTAGATGAGCAGAGTTAGAGATTGCCAATTCAACTTTAAAAAAATATATAGTTTTGGGGAAACCGCGATAAGCAGGGGTATGAAATGAGGAAGTTGTGAGAACAGCTCAGTCCTTAACGGTGCAATTGTTCTGTGTAGCAAAAGGTAGACAGGAACCAGCTCTTTTTAGCATGTTTTGATACCGTTATTTGTATTCGTTGTATTCACATCAATCGTAACTTTTGTAAAAGTGTTTTTTAAGCCCTCTTCAACGAAGAGATCCTAGCTTGCGTGATCTTGAAAGTCATCTGACTTGGGAGAATACAGGACAGCCGTGATCTTCAAAACATTATCGAACTTGTATCGAGTTCTTCTTTGGTCCTCTCCAAAGCCAAGGATACTGTTGTATAGACACTGACAGCATCGTTTAAAAACAAAATATTCAGGCTTCTTCTCCTGTTTTTGCTGAACCGGTATTGTTCTTCATCTTCACGTATTCTTAAGTCTTGGCCGCTTATTATGTAATCCTTCTTAAGGCAGTTCCAGAACAACAAATGTGATTTTACTCTGCCCTGCATCCTGCCTGTATAATATTGACTTGAAACTTCATTTTTTTACAGTCGTAGAAATTCTAATGGAATAGCTTTCCCATATTCGTCAAGTGCTCAAATTCCACTGAACTTAAAATATTAAAAGGCAAGTAATGTTCGCTGTTATCCAGTATTACATATTTTGAAGGCATTGTTTGCAGTTTTGAGAAACAGAACAAATCTATGCAATTCTCCCCCTTCAAAGATATTGGCAGCGTTGTATTGGGATTGATAAAACGGAAGTTTTCCACCAAGTTTTGAAAAGCACGCAACTGCAGAACACCTTCCTAAAACTCACAAGTGAGGACAAATAAGCAGACTTATTTTTCTCAACCCAAATCATTCAAAAGGACCACGATCCATTCTGTTTCACACCAGCAAATGTTTTTATAGGTGCCTTGGACAAATTAAAACCAAATGTATGTTATAAAAATGACCTACTAAATCAACGGTTTGTGCGATTTTGAGTTTTCATTAAAGAAGACACTGCTTTCTTTTGTGCAGAAAAAAAAGTGGATTCTGTTGCATTATTTTTCTTTGGAATATGCTTGGGTCATGATGCAAACCTTGTAGATAAACATCTTTATTTTCTTTTGGACATAATGTGAATCTACCCAGCTGAGAATTAAAATATTGAAGCAATTGGTGGTATTGTATCTTGTGTTCAGAGGGTAAAATACAGTAAAGCTGTACTGGGAAGCATTGTTAAGACTGGACTTAATATCCCAAGAATAATTGGATCCACAACAAGTGGACAGATTTCAATATAAGGTCCCTCATGTCCTAACAAATCCATGAAATGCACATAATTTTGAAAGGCGTTTACTCCATAACTTGCATTTTCACACATCTATCATTCTGTGTGACATATAATGAAACATTTCTAGTCTCGTTTTGAATTTTGGTAGGAATACAATGCAATTTTATGACCTGCCTGTAGTTTTAATGATGGCGGCAATCAAATTATTTCACAGGCCCTTCTTGAATAATGATAGAAGAGAGACAATTTGGGATAGTGGACAAGGCATCAGACTAGAAACCAAAAGGCTGTGAGTTCTAGTCTCTCCTTGGGTACTGAGCCAGTCGGTGTTGTGACCTAGGCCTAAGTAATTATTACCAGACACAATCAGTCCTAAACAAACATATTTTGTTAGAACAGCTGAGAATTGCTTCATTCTCAGCTTAATCCAAATTAATTCCAAAATAAGTCCTTCAGAAAAAGTCCTTCGGCCTTATCACAAACCTTTGTCTTCTTTGGCACCCTGCCAAAGGCTTTTCTTGGCAAAGCCCCACAAAGTTCAGAAACGAGATGCCGACAAGAAACAAATGTAGCAACATTGCTTTCCTACAAAGAGCCCAAGAGCCATTGCTGCTCTTTTAAGCCTTATGGGAGAGCCCAATCATCTGGCCTTACTCCCAAGTTGTCCTTTTTGCTTTAGCTGCTCTTGCCTTCTGGCAGCTCTTCGCGTGCATGCACTAGAAACAGGCTCCTCCTGTTCCTCTGCCTCTCTGCTGTCCACCTCTGTAGGCTCCGGAGTCCACACATCGCTCCCAGATGGCCCTGGCCCCATCTCTGCCTCCGACACAGACCCCTCGTCCGGGCCTTCCCCTGACTCCAGGACTGGCTCATTGTCCTCCCCAGCCTCCTCACTGTCCGACTCCGCTGCCAGCTCTGCAGGCTGCTGGTGGACCACAACAGTCTTGTTTTTGCGCCAGTCACCCTCAGCACTAGGAAGGAGGAGGCAATGGCAAACCACTTCTGAAGAACCTTGCCATGAAAACTGCAGGAACTTGTCCAGTCCAGGCAGTTGCCAGGAGCCAGAACAACCCAAAAGCGTCTGTGTGCACACGCACCAATGCCAATAATTGCAGAATTCTCTATAACTGGAAGTACAATTCATCTGCTGGTGAGATGCAGTTTTTGATAGAAACTTTGGAAACGTAATTGCCAATTCTTGTATGTTTTTGAAGACCCCTGTTCTGTTTGTATGTTGAAAATATGTTCAGACTCTAGAAAGAGTGTAGAAAAGAGCAACAAAGATTTTTAGGGGACTAGAAGCTAAAACATGAACGGTTGCAGGAACTGAGTATGTCTGGTTTCATGAAAAGAAGGACTAGGGGTGCCATGATAGCAATGTTACAATATTTCAGGGGCTGCCACAAAGAAGGGAGTCGAGGCATTCAAAGCACCTGAGGGCAGAACGAGAAGCAATAGATGGAAACTAATCAAGGAGAAAATTAACATAGAACTGAGGAGAAATACCCTTAGTTACAATTAATTAGTGCAGTAGATTGCCTCCAGAAGTTATGGGTGCTCCAACACCGGAGTTTTTAAAGAAGAGATTGGACAGTTATTTGTCTGAAATAACATAGGGTCTCCTTCAACAGAGGGTTGGACTATAAGACCTCTGAGGTCCCTTCCAACTCTTATTCTGTTGTTTCCAAATTAAAACATCAAAATAAATCAAAATTTGATTTTATTTCATTGAATTTTATTTGAAGTTATTCTTAGGAAAACTGTTGGTGGTTTTTATACTTTCGCAATGGCACGTGCTGATGATGAAAGGAAGACCATTAACTTACTCTTTAGATTATTCTTTGTCTAATTTTTAATCCCCTTCCTACAAATTAGAAGTTGGTAACATTCTACCAAGATCCTGAAAATTTTCCAACCAAGACTTGATTTCTTCAGGCTGAGGGTTTCTACATATGAAGCTTCTTTGCTGACATGTGATATATCTAGCTGAGGGACGTTAAAAATAATGGGAAGTTGATATGCTGCAAAAGTGCCAACTTTCATCTTTAATGAAGAGAATGCTTCTGGATTCCAGCATTAGTAGAAAAACTATCTATCTATCTATCTATCTATCTATCTATCTATCTATCTATCTATCTATCTATGAATAGCTACATCAAATGCTTTGCCTGGAAATATGCCCACCTCCTTCTTCCTTACCTCAAAATTATCCCTAAAAGTGAAATTCTCCGGGGCTAGAAAATTGCTAAGGGACAATTTTATCAGTGTGCCACCCAATAAGTGGATATTTTGTAATTGGCTGCCCTCCAGCATTAGGAGAGGTGCCAGGTGTGCATATGTTATGGTCTCAAATTTTTTGGCCCAGAAAAGTTGGCTACTTTTGCTCTATGTGAGAATACGCAGCATGTATTGGTAGAACCTGCGAGGTGATTCCTGTTTTAAGCACATAAACAATCCAGTCCAATAAGGCAGACTCAGAGCTGCTCTGAGATTGCTTCAGTCTTGTTTCCAAACAAAAGACCTGCTGATAAACAAATTGTTATGCTGAGGAGTGGATTTGTTTTAATTCGGTACCGAAGTGCATTAAAAGGATCAGCCAAGGGTGACTACTTCTGTGTGGCCTGTTGTAATGGTGACCCATAGGAGTTCTCATCCAACTCAACATAAAAATAATTCAGATAGTTAACTTACATCAGTGGTGAAATTCAAATTTTTTACTACCGGTTCTGTGGGCGTGGTGTCAATTGGTGGACGTGGCAGGGGAAGGATATTGCAAAATCTCCATTCCCACCCCATTCCAGGGGAAGGATATTGCAAAATACCCATTCCCTCCCCACTCCTGGGGGAAGGATATTGCAAAATCTCCATTCCCACCCCACTCTGAGGCCAGCCAGAGGTGACATTTGCTGGTTCTCCGAACTACTCAAAATTTCCATTACCAGTTCTCCAGAACCTGCTGGATTTCACCCCTGACTTACATTCAATTTAATAGTCCATTATTATCTGGGCCATGGTGCTGTTTGAATTAAGAGAGGTTGTGGCCACCATCTTTTCTGACACAGTTCTCTCGATGCTATATTTATTCTGTACATGACCTGCTTTCAATTAACTTTTGGTTTGATTGAAGTCTCTTTCATTCCTCTATTCCCAGCTACAAATTAAAAATCCCTGTGTATGAGAATTGGGTTGTACAATAGTCTGTCTCACACCTCCGTGATGCCTTACCTTGAATCCATCTGAGTTAGCTCTGTTGCTATGCCATGATTACGAAAGATGAACCATTGTTTTGATCATCTAATCTTCAAGATTTGCACACGATCCCAGACTAAATAAACCACACCCACCCGTTTAACAGTGTAGGTTAAAGTAGGATTGGCTAGCTTGTGGATCAATAGGTCTCAAGACAATAGCCACTTGAGTTCGAAAGGATAAAGCAGAGGTCTTCAAACTTGGCAGCTTTAAGACTTGTGGAGTTTAACTCCCAGAATTCTCCAGCCAGCTATGCTGAGAGTTGAAGTCCACAAGTCTTAAAGCTGCCAAGTTTGAAGACCTCTGGGATAAAGGATGCTCTTGATTTGACCTGGAGAATAACAGTAACCCGGAAGTGATTGCAGTCAAGCCTCCGGAGAGATTCATAGCTGATTCATTAACAAATCACTAAAATGTGCTAAATCTTTAGAGACCACAACTGTAGAAAGATACAGAATGTTGTTCTAGCATAAATTTATAATCACCAATGAAAATCTAGAAAAAGAAATATATTGGAGAGACTTAATGCGAATGGATAAAATATCCATGAATAAAAGGATCGGTTCTCATTTAAAAGAAGGACCTCCACAACCATTCAAATCTCTTTGATCTTTCTAACCTGATTTATTGTTGACCTGTTCCACAAAATTCACATAATCAACCTCGTCCAGCTATTACAAATCAAACAATAGGGCCATTAGTGGCTTATTTTATGCCTGAATGTATGTGAACAAAGGAAAAACAAATTAGATCTCTAGATTTCTCATCTCTCGTTCTCTCCCATCTCCGGCCCCACCCACCCTTCCACATCTCTTGAAAAAATAAAAATTAGCTTAAGGTATTAATACAAAAAGTAAATACAAAATCTAATGATGTTTCTGCCCCCCTCCCTCCTGGTAATCTGAACCATCTGCCTTGGCCTGCTAAGGAGTACACCGCCTTAATCCAGATTAGAGTTGACGAACTGTTTCTGGCATAGAGTTTTCCCTAATACTGTGCCCTAGAAGAGCTGTTCAGGGCGGTTGAAATTTCATTTGTTGATTGGTTCATTCTTTTTTCCCTTCGGGCTGCGGGTTTCCTGGTGGCGTGGCGTGTTTGTTTTTTTTTTTACCCCACTTGGCAAGGTGAAAAGAAAAAGGGGAGAACATGGCTTTCCTAATGAAAAGTATGTTGAGTAACCAGGTGAAAAATCTGGGGCTTTCTGGAGGGGGCGAAGAAAAGACAGAAGAAGCAGCCCCCGCTGATCCAGCTGCAGCAGCAGGAATGACCCGGGAAGAATATGAAGAATATCAAAAGCAGGTGATAGAGGAGAAGTAAGTACACCTTCCTATGTTTTCAGTGTGTAAACTGATTTAGATTGTTTAAATTCACAAGACCAGAAATCCAGGGAGGTAGATGCTTTAATCCCTGTGGGTTAAAATTGTACCACTGCTTATTCTCCAGAAGCATTTCTAATTTTCCATAGTAGTATCTCCACGGAAATAGGACCCTTTCCTTTGAATGTTCCTCTTCTTCCAGATGTCTAGGTTGGGGAAAGACAAATACATAATGCGCCCACGATATTTCCTAAATGTAACACAGTTACCAGCTTGTTTAGGAATGGAATTTCATAGGTTTCTTTAGTGCTCATCTGAATCAAATACTTTTCAGAATTTTTCTTTTCCTGCATTGGTTGGAATTGTTAAAATTTGTTTTGTGTAAGCTGGTTAAATCCAATAAAGTTAGATTTACTCTATTTTAAAACAAAAGTGCAGAGGAGAGCAACCAGGATGATTAGGGGACTGGAGGCTAAAACATATGAAAAGCGGTTACAGGAACTGGGCATGGCTAGTCTAGTGAAGAGAAGGACCAGGGGAGACATGATAGCAGTGTTCCAGTATTTGAGGGGCTGCCACAGAGAGGAAAGGCTCAAGCTATTTTCCAAGGCACTTGAAGGCCAGACAAGGAATAATGGATGGAAACTGATCAAGGAGAGATTCAACCTAGAAATAAGGAGAAATTTTCTGACAGTGAGAACAATCAACTGATGGAACAGAAGTTGCCTTCGGAAGTTGTGGGAGCTTCATCACTGGAGGCTTTCAAGAAGAGATTGGGCTGCCATTTGTCAGAAATGGTGTAGGGTCTCCTGCTTGGGCAGGGGGGTTGGACTAGATGATCTGCAAGGTCCCTTCCAACTCTGTTAATCTAATCTAATCTAATCTAAATGGCAACGGTGACATGCCTCTTAAAGTCTAAAAGTACTGTGCTCTTCCTTAAAAAAATATTTTTACTGTGATGTTTATATAATGACATAGGAAACTGCCTACAAAATCAATATTTTAAATACCAATTAGTGTTTTTTAGGAAATGTGCAATATTAGTATTCTACTGTTAGTCGTAATATTAGTATTAGCACTCGACCAGCAAAACCATAGGAAATAAAATGAAAGCATATCGCTACTACTATTGTAGCTACAAAAATAATTGAGTTTCAAGTCTCTAGGACATCATTTCACTAATGATCAATTACATAATGCTTAGCTAAAGCTACACTGTAAGATGATTAGAGGTGAGAGGTTAATGTTCTATGGAATTTGACTCTCCATAGTTATATTTAGTAGTAGTCCTCTTCACAAGATGGGCACTGATCCACAGGAAATTTTAAGGGAATTTTCTTTCTTTCTTGCATGGGAAAATGAAAAATGTGTCCGGGGAGCAAAATAAATCTGTGTTTTTCAAGATCAGAATTCATTTAATACCTTTCATGAAGTTACTTTGTTTCTACTGTGGGTATTTGATTTTAATGGTCAGAAGGTGAAGGAGTCAAGTAGCGTCTTTTCAGATTAGCACGTTTTGCTTATGTCTTTTTAAAATAAAATTGATTAGCCTAAAAAGGTACTACCAGACTCTTAATTTTTTAGCTATCATAAAGTAAGACAGCTCTCTTTCTACATTACGTTGAACGAAGATATCTTTCGGTCATGGCTTTTGAATGAGGTGGAATGCAAAATAAAGTTATATTTCCACTTGTCAAAAGAAGAATTGGGTACTATTAGAACACAGTGCTATATATGGTATGTGGGTGATTAAGTCACCCCAGAGAGCTTAATCGGAGCTATAAAGTCAGCCGTCCCTCCCACTTCTTCTAAAAGATCAATTTTGTCACAAAATTCAACACAGCGAATAATTCAGACATTAAATGACCCATAAAAGGTTGCAAGATGACTCAAGTTCACAGCCTGGAGTAAACCCCCTAGTAGCCCTGTTTCCTGTAACAACTACATTGTCAGTGTTCAACTCATAGCAAGATCATCAAAATATCCCCTTCAAAAAGGGTAGATGGTTTAAGGATCCCTCAAATTATACCTATTGAAATGCTATAAATTTATATATTGGCAACGTTTTTCCGAAGTAGTTTGCCATTGCCTCCTTCCCAGGGCTGAGAGAAAGTGACTGGCCCAAGGTCATCCAGCTGGCTTTGTGTCTAGGGCAAGATTAGAAATCACAGTTGCCCAGTTTCTAGTCTGATGCCTTAACCACTAGACCAAATTGGGGCCTGCTGTAACTATTACTTAGCCACAAAACTAATAGCTCAGTTAAAATGCAACTATACCAGACAACATGAGCCTGATTTTCAGAACCATAGATTTGTCATTATATAGTTCATTTCAGTTCATAAACTCATTCAAAGACATGAGAAAGCCATAAATATGGGAGCTAGTTCCATATATCTCCCGCCCAGCATTCTAAACCCAATGTCAAATGGACATTCCAATGGAAAGAAAACTTACTTTCCATCATATGAAGGAACAACAAGTCTTCCTTCTCTATTTTTAGTTTCATAACTTTAAACGGACACTAAATGAACTGTTGTAAGTCGAGGACTACGTGAACGTTGTGTCAGTTGGTTGGGAATAGTATTTAGATAAATACAATTTATATTATATTTTAATTGTTAACCGCTCAAAATCGCATTGACAAGGCAGGCAGCCATATAAGTCAATATAAATAAACAAACCTCCAGATTTTGAGGGTTCTTCTATTGATGAGCCTTCTAATACAGGGGTGTCAAACTCAAGACCCAGGGCCGGATTTGGCCTGCAGGATGCCGAGCTCCATTTTTGCTGGCAGAGGGTTTCAGGAGGCTGTCCCAGCCGAAAACGGAGTTCACGAGGGTTGTGTGTGGTCCCCCTGAGCTCCATTTTTGCTGGCAGAGGGTTGTAGGAGGCCATCCCAGCAGAAAATAGAGCTCACAAGGGACATGAGTGGTCCACCCGAGCTCTGTTTTCACTGCAGGAGGCCGTTGCAGCTGAAAACAGAGCTCAGGTTTTTGCTCACAGAGCTCTTGGACCACCACAGGTGCCCCCTGACACAAGTGACGTCATGCTGGCCATGCCCACCCTGGCCACACCCATCCCGGCGCCCCAAGGTCAAACACAATCCTGATGCAGCCCTCAAATCGAGTTTGACACCTCTGTTCTAATAAGATGAATGAATCCAGCGGTTGCTTCCAGATGCTCCTTAAGAGTGTCCCTCAGCCTGATGTTTAGCCGGACCTGCTCAGTTGATTCTTACAAAACCTCCCATTTGTGCCTTCAGGATGGAAAGAGACGCAGCTTATGCACAAAAGAAGGCTGGACGAGCTGTTTTGCGGGTTCACTTGCGAGAGAAATACAGACTTCCAAAGGCAAGACCTCTGTCAAAAAATACTGTTTATTACGATCTTGAGAACATATAACATTCTCATAAGTCAGTGCAGTGATGAAATCCAATTTACTTCTGGTTCTGTGGGCGTGGCTTGGTGGGCGTGGTGTGGCTTGGTGGGCATGGCAGGAAAAGGATCCCACCCCACTCCAGGGAAAGGGTACTGCAAAATCTCCATTCCCACCCCACTCTCGGGCCAGCCAGAGGTGGTATTTGCCGGTTCTCTGAACTACTCAAAATTTCTGCTACTGGTTCTCCAGAACCTGTCAGAACCAGCTGGATTTCACCCCTGACTCAGTGGTTCTCAAACTTGGCAACTTTAAGATGTGTGGACTTCAACTACCAGAATTCCCTAGCCAGCATGGGCAATTCTAGAAGCTGAAGTCCACACAACTTAAAGCCGCCAAACAGTGATGTATCTGCTTTGCAATTTATCTTTTCTGTCCTTTCTCAATGACCCCCAAATTTTACATGATATGTAACATGCTGAATGTGCCAGCCAAGAGTCGGGTTAGATATCTTTTCAGGAAAGATTTTAAATGGCATTTTATTTGTATTGCAAAAATCCACGGCATAGAGATAGAAATGGAAATAAAGCCATAAGGCCAGTCAGAACGATGTATAGGTAGACCTTGACTTATGACCACAATTTAGGACCAGAATTTCTGTTACTAAACAAGGTGGTTATTAAACAAGTTACCCAATTTGACATTCTTATTTGCCAACACTTATTAAATGAATCACTGTTGCTGTTAAGAGAATCACATCTTCCACTTACAACCACAATTCAGATTGTGGAACTTTTATCGCTATGGGAGGTGGTGGTTAAGTGATTAGCATCTGATTCTGCAACATTTTTTTTGCTGCAGTCGTTAAGTGAATCATATGGTCATTAAATGAATCTGGCTTCCCCATTGACTTTGATTGTTGGAAGGTGGCTGGGAAGGAGTGGTGCAGTGGTCTACAGAAGGAATTCTCGCCTCACGATCAGGAGGCTATGAGTTCCATCCTAGGTAGTAGCAGATATTTCTCTCTCTGGGAACAATGACTAAATACTGTATCTACTGCGAGCTCTGCATTGGTGACAGGAAGGGCATCCGGCCAGTAAACACTCTGCTCCATTCAGTTGCCCTGACTCCACCCCAATGTAAGGGAATAGAATAGAATAGAATAGAATAGAATAGAATAGAATAGAATAGA
>WNWU01000002.1:59909021-59923203 GCA_012654045.1 Ptyas mucosa
AACAGAACAGAACAGAACAGAACAGAACAGAACAGAACAGAACAGAATTCTTTATTGGCCAAGTGTGATTGGACACACAAGGAATTTGTCTCTGGTGCATATGCTCTCAGTGTACGTAAAAAGACAAGATACATTTGTCAAGAATCATAAGGTACAACACTTAATGATAGTCATAGGGTACAAATAAGCAATAAAATCATACTAGGAAACAATTAAAAGGGGGGGAAAAAAGGCTGGCAAGGTTGCAAATGGCTATCATATGACCCCAGGATGCTGCAACCATTGTCAATACATGCCAGTTGTCGAGAGCCCAAATTTTGTGAAGCAGGAAAAAAAAAGGGTTATTTTGGTAGCAAACTTAATTCTCTCCCCTGGGTTTAGTATTCCCAGGGTGTTATAACTTCTTCTGCTGCTTCTGTCATTGGACACCCTTGGATCATCGCCTAGCCTTCCCACAAAATTGCTAGCATCTCATACAAGGCCATCAAAATCCCTTAAGAATCCATTGAGACTTTAGGAAGTTTCAGCATTCTTGCCTGAAATTTTGCAAGCCTACCTGATTTCTAAAAATGGTTTTATTTTATTGTTTATCCAGGGTTAAGCTCCTTAAGCATGCTTTATGGTCAGAACCTGACTTACCCAGGTAGTCCTTAACTTAGGACCAAAATTAAGATCAGAATATCGGTTACTAAGCAAGGCAGTTGTTAAATGAATCATGCCCGATGTTATGTCTCTTTTTGCCATGGCTGTTAAGGGAATCACTGCAATGAAGTGAATCATGCAGTCATGAAGAAAATCTGGCTTCCCCTACTGACTTTGCTCGTCAGAAGCTAGTTGGGAAGATCACAGATGGACTATCACATGACCTGCAACTGTTTTAAATACATACCATGTTTCCCCGAAAATAAGACCCTGTCTTATATTTTTTTGAACCCTGAGATAAGCGCTTGGCCTTATTGCCATGTGCTCAAAAGCCCAATTGGGCCAGTGGTGGGTTGCTTCCGGTTCGCATCGGTTCGCAAGAACCGGTACTAAAAATTTGTAGTAGTTCGGAGAACCAGTAATAACATTAGCTGGCCACGCCCCCTAACCGGTCCCCGGCCCGGTTGCCACTCGCTTACCCCACCCATATCATTAGAGGCTTTTTTTTTCTTTTAAAGCATTTTTTTTCTTCGGCCGAAAAGCATTTTTTCTGCAACCTCTTCAACTGAAGAAGTTGTAGGGAAAAAAATGCCTTTAAAAGCCTCTGGCGATCCCACCTGAGTTGCCTGATCGTCAGAGGCTTCTAAAAGCATTTTTTTTTTTGCAACCTCTTACGGTTGTAGAAAAAATGCTTTTAAAAGTTTTTAAAAAAAAAAGTTGGCCACGTCCACCCAGTCACATTACCCCACCACCAAGCCATGCCCACAAAATAAGCCACGCCCATAGAACCGGTAGTAACAAATTTTAGAACCCACCCCTGAATTGGGCTTATTATCAGGGGATGTTTCCCTCCTCTGTAGATGTTCTTTTATCTGCTTAATCAGTTCGACTTGAACAATAATTGGTTCGGTCTTTTTGAAAGTGTTTCTTGCAACGTTCGCTTTTTACATTGCTTTTACATTTCGAAGGTAACAGAAATAAAATTTGCAAATAAAATTTGCAAATGGAGAAAAGTGACACTCTTATCCGAGAGCAATTGCCACTGAGGTTACTCCTGATTAGACAAACATTGAACTGCATTGTGAGAAAAGACACCAAGAAGATTGTAGACCATGTATAAAAGGGCAGCTATAAGGAAGCCCATCTACAGTCTGAGAAACAAGGTAGCCTCTTCCCTCACCATCTCTACTCATCTTATCCCTGTCTAAATACTACTCCCTATTGTAATTTAGGGTTCTTTTCTTTATTGATCTCTTAATGACATTCATGCCATTAATATGGAGGTCCTTGTAGGTCCGCCGTTCAAGTTCTTGCAACTTCTTGGTATAGAGACAGATGTACATATGTAGCAGGGATGAAATCCAGCAGGTTCTGACAGGTTCTGGAGAACCAGTAGCGGAAATTTTGAGCAGGTCGGAGAACCGGCAAATATCACCTATGGCTGGCCCCAGAGTGGGGAGGCAATGGGGATTTTGCAGTATCCTTCCCGTGGAGTGGGGTGGGAATGGGGATTTTGCAGTATCTTTCCACTGCCACGCCCACCAAGTCACGCCACAGCAAGCCATGCCCACAGAACCGGTAGTAAAAAAAGTTGGATTTCACCACTGATATGTAGATACTTAATGTAGAGTATGTAGAGTATTGATTGATTGATTGATTGATTGATTGATTGATTGGTTCGATTTATATGCCGCCCTTCTCCAGAGACTCAGGGCGGTTATACAAAGTCAGCTTATTGCCCCCACGATCTGGGTCCTCATTTTACCTACCTCAGAAAGATGGAAGGCTGAGTCAACCTTGAGCCTGGTGAGATTTGAACTTGCAGTAATGGCAGGCAGCTGGCAGCTAAGTGCTACTTAACAGCACTTTAGTCTGCTGCGCCACCAAGGCTATTGATCAATATATCTTTACTTGACCTAGTGTTTCTTAACTTTGGCAAACTTAAGATGTGTGGACTTCCAATTCCCAGAAATCCTCAGTCAGTCAAGCTGGATGGGGATTCTGGGAATTGAAGTCCACACATCTTAAAGTTGCTAATGTTTGGGGTGGGGGCTGAGAAACTGACCAGGGCCATCCTTTCCTAATCTTCTGCCCTTCAGATATGTTGTTGGTACAACTATTAAGATTCTCCCTCTTTGGGAATTTGGCAGATGATTTTTTTCAGAGCTCCAGATATTATTGGAATCATCCACCATGCTAAAACCATTTACTGTGCCTTTGAAAATTAAGCGGGTATTTTTCCCCAAGAGGAACTAATCTGAAGTGCTTTAATATAAATAGTGCGGGAATCAGGAGAGAATCATTTAACTGGAAGACACAAACAGTCTGGCTTATACAAAGGGGCATAATGAATAAGGATAGTCCTCGATTTATGACCACAATTGAGCCCAAAATTTCTGTTGTTAAGCGGGACATTTGTTAAGTGAGTTTTTCCCCATTTTACGACTTTTCTTGCCACCGTTGTTAAGTGAAACCTCAGTGGTTAAGTTAGTCACACGGTTGTTAAGTGAATCTGGCTTCCCGATTGACTCTGCTAATCAGAAGATCAAAAAAGGGGATCACATGACCCTGGGACACCGTAACCATCATAAATGAATGTATTTTGATCCCTTGACGATGAGATTGCTGCACTGTGTGAAAAACGGTCGTAAGTCAATTTTTTCGGTGTGATAACTCCAAACGGTCACTAAACAATCTGTGGTAAGTCAAGGACTATCTGTAGTGAATAGATCTTGGACTGGGGATACCTGAGGTTAGACTCCTCAGCTTCACCTAGCCTCTCAGTGTTACTTTGGGGATAAAATGGATTTGTTTCAGTGGTGAAATCTAAATTTTTTTACTACCGGTTCTGTGGGCATGGCATAGTGGGCGTGGTGTGGCATGGTGGGCGTGGCTTGGTGAGCGTGGCAGGGGAAGGATACTGCAAAATCCCCATTCCCACCCCACTCCAGGGGAAGGATACTTTTTTTTTTAAAATTTGATTTATATGCCGCTCTTCTCCGGAGACTCAGGGCTGCTTACAATGCGCTAAGCAATAGCCTTCATACTTTTGTATATTTATACAAAGTCAGCTTATTGCCCCCACAAACTGGGTCCTCAATTTACCTACCTTAGAAAGGATGGAAGGCTGAGTCAACCTTGAGCCTTGGTGAGATTCGAACCTGCAATAATTGCAGGCAGCTGGTGTTAATAACAGGGCTTTTAGACCACTGTACTATCCAAGGCTCTTGGATACTGCAAAATCCCCATTCCCTCCCCACTCCAGGGGAAGGATATTTTTATTTTATTTTATTTTATTTTATTTCCAATTTATATACCGCCCTTCTCCCTGAGGACTCAGGGCGGTGTACAGCCAGACATAAAAAACATGAAATATAAATATTAAGACATTTAAAATATATATAATTTGGCTACAAAATTTAAAACTCACAGACCAATTAAAATATTAAAAATATTTAAAATTTCTTCTTAAGCCAGCCCGGCTTGTTGGAAAAAATGTGTTTTTAGGGCACGGCGGAAGGCACTGAGGTCATGAATTCTCCTAATCTCCGGAGGCAACTGGTTCCAGAGGGTGGGTGCCCCCACAGAGAAGGCTCTCCCCCTGGGAGTCACCAGCCTACATTGTTTGGCTGATGGCACCCTGAGGAGGCCCTCTCTGTGGGAGCGCACGGGTCGATGGGAGGTCATCGGTGACAGCAGGCGGTCTCGGAGATAACTAGGCCCTATGCCATGGAGCGCTTTAAAGGTGATCACCAACACCTTGAAGCGCACCCGGAAGACCACCGGAAGCCAGTGCAGCTCGCGCAGGAGCGGTGTTATGTGGGAGCGCCACGCTGCTCCCGTCACTACCCGCGCGGCCACATTTTGGACCAGTTGGAGCCTCCGGGTGCTCTTCAAGGGGAGCCCCATGTAGAGAGCATTACAGTAGTCTAGGCGGGAAGTGACAAGGGCGTGAGTGACTGTGCACAGGGAATCCCGATCAAGAAAGGGCCGCAACTGGCGAATCAGGCGAACCTGACAAAAGGTCCCCCTGGCTACAGCTGTCAGATGTTCCTCCAAGGACAGCTGCCTATCCAGGAGGACTCCCAGATTGCGAGCCCTTTCTGCGGGGGCTAAAGACTCGCCCCCGATAGTCAGTGATGGAGTCAACTGACTATATCGGGATGCCGGGAACCACAGCCACTCCGTCTTGGACGGGTTGAGCTTGAGTTTGTTTCTCCCCATCCAGATCCGCACGGCTTCCAGACACTGGGACATCACTTCGAGGGCATCATTGGGGTGGCCTGGGGTGGAGATGTACAGCTGGGTGTCATCAGCGTACTGATGGTATCTCACCCCAAAGCCACGGATGATCTCACCCAGCGGCTTCATATAAATGTTGAACAGAAGCGGCGAGAGGACCGACCCCTGCGGCACTCCACAAACGAGAGGCCTCGAGGTCGACCTCTGCCCCCCTGTCAACACAAACTGCGACCGGTCGGAGAGAAAGGAGGAGAACCACTGTAATACAGTGCCCCCCACCCCCAACTCTTCCAGCCGGTGCAGCATGATACCATGGTCGATGGTATCAAAAGCCGCTGAGAGATCTAATAGGGCTAGGACAGAGGAACATCCCCTGTCCCGAGCCCTCCAGAGATCATCAACCAACGCGACCAATGCCGTCTCTGTGCTGTGCCCAGACCTGAAACCCGACTGGAACGGATCCAGATAAGATGTTTCCTCCAGGAATTGTGGAAACTGTTGCGCAACCACACTCTCAACAACCTTCGCAATAAAGCGAAGGTTGGAGACAGGACGATAGTTAGCTAATACTGCTGGGTCCAGGGAAGGCTTCTTGAGGAGGGGCCTCACCACCGCCTCTTTCAAGGCGGCAGGGAAGTGACCCTCACTCAAGGAAGCGTTGATAATGCCCTGGAGCCAGCCTTGTGTAACCTCCTGGGAGGCCAGTACCAACCAGGAGGGACACGGGTCCAGTAAACATGTGGCCGCACTAAGTCTCCCCAAAATCCTGTCCACATCATCAGGAGTCACAAAGTCAAACTCTTCCCAGATAACATTCTCAAGACTATTCCTTGTCACCCCGCCCAGATCTACCCAGTCGGAGTCCAAATCCCCCCGAATCTGAGCAATTTTGTCATACAGGTATTGTCCGAAATCCTCCGCCCTGCCTTCCAAGGGGTCCTCCCGCACTCCCGCGTGAAGCAGAGAGCGGGTCACCCTGAACAGGGCGGCCGGACGATTCCCTGATGACGCAATAAATGCGGAAAAGTAGTTCAACTTTGCCGCCTTTATCGCCACTAGGTAGGTCTTAATATGCGACCTTACCAGTGTTCGATCAGATTCAGCGAGACTGGCCCTCCAACCACTCTCTAGGCGTCTTTTCCGGCGCTTCATCTCTCTCAGCTCCTCGGTAAACCAGGGAGCTGCTCGAGATCCGTACCGGGTCAGAGGCCGCAAAGGCACGACTCGATCCAAGGCTCCACCAGCCGCCCGATTCCAGGCAGCTACCAGGTCCTCGGCCGAGTCGTGTGCCAGATCCTCAGGAAACGGCCCAAGCTCCATCTGGAACCTATCAGGATCCATCAGGTGCCTGGGGCGGACCCATCTAGTTGGTTCCGCCTCCCTGCGGCGGGGTGTAGCGGTTCGGAGATCTAGGCGAAGGAGCGAGTGATCAGACCATGACAAGGGTTCTATGTCTATACCCCCTATAACCAGATCACTCAACCACTGGCCAGAGACAAAAATCATGTCCAGAGTATGCCCCCCCCTATGAGTGGGGCCATGAACTAATTGGGTCAGGTCCATGGCCGTCATGGAAGCCATGAACTCCCGAGCCACCTCAGACGTTTCACCAACGGAAGGCAAGTTGAAATCACCCATGACCATAAGCCTGGGTGTATCCACTGCCACCGTGGCTATCACGTTGAGTAGCTCGGGCAGGGCTGTTGCCACGTGGCAGGGAGCCAGGTACGTGAGCAGCAAGCCCAACTGAACCCCATGACCCCATTTCATAAGGAGGGACTCACATCCGGCAATCTGTGGCACAGTGGTCTCCCTTGGACCTAGATCTTCGTTAATAATAACCGCTACCCCCCCCGCCCCTCCCCTGGGCCCTTGGCTGATGGAATGCTCTGAAACCTGGTGGGCATATCTCAACCAGAGGGACCCCTCCCTCTGGACCCAACCAGGTTTCCGTAATACCTGCCAGGTCCGCTCCCCCCTCCTTTATAAGATCACAGATGAGGGGGGCCTTATTTACCACGGACCTGGCATTGCACAGCATCAACCGAAGGCCCAGATCCTGAGTATCTGTGCTACCTAGTGTCCGAGTGGAGCTTTGGAGACCGGGGCGAGCAATCGCTCTCAAATAGCGAGCGCGCGCCCCCGACACATGATGTGGTCCCCTGCTCCCGCCATATCTGCCCCTCCCAACTACCGTGCTGATGGTGCAACCCTCATAAATATGATCCTCTGTCCCCCCTCCAATCCCTCATTCTGCACCCCCCAAACCGTTACCCCATGCCGGGCTAGGCTCTGACCATGGAGGATGACCCCCCCCATCCCCATCGGTCGTCTTCTCAATTCCCCTTAAAAAATTATTACAAACCCCCCTCCCCGGATCCCTTAAAATCTTATTAAAACACTTCACCAAAAAGCCCCACACACCCTTCTTTGCGTCATACCATCTCTCCGGACTCCAAGGTCCGTCATCGAGATAGGCCCTTGGTAAGGTGGAGGGCCAAACCTGCGCGAGGGGGGAATCTCGCAGGGCAAGCAATTCAGATACTGAGTACATCAAGACCCTTGGGGGGGGAATAGTCCAAGGTCAGAGACCACCAGATGTTAAAAACATAGATGTTAAAAACATATTGCAAAATCTCCATTCCCACCCTACTCTGGGGCCAGCCGGAGGCGGTATTTGCCGGTTCTCCGAACTACTCAAATTTTTCACTACCGGTTCTCCAGATCTTGTCATAACCTGCTGGATTTCACCCCTGATTTGTTTCCATAATTCTATCTTGAATTTCCTGGAAGAATACAATAATAAGTCTATTTTGTTAACTCGTAAAAACGGAGACAGCATGCTGTGGTTACAACAATGCCTGTTAAACATTTTGCACAGATGTTTCAAGAGGTACTTAGGAAGCCATAATATGAAGCCATAGAAAAGTGCAAGACCTAAAGCTTAAGGGTATTAAGGGCAGTCTTACATGACAAAACATGTCCTTAATGAGCCCATTAAATCCTATTAATGGGATTGTCAGGAAAGATTTGTCATTGGAAAGATGTTTTCATCCATGAATCGTGTAGCTTGTTCCTAAGTGAAGCTTACCATGTTGATCAAATTGCTTCCCCGCCCCCACCCCCTTGATTGGGAAAGGTGGGAAATCTAACCTATCTAACTGAGCTGTGCATGCTCCAAAAATGGTTTTTAAAAAATGCTTTGACATGCAGAAGCAGGAATGTAGCAGCTCTTTAAAGCAACTGCATCTTTTTTGCAGAGTAGGGCACCTGGCTACTCAGTGGTGGGTTTCAAAAATGTTTACTACTGGTTCTGTGGGTGTGGCTGAGTGGGCATGGCGTGGCTTGGTGGGCGTGGCTTGGTGGGCGTGGCAGGGGAAGGATACTGTAAAATCTCCATTCCATCCCCAATCCAGGGGAAGATTACTGCAAAATTCCCATTTCCTCCCAATTAGCTGGGACTCGGGAGGCAGAGAATAGATGGGGGCAGGGCCAGTCAGAATTTTTACTACGGTTCTCCGAACTACTCAAAATTTCTGCTACCGGTTCTCCAGAATTGGTCAGAACCTGCTGAAACCCACCTCTGTGCCTACTCCATAATGATGCAGCAGCTTTAAAGATGAAGCAGCTTTTGCAAATATGGCCAAATATGAGATGATTATGTCCCAAAGTCATGGTTGTCCCCAACTAATCACAGGGCTTTAATTGTTGAGATTGTATTCTATACTTTAAGAATTAAAAGTAGAAGGTGTAGCTGGACCTCAATAAAATAGATCAGAGAAAGTGAGAATGAGAATGAGAGAGGGAGAGGGAAAGGGAGGGAGGGAGGGAGGGAGGGAGAGGCCATGATCACTGTATAATGCCCTTCAAGAGCTGGATAGTATGGCCAACTCCTTAACTACAGATAGTCCTCAATTTATGAGCACAACTGGGTCCAGAATTTCTCTTGCTAAGAGGTGTGATTGTTAAGCGAGTCACTGCCATTTTGAGTAAATCCAGCTTGTTGGAAGCTGGCTGGGAAGGCTGCAAATCATGATCACGTGACCACAAGATGCTGCAACCATTGTAAATGCAGTCATTAAGCAAGTCACCACGGTTGGTAAATGAATCCAGTTTTCCCCATTGTTTTTTTACTGGCCGGAAGCCAAGTGGGAAGGGTGCAAATCGGGATCCTGCGACCACAAGATGTTGCAATGGACATAAATCTAAGCTGGTTGCCAAGCACCTGAATTGCATCCACATGACAATGAACGTGGTGCAACAGCCATAACTTTTTCAGTATCAGTGTAACTTTAAACCACCATTCAAACAAATGGTCATAAAATGAGGATTATTTGAAGCTATTTCTTTCTAGCATGTATTTCCAAACCGCAATTTGAAGATATGAAGGCAGATAGCAGCTACTTTCAGGGGAACTTTACAGCTTCTTCTTTTTTCCCCCACTGTAAGCATTTTTATTGAGTTATAGCAGGGGTGAAATGTTCCCGGTTCGGACTAGATCGCCCGATCCGGTAGCGATGGTGGCGGGTGGTTTGGAGAACCGGTAGCAAAAATCCCTGCGCCCCCCCCCCCCCCCCCGGCCCGCTGAGCCGCATGATCATCAGAGGCTTTCTTTTTTTTACTTTTAAAAGCATTTTTTTCTACAACCTCTTCCGACGAAAAAATGCTTTTAAAAGTTTAAAAAACCGCCTCTGATGATTGCGCGGCTCAGCTGGGATCCTTAGAGGCTTTTCAAAGCATTTTTTTTGCAACCTCTTGGCCGAAGAGGTGGTTAAAAAAATGCTTTGAAAAGTCTCTGACGATCCCAGCTGAGTTGCCTGATCGCCAGAGGCTTTTCAAAGCAGTAAAAAAAATGCTTTGAAAAGTTTTTTTTTTAAAGTTGGCCATGCCCACCCAGTCACATTACCCACCACCACCAAGCCACGCCCATAAAATCAGTAGTAACACGTTTTACATTTCACTCCTGAGTTATAGAGTATTATAAAATACAAAAGTAAATAAAAGAGCAGTGAGGGTGGGAGGGGAAAGGGGGAAGAGAAGTGAGGAAAAATGGTGGGGGGGGAGAAAAAGAAGCATTGACTTCCCACTGTCTCTGTTACAGAGAGAATAAGGCATTAACATCAAATCACAACTTTTTGCATCTCCATAATTGTATAAACAAGCCATTTCTGTAAAGATCTATCAGTGTAATCTGCGAAACCCAAAGTCAGAAATTTCATTCTTTTCCACATCGAGCACGAAGTTCAGAAGCAGTCTCCATGTGGAAACAAAAATACTTATGTTCTTTTCTTTAATCAAAGTGGTCGATTTTGCCATTTCAGCCAACTCCATCAACTTTGGCAACCATTCGTTCATAGTAGGAATTGAAGTGTCCTTCCATTTTTGTGCATACAATAATAGTTTTGCTTCTGTCAACATATATAATAACAAAGTTCAATTTTTTTTCTCCAGTTCTTTTTCCATTAGGCCCAAAAGGAAAAGTTCTGGTTTCGTTTTTATTTCCATTGTCAAAATTTTCTGTATTACAATATGAATCATACTCCTTTTTTTTTTTGCTTTATAACATGTCCACCATAGATGATAAAAAGTCCCTTCTTTGCTTTTACACTTCAAACATTCATTTGACATACCTTCATACATCTTGGATAACTTATCTGGTGTTAAATATCAACAATACATCATCCTATAGAAATTGTCTTTTAGATTATAATTTAATGTACATTTTAAACCCTTTGTCCACATATTTCCCCATTGTTCAAGCATCACATGATATCCAAAATTCCTTACAACTTCTTAAAAGATCCCTAAATAATTCTTCCCTCCATCCAGGTAGACTTGGTGGGAAGTATAGTCCAGCAGTCTGCAACCTTAAACACTCAAAGAGCCATTTGGACCCGTTTCCCACAGAAAAGAAAACACCAGGAGCCACAAAATCCTTCCCGTGCCTGACTATTTCTTCAGCGGCCACAAAACTAGCATGTGTAGTTGAATTAAATGTTCTGTTTTCTTCAGAAACTTTTCTTTTCTTGGATTTATCCATGGCTGGCCTACCGGGGGTTGAAAAACTCAATAAATCGTGTGCTGGCGGGTGTCGCACATTGGCGGGTTGTGATGCATATTTTGAGTGACAGGGAGCCACAGCAGAGAGGTAAAAGAGCCATATGTGGCTCCAGAGCCGCAGGTTGCTGACCCCTGGTATAGTCCAACACATCTGTAGGACAGCAGGTTAGGGAAGGCAGCTGTAGGTAACCCCAATTTATAATACAGCTTAGCTTGGAACATCTGGCCTTTACATATATTTTAAATAAAAGGGCAGCTATAACTTTTGACACTGCTTTTCCCAATTTGGTGCCCAGCAAATGCTAACAAGGCCCATAAAACCCATTCCAGCCATTAGGGCAGGAACCAGAATAAGAGTTGGAGGGGACCTTGGAGGTCTTGTAGTCCAACCTCCTGCTCAAGCAGGAAACTCTGTACTATTTCAGACTATTTCCACTGATTAATTTTTCTGTCAGGAAATTTCTCCTTAGTTTTAGATTAGCTCTTTCCTTGATTAGTTTCCATCCATTGCTTCTTGTTCTGCCTTCAAATGATTCAAGATGTTGGTTATTACCTTTAAAGCCCTACATGGCTCAGGACCAGGTTATCTTCGAGACCGCCTTCTACCACATAGGTCCCAGTGACCGGTAAGATCCCACAGAGTTGGTCTCCTCCAGGTCCCGTCAGCTAAACAATGCCGGCTGGCGGGCCCACAGGGGAGGGCCTTCTCTGTGGCTGCCCCAGCTCTCTGAAACCAGTTACCTCCTGAGATCCGGACCATCCTCATCCTATTGGCCTTCCGAAAAGCGGTGAAGACCTGGCTTTTCCGGCAGGCTTGGGACCGTTGATCTCGCTGTTGCGATCTTGTGAGATCCGGCCATGAATGGTGTGAATGGGTTTTAATGTTTTAATTTTTAAATGTTTTTATAATGGTTTTTTAAATGCATTGTAAGCCACCCTGAGTCTTCGGAGAAAGGCGGCATATAAATTGAATTAATAAATAATAAATAATAAATTTAGAGAATAGGTTGACCCCCTCTTTTCTGTGACACCTCCACAAACATTGTCACCCCAGTCCTTCTTTTTGTTTGTCTAGACATACCCAGTTTTACTTTAGTTTAGTTTTATTTGTTTTGTTTTTTGTTTATTTTTTATTTTATCAAGAATGTATTAGGTAATATATATAAGTATAAGCATCAATTGAACACATAAAATAGATACAAATAGAGGAAACATTAGAACAGGGACGGTAGGCGCGCTGGTGCTCTTATGCACGCCCCTTATTGTTCATCATATGTTTTAGCCTCCAGCCCTTTAAACATCTTTGTTGCTCTTCTCAGCATTCTTCTAGAGCAGAGGTCTTCAAACTTGGCAGCTTTAAGACTTGTGGACTTCAACTTTCAGAATTAGCTGGCTGGAGAATTCTGGGAGTTGAAATCCACAAGTCTTAAAGCTGCCAAGTTTGAGGACCCCTGTTCTAGAGTCTCAACAACTTTTTTATATTGTGGTGACCAAAACTGGATGCAATGTTCCAGATGTGGTCTCACCAAGACAGTGTATAGCGGTATTAATACTTCACATGATCTTGATACTATTCCTCTGTTGATTCAGCCTAGGACTGCATTGGCTTTTCTTTCTTCTGACTGTCTCAGTCAGTTGATGAAGTTAATGAGATTGCTTTGGAGTCTTCTTCAAACTCATCCTTCTCTCCAAATAATGACATGCAATCAAAGGTGGGCTTTACATAATTTAACAACCAGTTCGCCACAGCACCAAAAATGTGAGCGTGCGGCTTAAAAAACACAGCTAAATAGGACAACATAGCACTGGGGTGGGTCACAACCCACAGGTCACAATTACCCACCCTTCCATACAGTCATTATTTCTGTAGTTGACTTTTCTCCAAAGATAAATCATCTAAGGAGCTAATGCGAAGATGTAGGTTTTCAAATTTGGCATCCTCTTGATTGATCTAGTTGGACCAAGCTAGAATCTTGACATTTCCCCCTCCCCATCCAGAATAGAATAGAATACTTTATTGGCCAAGTGTGATTGGACACACAAGGAATTTGTCTTGGTGCATACGCTCTCAGTGTACACAAAAGAAAAGATACGTTCATCAAGAATCCTAAGGCACAACACTTAAGGATAGTCATAGGTTACAAATAAGCAATCAAATCGTATTAGGAAACAGTCAATATAAATCGTAAGGATAGCCAGGAATTGTTTTCTCTGGTGATATGAGGTAGTGGAAACAATTTTGGACTGTTACTGGAGAGTGGATTGGAAGAGGGTTGTCAGAAGAAGAGATTCAAAATAAGTCTAATTTAAGGCTGAAATTTGACTGGCTGCCATGTCACACGTTTTTTTTTAATCTGGAGTTCTCCTTCTTTGCAAAGACTTTTCATGAGCAATTAAGTTATATTTGTCCCGGTTCTCACCTAGATTTTATGCATGGCTGGGCAGAACTAATCTTTGTTTTAAAATAATCCGTGTTCCTCTAATCATAAGAAGAAACACAGCAGGCTTTTCAGCTAGGCAGTTCTGATGTAATGCATGAAACAAACTATAATCTGGATTATTCTCCTCGAGAGAAAGAAATTATTCTCCATTGACTTTGCAGTCCTGAAATCTCTCATTTTAAATTTGATCTTGCCCTACTGCTTTTTTCCCCCAAATCTGAAGTTTATTCTATTTTTTATAACACTTTGCATAGTATTTCATGCACTTTTCTTGTAAACCCCCCCCCCCCCGGAACAGCATACCCCTTCCGGATCAGATTGGCCCCTATTCTGCTGGATTTTTGTAAAGTGTTGAACACCCAGATTTTGGGGGTCCAGGAGGTTCGATCGCCCACTGAAAGGTCTCTATGAATTGTTTTGTTGGGCTTGGTTTCTGATGACCATTGTTGGTTTTCCATTCTTTGCTAATATTATTTTTATTGTTCTAATATGTTGTTTGTTCTACATTCATGACATGTCAAATATATTACCCATGTAGTATGGCTACATTATTTTTATCCTTCTCATCTGTTCCACTACTTTCCCTATTGGTATCATTATTATGATTGTTATCCTTTATTCTTATGATTATTATTACTTGTTGTTTTGCATGTACACTGAATTTGCACTGGACACAAATTCCTTGTGTGTCTAATCACATTTGTTTCTCTTCTCTTCTCTTCTCTTCTCTTCTCTTCTCTTCTCTTCTCTTCCACTCCACTCCACTCCACTCCACTCCACTCCACTCCACTCCACTC
>WNWU01000002.1:59923213-59940213 GCA_012654045.1 Ptyas mucosa
TCCACTCCACTCCACTCCACTCCACTCCACTCCACTCCACTCCACTCCATTTCTAGTCTAGTCTAGTCTAGTCTAGTCTAGTCTAGTCTAGTCTAGTCTAGTCTAGTCTGCCCATACAAATTCACATTCGGTATTAACACATGCTAATTAAGACACAAGGACTGTTAAAATATAGTAGAATTCCTAAGTAAGTTTGCAAATAATTGCTCCTTCAAGAATTGTTTCCCCAGTCTCATATATCTTATTTTGGCCTACAGAACTTATTTTATCTTCTCTTAGAATTTTAACACCTTTTTAAAAAAAATATAGTTTAAAAACAAGCTTCCCATCCATATATATGAATTCTTATTTTTCTTTTGCTTCCTTTCTCAGAGTGAATTGGATGAGACTCAGATTCAGTTGGCTGGAGATGACGTGGACTTGCCAGACGACCTCCAGAAGATGGTAGCAGAGGATCAAGAAGAAGAAGAAGACAAAGATACTCTTTTAGGACAGCTTCAGAACATCCAGAATATGGACGTGGATGCTATCAAAGAAAAAGTCCAAGCGACTTTCACTGATATTAAGCAGTCAGCTGAGCAAAAATGTTCTGTAATGTAGTGAAGACGTTTTACAAGACCTAGGTACAAACGTCCATAGAAGTGGACAGCTAGTGGGACCACAGCAACAATTGGTGCTGCTGCTTACTCATCACACCTTCCCTCTTTATGAGAAATGGTGTTTTGTTTTCTTTTTTCCCAGATAACATTAAAAACGGCCATTGAGAGAAGTCATGATGGTGATAATGTGATTCCAATCTTGTAGATTATTATTATCCATTTCTGTACCCCTTTGCTCACATACGGTGTGTAGCACCATTTGCAAATACTTTGCACCAATATCTAGCAGTTCAGGCATCAAATCCAGAAAGTACTTTTGTTACTTTGATGCAGATAAACAAGTATCACAATGAACAAGATATTCTTCTACAAGCACTCAAAAGATTGCATTTTACTTCTAAGATGCAAGAACTGTTTTTCTGAGGGGTGTGTTGCGTCTTTGTGTGTCTGTGCTCACGCACGTATTTGTACACGTGTGTATATGTCTGTGTCTCTGTGTGTGGTTTTGTCTATATCCATCCATCCATCTGTGACTAGGAACTAAAAGCAGTGGAAGTGAACTTAATTAAAATTAAGAAAGAATAGACCGTGAAAATTACTATATTGACAAGTACTGTAATAAAAACATTTTTTTCTTCTATTAGTGAACTGATTATCTGATTATATATAGTCTTCACGCATTTTAAAATCCTAATGTCTGAATTCCATAGGGTTCATTCCCAGGTAAATTCATATTTACAGCTGTTGCTACAATTATTTTTCCCCTTAAATTAAAAAACATAAACCATAAATAATTATATTTTCAGCATTCTGGTAATATATTTTTTTAGATCGCTTTCTGTAGAATATTCTTTGGGACAGAATTTTATTACCCATATATTAACATATTAATTGTGTGTTCCACTCCTTCCTCAGGATCTCAGTCTCTGTATTATTTTAAATAGCTTATACTGTTGTTTTAATCCATGTAAGACTCCCATTTGCAAGTGCGCACTTGAAAAAAATTAAGTACATGCATAAATTCTGTTTTATTAAGGGGAGGAAATGTTATAAATGAATCTGATAAAAATATGCAACATATTAGACTTCTTTTTCTGTAACTTCATTGACACAGGCTCTATCTCTCATTTCAAGCAATTTTGAAGATCAAAATGCAACAACTTCCACCAAAACATTTTGCGCCATTTTTTTTCTTAATGAGATAAGTTTATTGTCCTCTATCTCCCTCTAGTGTCAATCGTTCAAAGTTCCATTATCATGTTTCCTCTTTAAAAACAACCCCAAACTACCACCATTTCCCACGGGAGGAATTCTTCTAGTTAACTCAAAACTATAATTCCAAATCCATCTAAACTTAATCCATAGTTAACTTTCTAAAAATCCATATTCTAAGTACTCCTTTTCTATTGAATGAAAATATTTTTTCAGAACTTTTAAAATTGTATTTAAAACTTTTTCTCCAAGGAGAAAGCAACCTACCCAATATATGCAGTAAGAAATTGCCAGTCTGAAGGATCCTAATATTTCCTGTTTAGTAAAAGAAATGCTCAAAAAGTGATTAAGAAATTAGATTTTAAGTCTTTAAAAGTCTACATCCAAATGTGACCCTGATGATATTCCTTAGCTCCCAGCCATTCAATTTATAAGCCAATCACAAATAGCAATAGCACTTAGACTTATATACTGCTTCATAGTGCTTTACAGCCCTGTCTAAGTGGTTTATAACATCAGCATATTGCCCTCAACAATCTGGATCTTCATTTTACTGACCTCAGATGGATGAAAGGCTCAGTCAACCTTGAGACAGTCAGGATCGAACTGCTAGCAGTTGGCAGAATTAGCTTGCAATACTACATTCTAACCACTGTGTTGCCGTGGCTCTTATAATCACAAAACAACGATTCCTGTAATCTACTCACAAGGAGCAGCTGCCCGAAGTCATGTGGGTTATCTCAGTGATCTCTCCTTCCTCTGAAAAAATTTTTCCAGTACAGATCAAGCATCCAGCTGAGGTTTTCATTATAAGCAATGTCCTACTACCTGAAGGACATCAGCTCACCATAGCTGTCACCAGAAGTTGAAAAATACGCAACATTTTAGGCTGATGGACATCACTAGGCTTTTGAAATACATCTTGGGTGCTTTGACAGAATAGTTGACCTGGTGGATGCAGCCATTCATTTAGAATATAACCTTGCCACCTTCCTAGACTCACTGATCTCTCCTAGGTCAAGCTTACCTTTGTTATGTAATGTTTTCTGGAAAGGTAATGACTTTTCTAAATGAGGCTGGGTTGCAACAATTCACCATTTTAATTTTTTGAGGATATCTACAGGGGCTTATATGAGTCAGTACAAATGATGGTGGTAAAGTCTAGCAGCTTGCCTTTCTTTCTGTCTGTCTGTCTGTCTGTCTGTCTGTCTTTCTTCTTTCCTTTCTTTCTCTCTCTTTCTCTCTCTTTTTTCTTCTCCCTTTCTTTCTTTCTCTCTCTCTCTCTTTCTTTCTTCCTTCCTTCCTCCTTTCTTTCTCTCTCTTTCTCTTCCTTCCTTCCTTCCTCTCTCTCTTCCTCTCGCTTTCTCTTTCTTTCTTTTTACATGATACTTAAGTGGATGAGATCAGTGGTGGGATTCAAATAATTTAATAACCAGTTCGCCCAGGGTCAAGTTGGCTGTTATGGGAGACGTGGCCTATCCCTGTCCTCCAGCTCTGCTGCAAATGTGAGACAAGCCTCCCATGATGGCCAACATGACCCTGGGTGAACCAGTTGTTAAATTACCCCCCCCCCCCCCGCTATCAAAGTGGATCTGGGTGTTGCGCTGTGCTGTAATGGAGAAACGGGCAACAGAGCAGTCGGCATGAGGGAAGAAGGAGGAATAGGGAGAAGAAAAAAGGTAAGCGGCCTTCTCCTTTCCTCATACCGGCTGCTCTGTTGCCTATTTCTCCATTGCAGTGCAGTGCAGTGTCCAGGATCCACTTTGATAGCTGTGGTGTGTGTGTGTGTGTAATTTAACAACTGGTTCCCCCAAAACAGTGCGAACCGGCTGAATCCCACCACTGGATGAGATGCTCTGGTACAAAAAAAGTAGATGGCTGCCCCTTCTGGAAACAGAAGTTGGTCACCCAGAGTTCCTTGGGTGATCACAATTCAATTGTTGTTACCAGCAGGTTCTCTTCACATTCTTTTTAAAAACTACCATTCTCCATAAAATAAACACTTGAATAAATGTTATTACTTACAGAGTAGATATATTAAAATATCATTAGTTTCATTTCTATTTTCATTATGTGGATGTATTTTAACTTATCGTTAATTCGACTTAAACACTGGATGGAAGATGGATTCAGCCAGTGGTGGATTGCTCCCGGTTCGGTCCGGTTCTATAGAACTGGTAGTAAAATTGGTGAGAGGCTCTGCCCCCCCCCCGCCACGACATCATCATGGGTGATCTGCAGATGCGCAGAAGTGCGCGCATGCTCCCGTTGCGAACTAGTAATAAAGGTAAGTGGAACCCACCCCTGTATTCAGCACATTAAGGAAGACAACTTAAATACGGGAAGTGGTAGTCCCTTGCGATGCATAGCCATTTTCATTTCATTTAACCAACTTTCATGAATCGAACAGAAATGAAAAAGAGCTAAAAAAAGATAAGATTGTTGCTGATGGTAGCCATGTAGTAGAATCCATGTCCCTTTTGATGTACGTTGCAGGTACAACTGATAAAAAAAAGGAGCTTTCATCATGTGATCATGGTTACATCTCAACTTTTTTGATGAGCCTAATCAGCATAATCAATTTCTTTTATCTGTATTTATACATTTTAAAATTGATTCCATTTATTTTCCCATCTTGAATAAACATTCTCTGCAGCCACAGGATTTCATCAGTTTGGTCTCATTTTGGGGGTCTCCACTTCATACCTTTATGCCATATTGGCATATTTATCATCCATATAACTTATCATTCTTATAATAATATAGCATTCTTATAATTATAATTACATAACAGATAATTATATAATACCGTATGTGAGTTGGGTCATCATATCAATTTATTTAATAACGCGTAAGTAATAAACGCATAATATCATATGGTTAGAATGCAGTATTGCAGGCTAACTCTGCCCACTGCTAGGAGTTCGATTCCCACTGGATCAAGGTGGACTCAGCTATCTGTCCTTCCGAGGTTGGTAAAATGAGGACCCAGATTGTTGGGGGCAATATGCTGACTTTGTAAACTGCTTAGAGAGGGCTGTAATTGAGCCCCAGTGAGCCCTTTCATATCATTTAATGTTGTTAAGTGAGAAATTTGTTAAATGAGTTTTGCCCCATTTTACAACTTTTCTTGACACAGTTGTTAAGTTGAATCACTGCAGCTGTTAAATTAATAACACGGTTGTTAAGTGAATCTGGCTTCCCATTGACTTTGCTTGTCAGAAGTTGCAAAAGGGGATCACATGACCTTGGGACACCGTAAAGGTCATAAGTATGATCCAGTTGCCAAGCATCTGGATTTTGATCACATGATCATGGGGATGCTGCGAAGGTTATAACTGTGGAAAATGGTCATAAATCACTTTCTTCAGTGCCGTGGTAACTTTGAAGGTCACGTAGTGAACTGTTGTAAGTCAAGGACTACCTGTACTGTATAGCAATTGCTCTCCCTCCCAGATATCTGAAGTTGATCAGTATCTTGATTGTTTGGTTAAGTTGTGGTTGGGTGATGGCTACCAGAAAGTAGCCTCAGGGTCCCTGACCCAACTCAACTTTTCTCTCGATAAGCCTCCAAAATACTTTTCACAACTTGCCTGCAGAAGTTGTGAATGCTCCCAACACTGGAAATTTTTAAGATGTTAGATAACCACTGTCTGAAGTGGTGTAGGGTTTCCTACCTGGGCAGGGGGTTGGACCAGAAGACCGCCAAGGTCCCTTCCAACTCTGTTATTCTATTCTATTCTATTCTATTCTATTCTATTCTATTCTATTCTATTCTATTCTAGTCTAGTCTAGTCTAGTCTAGTCTAGTCTAGTCTAGTCTACTCTACTCTACTCTACTCTACTCTACTCTACTCTACTCTACTCTATTCTATTCTATTCTATTCTATTCTATTCTATTCTTTTCAATATATTCTAAACATAATCGACAGACATGACTATAGGTAGTCCTTGGCCGATGACCAGAACTGAGCCCAAAATTTCTGTTGCTCAGCAAGACAGTTGCTAAGTGAGTTTTGCCCCATTTTACAACCTTTCTTGCCACAGTCGTTAAGTGAATCACCGCAGTTGTTAAGTTAGTAACACGGTTGTAAAGTGAATCTGGCTTCCCCATTGGCTTTGCTTGTCAGGAGGTCACAAAAGGTGATCACACATCCAACCATTATAAATATGAACCAGCTGCCAAGCATCCAATTTTTATTTATTTATTTATTTGTTTGTTTGTTTGTTTATCTATCTATCAACAAGTACAAGGAAACAAGTAACAGTATAGACATAGACATGGACACATGAAAAAAATTGGCACAAATAAATATATAAATAGGATATAAATAGGCAAAACATAGCCATAAACATATAGAATGATTACATATAAATGGGGACAGTAGGACAGGGACGGTAGGCACGCTGGTGCGCTTATGCACGCCCCCTTAGGGACCTCTTAAGAAACACGAAAGGTCCACGGTAGACAGTTTAAGGTAAAAGGTATGGGGGTTAGAGAGACTTAACAACAGGATCAGCTAGAGTGTTCCAGACATTTACTACTCTATTGCATAAATCATATTTCCTACAATCAAGATCAGAGTGAATTACATTGAGTTTGAATCTATTGATAGCCCTTGTGTTATTACGGTTGAAATGAAAGTACTCATTTACAGGTAGGACTTTCTGGTAAACAATATTATGAACTAAGCTTAGGTCGGAACGTAGACGGCGTAGTTCGAGGCTCTCAAGGCCTAAAATGTCAAGCCTGGTGGGATAGGGAATGTTATTTGGAGCAAAAGATTTGAGTACATTTTGATCGCCAGATCACAGGGAGGCTGCAAGGGTCATGAGGGAAATAGTCATAGGTCACTTCTTCAGTGACGTTGTAATTTCGAACGGTCACTAAACGAATGGTTGTAATTTGAGGACTACCTGTACCTCCCTGCATTTGCTTTTCTAGGGCACAAAGCCAAGTTGGTTTATTATAAGCTGCATCTTGCTCTAATTATCCCCGCAACTGAGAGGCAGAGCTGCTAATTTCCAAGGTGCCTAAAAGAATTTCTGATTATTGACTAATCCTTCCTAATCTCTTAAGGACTGCAGCAGTCGCCTCATGGTAATGCTGGACCCAGTTTTCCCAGGACAATCAAGTGGTTGGTGGGATCTTTTACAAGGGAGGAAACCCAAGTCAACCGTCCCATTCAGAACAATCCTGTTTGCTGCTTTTGGTTTTTATTGCACACAGAATGGACCAATTTGCTAGTTTGGTTTCCTTCAGCACCTTTTATTCTTGAATACAAAAAACAAACAGAAAGAAAAAACATATATGCAGTAAGTCAGAAAATTCTCTCTTTGTTAAAGCCCTAAAGATTTAGAAGAGCTTTAATTAATGATGACGATGATGATGATGATGATGAGAGATACACCGTAAATATATGAGGGGTGTATATATATGATATATAGCAATAGCAATGGCACTTAGACTTATATACCGCTTTACAGTGGTTTTACAGCCCCTCTCTAAGCGGTTTACAGAGTCAGCATATTGCCCCCAACAATTTTGGGTCCTCATTTTACCCACCTTGGAAGGATGGAAGGCTGAGTCAACCGTGAGCCTGGTGAGATTCGAACTGCCAAATTGCAGGCAGCCGGCAGTCAGCAGAAGTAGCCTGTAGTACTGCATTCTAACCACTGCACCACTGTAGCTCATATATGATATATATGTGTGTGCGTGCGTGCATGCATAACACTCAAGGCAGTGAGCATACCAGTGGGTTTCTACCAGATTGCCCCAGTTCCCACAAACTGGTAGCGGCGGCAGCAGGAGGCTTCACACACCCGCCTGGACGTCATCATGGACATTCTGCGCATGCGCAGAAGCGCTGTGCATCCACGGTTACAGTTGCAAACCGGTAGCAAAGGTAAGTGGAACCCACCACTGGAGCATACCTAATACTCCTGTCTCCTATTTGCCACACAACAACAACCCTGCAAAGATGGATTGGGCTGAATTGGATGGTCCAGCTGATCTTCATGCATAAGGCAGGCCTAGAACTCACAGTCTCCTAGTTTCTAAGCCAGCATCTTAACCACTACAACAAATTGTTTCTGATAATGGTTATGGTAGCTGTATTTCATCATAACCTCCCACAGATAATCAATGTCTATATATGGCTCTTTCATTGGCTGCTAATGACATCCATGCTTAGGATACCTGGCTACCTTGGAGATTCTTAAATAAATAATGCTGCTACCAGTTACTGTATTCTCATAGAGTTTCTATACCTGAGATAAACAAAAAATACCCCATCCCAGGTCACCAATACTGTTTTTCCTTGTTTCACCTGTGTCTGTTTCTATATTATATATTATATCCACATATAGTATTTCATAGGCGGATGTGAATCTCTATACCTCAAATGTTGTCATTGCAAATGAAGGCAAATGTACGTTTTTCCAGAATAATGTTGCTGGATTCAATCTGAGTTGGTCACTGGGACCAAAAAATTATTCTTCCAAGCTTTTGGGCTTTTCCTGGAGCCCATCATCAGAAGTTCCCTGATAATGGGCTCCAGCACGAGCCCAAAAGCTTGAAATATTAAACCTTTGCTCCCAATGACCAACCCAGATTGAATCCTGCAATGTTGTCATTTCTCAAGTATCACCCTTGAAGAGTTACATTTAAATAAATTAATTAATGAACAATCTATCAGAATAGAGCTGGAAGGGACTTTGGAGGTCTTCTAGTCCAACCCCCTGTCCAAGCAGAAGACCCTATACCCATGATTTATTTATTTTTATTTTTATTTTTATTTTATTTTATTTTATTTTATTCGGCTTATATGCCGCCCTATCTCCCAGTGGACTCAGGGCGGCTCACAATAATAAAAACACAAGCCACAATTCAAAATAAAATCTAAAATCTAACAAATTTAAAATTTAACCCTTAAAACCCCATCATCAGTCCAGGTCGAGGGATTTGAAAAGCCAAGTTTTTAATTCACGGCGGAAGGTGCGAAGGTCAGAGGCTAATCGGAGCTCCAAGGGAAGTTGATTCCAGAGGGTGGGCACATCCACTGAGAAGGCTCTACCCCTGGGGGCCGCCAGCCGCCACTGTCTAGCCGACGGCACCCTGACCAGCCCCTCTCTATGGGTGCGACCGGGCGATGGGATATCGTTGCTGGCTGTAGGTGGTCCGCCAAGTATCCTGGACCTAAGCCATGTAGGGCTTTATAGGTCATCACCAGCACCTTGAATCTCACCTGAAGGGCAACCGGTAACCAATGCAAGCTGCGCAGGAGGGGTGTAACATGGGAGTATCAGGATTCTCCCATCACAACCCATGCGGCTGCATGTTGCACCAGCTGAAGCCTCTGAGTGGTCCTCAAGGGCAGCCCCATGTAGAGAGCATTGCAGTAGTCAATCCGTGAGGTGACCAGCGCATGAGTAACTGTGCGTAGGGCATCTCGGTCCAAGTAGGGACGCAACTGGTGCACCAGACATATCTGGGCGAATGCCCCCCTGCTTATGGTTCTTATATGGTCTTCTAAGCTCAACCGTGAATCCAGGAGGATGCCCAAGTTGCGTACCCTGTCTACAGGGGGCAAAACTTCACCCCCTATAGTCAGCGATGGCACCTCTCCCCTGAACTGAGATGCCGGTACCCACAGCCACTCGGTCTTGGCCGGGTTGAGTTGCAGCCTGTTTCTACCCATCCAGACCCGTACCGCTTCCAGGCATCGGAATGGTGCCATAGGTTCACTATGATGGCGAACCTATGGCACGTGTGCCACAGCTGGCACGTGTAACCGTATCAGTGGGCACATGAGGTCAGTGGGACTGGAAGTTGGCAAACAGGCAGTTTTCGGCCTCCGGAGGGCCTCCGGGGGGATGGGGAAGGCCGTATTCATCCTCCCCAGACTCCTAGAAAGGCTCCAGAGACTGGGGAGAGCAAAAAATGGGCCTAATGTGCCGTTGCGTGCCAGGAGCTTGGGGAACGTGGGGGGTTGCGTTCATGCGTGGGGGCAGGGTGCATAGAATTATGGGTGTGGGCAGGCACGTGCAAACCCCCCTCCCCCCCGCTCCTGGCACACGATGGCAAAAAGGTTAGCCATCACTGCCCTATACAATTTGAGACAAGTGGCTGTCCAGTTTCTCCTTAAAAACCTCCAGTAATGAAGCATCCACAACGTCTGAAGGCAAAGCTGTGATTAATTGTTCTCACAGTTAGAAAGTTTCTCTTTAATTCCAGGCTGCTTCTCTCCTCGATTAGTTTCCATCCATTGTTTCTCGTCTTGCCTTCTGCTGCTTTGGAAAATAAGTATAAAAAAGTTAACAAACTGATAATTCAAGAACGCATAGGTCTCCCTTAGTATAAAAGTAGAAATGAATCTACCCAAACACCTGTAAAATGGTTTCGCCTTCTTCTTTGCCTTTAGCCTCCTGACCAGTTGCACATCTTTTCATTGTTTCACAGAGTAAAAACCACTGCATAAAACCGCTCCCAAACTCTTGACCTTTGAATTAATGTGACAGGAACATCTTGAAACTCTGAATGAACGCATGTGGAGGTTCAGATGAGCTAATTAAATTTGTCAGCATAGATAGGATAAACATTTTTGTGGTTTAAAAGGTCAAAGAAGGGAACATAAGCAAAATCATCAAACAAGTAACTAACAAGATTCCCTTAAACTGAAAGACCGAGTGGAGTTAACAGGTTCAAAATATAATTATCTAGACAATGGTTGGAAACTCAGGACAGGTGAGAGCTGGTCTATTTTTTTTGCTCAGTATCTCATTATCTCTATTCCACAAGGTCAGTGATTTGTTCAGTGGTGGGTTTCAAATTCTTTTACTACCGGTTCTGTGGGTGTAGCTTGGTGGGCATGGCGTGGCTTGGTGGGCTTGGCAGGGGAAGGATACTGTAAAATCTCCATTCTCTTCCCACTCCAGGGAAAGGTTACTGCAAAATTCCCATTTCCTCCCAATCAGCTGGGACTCGGGAGGCAGAGAATAGATAGGGGTGGGGCCAGTCAGAGATGGTATTTACCGGTTCTCTGAACTACTCAAAATTTCTGCTACCGGTTCTCCAGAACTGGTCAGAACCTGCTGAATACCACCTCTGGATTTGTTATATTGTTGATCATATTGTAGTGAAATGCACAGAACCAACTCTGATCTTAAGTAATGAACATATAATAGTAAAAGTAAAAGCATTCTCAAATCCACGAAGTCCTAACTTCACCACATGCATTTACATGCCAAGCACACGGACTTCCCATGACAAACGTATTTGCAGTGTTACTGTAGGTATGCCAATACAGACTTAAGCGTGATCAGTGTTCAGAGGAAAATTAGCCCGCAGAACCCCGTCATGTGGACCTGCTGCCTCTCTCATTGGCCAAAAAAGCAGCTGCATAATTGGGGATTTTCATTCTTCTTACAGTTAATAGGATCTTTGGAGCTCAAAAACATCATCCCATCAAGATAAACGTCTTGGGTGCCCACTTTTAAGCAATCTGAATTCAATTAGGCTAATTAGGAAACAAGTAAAGAAGGATTGCATTAATGTAGCTTTACTGGGCGAAACTCAGAAATCTTTATGAGACAAGCAGAAGGAAGAAAGAGGAGGGAAGCGATGAATTTGATAAATCACTGCGGTTTATTCACAAATGCCAGAAACCCAGCGACTTGTTTAAATGCTTGCTCTTGTTGCAAATTAGATGATTATGTCTTCAAATAACAGATCTCATTAGAAGACTTAGCATTTAAGAAAAGTATGAAGAAGAGCGAGAGCCTTCAGATAGCCAGGTTACAGACTAATGCTTTCAATTTTTTTCTCCCTGGAAACTGAATGGGAAAACAAGTGGAATTTTTAGATCTGAGCAACCTTGGCACCTGTTGTCCATTGCTATTTTTGAATACCTTGTCATCTCCATTCCGAACCAATCCTATAGATTGTGCAAGGAAGGGAAGTGTGCAAGATTCTGCTTGGCATCAGATTTACTATATATTGACTAGAGTCCTGTCCCTTCTAGCTAATCAGGGTGACCAGGGAAGGGACAGGAATGTCCAAGTAGCCAGTAATACTCCATGAACAAAAGGGAAGGTTTAACAGTTATGAAATAGGTGCTAGTAGGCCTTTTCTTCAAGAGACCTTCCTTTGATCCGACATCGAAGAAGGTATGCAGTAAGAGTAAAGCATGAGCTTTATTGAGAAACCCAGAAAGCAGGAGAAAGAAACTTAAGGTTGCCTCATCTTGACTCTTTTTGGTATAAGAGAGAGGGGGGCAGCTATCAGACCTTCAAGACTGTGTTATTATAATCTAGGGGTGCTATTCAGCAGGTTCCGGAGAACCGGTAGCGGAAATTTTGAGTAGTTTGGAGAACCGGCAAATACCACCTCTGGCTGGCCCCAGAATTGGGTGGGAATGGAGATTTTGCAATATCCTTCCCCCAGGAGTGGGGGGAGGGAATGGGGATTTTGCAGTATCCTTCCCCAACCACACCCACCAAGCCACACCCACAGAACAGGTAGTAAAAAAGATTGAATTCCACCACTGTTATAACCCATATATCAATATATTAGGCTTGTAATATTTCTTGTAGGCCCTGTTTTCTAATCTGGCTATCCTGAAGAGCTTGCAATCTGGAGATCTTTCTGAATTCAATTCAGATTCAATTCCTGATAGAAGAACGGGTGGAAGTCACTGTTGTGGCTCCGACCCCCGAGCTCATCGTATCAGAGAAAGAAGGCTCCGAACATGAAGGAGAGGAGCCGGCCAGGCCTCCCTCTCCAGGCCCCTCCTCTCTGGCAATTCCTTAGGTGTCGGCCGAAGGAGAGGAGATTGGCCAGAAGCCAGGTGTCTCCGATCAGAGTGCGGACCAGGGAGACAAGTTGTGGCTGGATCCATGCCAGCGTCGGCGTGATAAACGTTCACAGCAGATGAGGAGGTGTGCCAGGGATTAAGCTGAGTCACTGGACCACACCCCACAGGTTATAAAAGGGAGTGGGGTGGCCAGTCGGATTCTGTGACGGACAAAGTTAAGTTCTGCGAGTCCCTTTGTTGCAAATCTGCTGAAGGCTTTTGAACTGGACTGTTTTCTCCCAACCAGTGTGTATTGTATCTGTTATCTGGTGGAGGAACACCCCCCCTCCTTGTTATGGTAAATCACTTGGCAGCTGGTTCTCGTGTTGCTGCCAAGCCTCCGATAACAGACTTGGTTTGTTTGTGCCAATTCTTTAACCCACGGCTGTCTGCGTGTGTGTTTGTGCATGTGGGAGACGGGGACAGAACAGTCACAGCCAGGAGGGCCTTTGCCCGGGTCCAGGGTATATCAGGTACAACAGTGGTCCCCAACCCCTAATCTGTGGAATGGCACCAGTCCATGGAATGCCAGCAACTGGGCCAGAAAAACAAGCAAAGCCCCATTCCCGGGATGCAAGCAGCATGCAAAACCATACTCCCTCCAGTCTGTGGAAAAACCTTTCTCTATGGAACCATCCCCTGGTGCCCAAAAGGTTGGGGGCCATTGGGTTATAGCATTTTTCGGAATTAGATTTACTGAGAACAGACACCCATCTCTCATCGTCTCTCATTTGAATTACTGTGATGGTATTTTCATGGGGTTGCCATCAGACACCACTTAGAAATTTCAGTCAGTGCAAAATGAAATTATCCATGTCAATAATACCATGCCACACCACTGCTGTGGGAATGAATTGGTTCTTCTTTTTGTGCCATATCCGTTATCAGATGTCGGCGATTATGTTGGCAAATGAATTGGTTACTGGTGTATTTCTTTATATATATATAAAGAAAAGTATAAAGAACTCAAGTTTTTGCAAGTATGTATATGCAAAAAATTAAAATCTCGGTGTTTTCCCGCGTCATAGTAAATAAGTTAGTTAAAATGTTTAAAATTCTGGTTAAAATCCTCTGTAAGGATTTTTAGAAGATTTTAAGCTAGGATTTTAAGATTTTAAGCTGTCTGCTAGCAAGAAAAAAGCCCAGAAATTTGTGAATGAGATTTCACAGAACCAGGGCTGCATAACATCTTGGCTTACGTAGGTAGAACCTGGCTAGAGAGAAATGCATATATATATATGCATATATATATATGCACACACACACACACACGTTTTCGTAGATTTTCACGGGTAGAGGTATGCAAGTTTTGGTGTATTCAGGTCTTTTCCCATGTAAGATTGAGAGTATCCTGGTGACGTTTCGATGAGGTCCCACTCATCATCTTCAGGCTGATGTCTTTGGCTTCGTACTTGTGCGAGGACAAGCACGAAGCTTTCCTCACACAAACACAAAGCCGAAGACACCAGCCTGAAGATGATGAGTGGGACCTTGTTGAAACGTCGCCAAGATACTCTCAATCTTACACGGGAAAAGACCTGAATACACCAAAACTTGCATATACGTATACATACACATACATACATACATACATACATACATACATACATACATATATATAATTTTGTGTGTGTGTGTGAATGCGACTGCTTGAGGGCTCCTGGATTGGAGCTGAAAGGCGAAAGGGATGCAGTATGCTCCCTCCCACATGCTGGGGTAGACCAGGTGCTTCGATAGAAAAACACTTTATATATATAAATTTTATTTTAATACAAACAATCCATCTTCCATTAAACAATGTGTCATCTGGATATAAATGTCTTGTGCAATAACAATCAAAATTTACAGCCATATTATTTGTCTACTCTTAATACTGATATAGATAGCAGGTTACTGGTGTATTTCTAAAGGGAATTCAAAGTCATAGAATCCCAGAATTTGGTGAGACCACAAAATGGACAAAATAACAGAAAATGTATTTATTTTATTTATTTATTGGTTCGATTTATATGCCACCCTTCTCCGGAGACTCAGGGCAGCTTACAATGCGTTAAGCAATAGCCTTCATACTTTTGTATATACCTGCTTAGTAGGGCTTTCGGGGGGCCCCCAAGTGGTGTTCTTTTTTATACAAAGTCAGCTTATTGCCCCCACAATCCGGGTCCTCATTTTACCTACCTTGGAAGGATGGAAGGCTGAGTCAACCTTGAACCTGGTGAGATTTGAACTCGCAGTAAATGCAGGCAGCTGGCAGCTAAGTGCTACTTAACAGTACTTTAGTCCGCTGCACCCCCAAGGCTCCCAATGAAGACGCTAAAATGCTCTGGGACTTTAGAATTCGAACAGATAAGCTTCTGCCTCATAGTGCCCCAGAGATAACAATTTTCGATAATGAAGACAAAAAGGTCTAGATAATAGACATTGCCACCAGTTCTCCCTTGCGGGCAAGCGGTATTGCTTGCAGATATTCCAGTACACGATTATTACTACTTTGTCATGCTGTTTGTAAGCAGTCTGTGAGATCTTGTGTCAGCAGCTAACTGCGTGATCCAGTTTCTTCAGCTTCTTTGCAGAGACAGCATTTGCCATCTGTTGCTGTCATCTCAATTCTGGCATTTTTCTTCTTATTATTTGTATTGCTCAACTGGCCAAAATCTCTGCAAATTGATGGAGCGTAAAAGAGTTTAGAATTCTTACATAAAATTGTGCAAAACCATGGTTAGGAACATCGACATTTCAATGGGCTTTCTTGATCTCACAACATTTCATCCATTTAAATTATAAATATGTTTGTGTTGATGTGTATCCATACCCAGACTGACTTACACACTTATCATGATATGGATACCGTGTAACAAAAATACATGGTAAAATCAGAGGGTTGCTAACCCATGGCTTTTGCAGTGATCCTCAAAAAGTTTCCAGAGGTGATAAAATAATTTGCAAAAAAGGAGACTGGGAAGCACTAATTAAGCTTTTGGACTGAGAGGGCACAGAAATGTTTGCATAGATGCAGATACAGAGTGACATGATGATGTAGAAATATGTATACACACTTGTGGGTTTTATTTTACTTTATTTCTAATTAGACTTCCATGGCTGCCCAGTTGGAAAGATTCAGAGCAGATTATATTAAGAACACCATAAAAACAGGCTTAGGTAGCCCAAGCTACCCAATTAGGACCAAACGCACTCATTAGGCACAATGTGCTGACTGTCGAGGGAGGGGGAAAGGGTGCCAGAACCTGGGAAATGGGGAATAAACTGAGATACCTTGGAGGAAGCCTGCTAAACCCGCTGCAGCAATGCAAAGAAACATCCCACACTGCAAAAGTTGGTTGCAGCTTCATCTGCTCTACAAAAAAACAAAAGCAAATTCTAAACCAACTGTTCCTATCAACCATCTCCTCCCACGTATGACTGTAGCTTGTTGCTGTATCCTTACGTTTTATATTGATTGTTTTCTAGTATGATTTGATTGCTTATTTGTACCCTATGACTATCATTGACTGTTGCACCTTATGATTCTTGACGAATGTATCTTCTCTTTTTATGTACACTGAGATCATATGCACCAAAGACAAATTCCTTGTGTGTTCAATGACACTTGGCCAATAAAGAATTCTATCTATCATCTATCATCATCTATCTATCTATCTATCTACTTATCTCTATCTATCTCTATCTCTGTCTTTATCTATCTATCTATCTATCTATCTATCTATCTATCTATCTATCTATCTACCTACCTACCTACCTACCTATCTATCTCTGTCTTCTATCTATCTATCTATCTATCTATCTATCTATCTATCTATCTATCTATCATTTATCATCATCTATCTATCTATCTATCTATCTATCTATCTATCTATCATCTATCATCTATCATCCATCATCCATCTATCTATCTACCTACCTACCTACCTATCTCTATCTATCTCTATCTCTGTATTCTATCTATCTATCTATCTATCTATCTATCTATCTATCTATCTATCTATCTATCATCTATCATCATCTATCTATCTATCTACTTATATCTATCTATCTCTATCTCTGTCTTTATCTATCTATCTATCTATCTATCTATCTACCTACCTACCTACCTACCTACCTATCTATCTCTGTCTTCTATCTATCTATCTATCTATCTATCTATCTATCTATCTATCATTTATCATCTATCTATCTATCTATCTATCTATCTATCATCTATCATCTATCATCCATCATCCATCATCTACCTACCTACCTACCTACCTACCTATCTCTATCTATCTCTGTATTCTATCTATCTATCTATCTATCTATCTATCTATCTATCTATCTATCT
>WNWU01000002.1:59950351-59973546 GCA_012654045.1 Ptyas mucosa
CCCTTCCCTTCCCTTCCCTTCCCTTCCCTTCCCTTCCCTTCCCTTCCCTTCCCTTCCCTTCCCTTCCCTTCCCTTCCCTTCTAATGGTGATGTAATTGCACCATGAAATTTCGAATAACTAACTTCTTTTTTCTTCCTTCATTAGAGCATTGCAACCCAATAGTTACCTTGCTTTACTAATCCAATTTAAAAGCACTCTCTTTCTTTTTTTTTTTTTTTTTGTCTTTTTGCCCCTCTGGAGTTAATTTCAGATTTGCACCCAGGTTAAATGGTTTGTAAAGGGATTTTCTCTAATCTGGTTGTGTGCATGTGTGTGTGTGTGTGTGTGTGTTTTCTAACATTTCAGGCTGTAATTGTTAGTGTTTGGTTTCAGCACCTGTAAAATTGTGGTCCTTCCACTCGTGACATTACGAGCCCATAAAATCACCTGAAATCACACATGTAAAAATGCATCAATCTCTTGTTTTCCTTTCTGTAATATTCACCTTGTCCCAAATGTAAGCTTGTTCCATGTTGTTTCTGCAAATATTGGGGAATAATCATATGTATTTGGCGTGCCCTTTCCCAAGTTTCCACATTTCTGCAAGCAATTTTCAGGAAGATTTGCCTGATGCTATAAAATTACTTTCACGGTTTTTGATTCAAGACAAGAACTTCATTACAAAATTTGGTGAGCTATCAAAGTGCATGGATAATTGTGTTCTCATTCAGTGTTAATTTGCGCAATAGCAATGAGGCTAGTTTGTGTTAAAATATGATCCAAGTGAACTTTTGCCTAATCCTACTGTAAGCTGATGTGTTTATTTATTCACTGGAACCTATAAATCCAGGGGTGTAAGGAAAGGTCCAGAAATGGAAGATAGATAGAAGTTTAATGAATTACTTTTTAAATTATAATATTATACTGTAGAAGACAGCATGATTTCGTTGATACCCCACCTTTGTTTTCAGTGCTTCATTCCTTTATTTGTTATTTTTCCCTGCAAACTTCAAAAACAAGATGCCCCTTTCTTCCAAATAAACACTTTCAAATTTGTTTGGGGTTTACTTGAAGGAAGTTATGTAACTATTTATGGGAATTTTGAAGCTGAAATTAAGTAAAAGAAAACAAGAGTGTACTTTAATCACTTACATTATATGGGGCACATTTTCTTCCATGTCTCATAAAAAGTAATTGCAATGTAATGAACAAGGATAAAACTATCACCCTTTCTATGTTAAAGCAAATGCCCTTGTGCCCTTGGTATGAGTCTTTTGAACTGCTTGATCAAATCACAGATAAGTCATAAGTTGAACCATTAAGTCAAGCTAGGGTACTTAATCATTGTGCTTAGCCTGTAACTGCAGTGATCCTGGACAACTGTTCCTTCTTTCCATCAAAATTGGCATTTTTATTTATGTAGGACAGCCCATAGACTGTCAAAGAGAAAGCATCAAGTACAGAGAAGTATATTGTCCAGCTGTTAAAGCTGTAGGACAATAGGCATTTATAATGCTAACAGCTCTGTGTCAACAAATACGGAACGAGACTGCCTGACCTAGAGATTGGAAATTAATTTTGCATGATATATTGTAAAGACGAATAGATGCCTTCCTAGAAAAAGAAATGCCTAATGAACATACAGAGAGACATTATATCAGATTACTAATGTAGCATAACTCTTCATTTGGGGTAGAGTCGGGACGACTGAATGGAGCTGAGCCAGATGCCCTTTCTAATGTATTTGGGTGGGCAAAAATATGTAAGAATGGGGTCTATGTTTGCATTACACAGGGCAACAAGACTTGGAGAATTTCACTTTTTAAAAATATTTATTAAATATTGTAAGTGCAATAGTAAAAACTAATTAAAAGAAAGGAAAAAAGTGTAGAAAGAGTAAAAAGTGAAAAGGAAAGGCCAAACTAGAGAATAGAAAGAAAAAAGTAAGAATATAGTTAAAAAGGAGGAAAAATATATAAAGAAGTGATTTCCAACTTTCATCACAAGAAGTATAAACAATTTTAGCAACTTTTCACCTCCTCTTAATTTGCAACTAATGATTTCTTGATCCCACATCCCACCTCTTGTCTCTAAACAAATGCATAAAACCTCACCATTTCAGTTTTGGTATCAGCAAAAAGCCATTAAGGATTATTTATTTAACCTTGGGCAAATAAACCAACTTTATATACCTTCCTTTTACCTCTAATAATCTTAATCTTTAGTCCATTCAAATCATGTAAATAGAACTTGATTTCTTTTAATTTCTTTTTTACCTCTTCTCTCAAGACTCATCCAAACTCAAACTTTAAAAAACCTATTTTGTAAATCAAATGTAAAAGAATTATTCAGGTCATTCTCTTGGTTTATTACTTGTTACTTCTATTTTATTTTTAAAGCATCGATTGATTTCTTTGTATACCCAATTAAACATCTTTTCCATATCATTCTTGGAGCTTGTCATTGCTAGATCCACTTTCAATGTCAACTCTTTCTCTGGCTTGTCAGATAAATCTTGCTTCCCTGTTGCCACTTCTTCCAAAACATATTTTTGCTACATTGTCTCCATATCTAAATCTATTGTGGAAGAGGCAGGATTGGAAACAGTAACAGTTGGAATTAAAATTGGAGATCAAAACACAACTATTGCTTAACGCATTGTAAGCCGCCCTGAGTCTCCGGGGAAGGGCGGCATATAAATAAAATTTAAAAAAAAATACTGAGATATGCGGCTCATACCATTTTATGAGCTAGACCTACAGAAGAATTCGAAGAGCTCATTTAAAAAAGTGAAAAATCCAGGATAAGGTTAAACAGTGAAGACAAAAGGAAAAACAGGAAACATGTTACCTATTTAATGAAAACAAAAATGGGTTTATAAACTAAGACACATTATAAAAGAAATTGTTGTGGGACAGAGGAACGGCTACTGTCAAAAAAACTCAAACATGGATTTAAGTAATGTTGCTTAAAACACAAAGTAGGTTTGAAATGCTTCAGCCAATATGTAATTCAGGATGTACATCCTTATTTGTTGGGGCAATGGATATGTGCAAAATAAATGGGAGCATGTTTATTTGTCTTTCATAGATTTTATGGGAAGAAGTTTTTTTGGGGAGGCTTTTAATCTCCGTTGAATTTCTTTTATGACAGTGTCATGAGTTTCCTGATCAAAAGTGGTAGGAAGCCTTGTGAACAATTTCCTAGCTGAAAATTGTTTTCACACAGGCTATTTACTTATGGGATAGCGAGTTACTCTCTCTTCCATTGAGCACTTTAGTTTTTGATTATAGTATTAAAAGAGCTTGTACAGCATGGAGTCACTTCTTAATAAGTAAATTGTTTGTTCTCTTTTTAGTCCCACAAAATAATTTTTCTGGAATGTTACCTCCGTGCAATAGATTTTTGTGGAACTCAGTAATTAAGCAAAATTCTTTAAATTAAGTATACCTGGAATTCCAGTGATTTAAAGCAAAGCTTTAAAGACTTTCTTATCTTTATACTTTGTACATTCACACTAGGACATTATGAATTTTTATCTCTTCACAATAATGTGAAGTTACGGCTGCCAGTTCTTTAGTTTGTATTGGCCTTCATACGCATCCAGGGCTTCCTGTGAAACCAGATGTCATAATGTTATCAGTGTTGCATATGTGCAGAACCAAGCCATGTGGTCCTTCACAATTAACTGATGGAAATTTTATCAATGGCCAGACTTTCAAAATACTGTCCAAGATTTTTTGGTGTGGCACCCAGTGTGCCAATATCCACTGGGACCACCACAGCTGATTATACTACAATCTTTCCATTTCCATTTTCAGATCTTGATACTTGGTGATCTTCTGTAGTTCTTTGTCTTCTACTATCACCTGGTATCAATTATCCACACTTTCTTCTTTTCAACCACATTATATCTGATGTGTTACGAATCGAGCCTTTATCAATCTGCGTTCAGAAATCCGACTATTTATAGCCACCTGCTGCAGTGGACTCTCGGTGACTTACCAAACATAAAACTTAAAAACATAAAGCAAGATAATCAGGATTAAAAACAACCATTACAACAGTCCTCCCCACCCCCATATATGTTATGGGACCCAGGTATGGGACCAAAACCAAATTTTAAGACCCTTTTGGAGCCGCAAGATTTTATGAATGTTGATTGCTTGTGTTCTCTTTCTCTCTCTCTCCCTCCCTCCCTCCCTCCCTCTCTCTCTCTCTCTCTCTCTTTTTCTGTCTCTCTCCATCCATACCATCCATCCCTGTCTGTCTCTCTGTCTGTCTCTATCTGCCTGTCTGCCTGCCTGCCTGCCTATCTATCTATCTATCTATCTATCTATCTATCTATCTATCTATCTATCTCATCATGTTACACCAACATGTTGCATTTCCTGCTTTATGGCAAATGTAATATAGGGCATTTTCCCACCAAACTTCTGTCTCTCAATTAGTTAAAATGTTTGATGAGGGAGACCCAGGTTTCAATCATAAGCTTATATATTTGGGACATCGTTTAGGATGGCTCTTCAAAAGGGAAAAACATTGACGGTGTTTATTTTATTTATTTATGTTTTATATTTCTAAACCGCCCATCTCCTTCAGAGAGGGAAACAATGTTGTCCACTAAAGCTATTGCCAATTTGTCATTTTTATTTTAATGTGATGGATGATAACATTTGTTAAATATATATTCTGGGGTGGAGGAAGACTCCTATTAACCAAAATGCAATAAGAAAAATGTAAAAATAATACGGTTTAATCAAAATTTAAATAAAACGTCAGTCTGACTGATTGAAATACATTTAAAGCTTTTTCTTCCTAAACTTGACCTTTTTTTTCTTTTTTTTTAAACAAGTTTTATTAATTTTTTTCTTTTACATACATATTTTATGAACAGAGTATTGACCGGATCACATCTTATCAACTTATAACATAGTTATGTGTTAATTTTTATAATCTATTCCAATCTTCTTTTTTGTTTTTTTCAAATGCAATTTACATATTTCAATTTCTGCCACAATATTCTTTTTCCCTATTTTTTTATCTTATCTTAATCTCTTCTTCGCTTGACCTTCTTATAGGCACGCAATCCTTAGCACACTGGTCTAAGCCCAAGCATGGATTTTAAGCCTTCTAAAGTTTGTTCACCCCAGTTTGGGTTCATGCGTAATATTCTCTGTGGCTCTCTGGCTATTCTCTGTGGCTTTGTGGCACAACACTGCAAAATCACACACACACACATCTGATCTCCATCAGTGTCCCTGGCAATTTATAAAATATAAGAAGACAAGACTTTGTCCTGAAGTTTTTACATTCTAGAATTCACCCCTAGGTAGACAGCAAATAAAGAGATTGGAAATAAGGAATAAAGAAGGAAGAACGTGTTTGTTTCAGTATCTTCAGTTATTTGTAATAGTGCATGTTTGCAGTGGAAATCAGGAACAAAGAATTAGGATTCCCTTCTACTTTCTCTCCTCCTCTAATTAATCCAGAAATGGCATTAAATAATCAACTCACCATCAAAAGTGATCGGTGTAATATTTTTTTTAAAAAAGAGAGAATAATTACTGGAAATTTTTTTATAAACCTTACAATTCCAAAACCATCTATCAAAGTTACTTATTGTTGAGATGAGTGGCTATATAAATCAGATGGATGGATGGATGGATGGATGGATGGATGGATGGATGGATGGATAAATGGATGGGATAGATAGATGATAGAAAGATAGATAGATAGATAGATAGATAGATAGATAGATAGATAGATAGATAGATAGATAGATGAAAGAGAGGGAGAGGGAGGGAGGGAAGGAGGGAGGGAGAGGGAGAGAGATACTGTAGGTATAGATAACAAAATATTACTCCAAAAAGTTCGTCCTTGAATCTCTGAGTTGGGAGAAACTTGACATCTATCTTCAAGATTACTCCTAAAAGTACCAGAAGTTTTTAAAGATAGGAAAGAAGCTCACAGTTTCATAAATTACAATCTGAACTACTAAGTGCATACAATTTAGATTAGACAAAGGATCATTCAGAATTTCCCTTTCCTCCAGTCCAAAAGTTCACTAGAGAAACTTGGATGTCTTATTGTCTTTCTGGTGATGATTCATGGATATATCCTAAAATACTTGGGAGAGGAACAGTTGTATCTTCTCACTTTATCGGTTAAAAATGAAGTCTTCCTCAGGTTTACCCCAGCTCTTGGGGCTATGTACTGTATTTAAAAATAAATAAATAAATAAACCTTTCTTCTCTCTCTAACACAGCAGTCCCCAACCTTTGGGGGCACCAGGGACCTGTTTCATGGAAGACAATTTTTCCACGGACTGTTGTGGGGGGTGGGGGAGAGGAGGAGTGCACAATGCAAAGTTTACAGTAGGGTTTCCACTCCTATGAGAATCTAATCCCTGATGACCTGAGTTGGAGCTGAGGCAGCCATGCTAATGCTGAGGAATAGTTGTAAATAGAGATGAAGCTTTGCTCACTTGCCCACTGCTCACCTCCAGCTGTGCAGACTGGTTCCTAAAGACCATTGACCACTACCAGTCTGAGGCCCAGGTGTTGGGGGTTCCTGCTCTAACACAGAGGTCCCCAAACAGAGGTGGGCTGCTGGGGGTTTGCAGGGGTTCAGGAGAACTCTAGCTAAGATTCTGTACAGTTCGGAGAACCCCCCAAATCCCACTCCTGGCTGGTCTTGCCCACCCTACCCCGCCCCTCCCAGGATTTCCCACGTGGCCCGTTTTGGATGCAGGTAAGTGTAGGGCATATGCAGAGGCTCAGGGAGGGTGAAAAACAGCCTACCAGAAGTTTGGGAAGGCCAGAAACTGGCCCATTTCTGGCCTACAGAGGACCTCGGGAGCCTGGGGGAGGCTGTTTTTGCTCTCCCAGAGGCTTGAGGAAAGCCTCTGGAGCCCAGGGAGGGCAACCCCCCCCCCCCCCCGCCATAGTGCAGGAGGTTGACTAGACCACACCCACCATGGCCACGCCCATCCAACAACTGGGCAGAGAACCCCTTACTAAAAATTTTTCAAGTCCCCAACCACCAGTCTGTGGACCAGTACCCAACAGAAAGCGGGCTGCACAAACAAGTGAAGACCCATCCATAGGATGCAGGAAGCACATGAAACCACGCCCCTTCCGGTTCACGGAAAACCTCTTTCACCGGAACCTGTCCCTGGTGCCCAAAAGGTTGCGGACCGCTGCTCTAACATACACACCGTCATAGTAACAATGATATCAGTACGTAGCACTATTTTAGGCACTATGAATGGCATCCTTCTCTGGCGTGTGACTCATTCTGAATTCTGCTTCTCTAGGTTTGGTTTCAGAATCGGAGAGCGAAATGGAGGCGTCAGGAGAAGCTAGAAATGACCTCCATGAAGCTGCAGGATTCGCCCATCCTCTCCTTCAACCGCTCTCCTCAACCTTCTGCCATTGGGACTATCGGTAGCAACCTGCCCTTGGAATCATGGCTCAACCCACCCATGTCGAACAGTAGCCCCCTCCAAACTTTGCCTGGGTTTGTGTCCTCCCCGCAGAGCCTCCCGAGCAGCTACACCCCTCCTCCTTTCCTAAACTCTCCCCCCATGGGACACACTTTGCAGCCCTTGGGGGTCATGGGGCCACCACCACCTTATCAATGTGGGACGAACTTTGTGGATAAATTCCCATTGGAAGAAGTGGATCCCCGGAATACCAGCATTGCATCATTAAGGATGAAAGCGAAGGAGCACATCCAGTCCTTTGGCAAACCGTGGCAGACAATCTGAACTATGTTTGGAAGAGGTCTCATTTCTTACATCTTCTGTTGGACAGATAAAGAGGACCATTGTTCTCAAGAGTGAATTTCAGGGTAGAAGTAAAAGGAATGCTCAACAATTAATCAGTGGAACGACTTGCCTCCAGACTTGTTCCATCACTGGAAGTGTTTTAAGAAGAGATTGGACAACCATTCGTCTGAAATGATATAGGAGTTCCTGCTTGAGCAGGGGAATAGACTAGAAGACTCCAAGGTCCCTTCCAATTCTGTGATTCTGACAAGCCATCAGTTGCCTCCTCCCATTTCCCTAGTTAGTTCTAGGTTTCCTTTGGATGGGATTGTAGGGTTTTGTTTTTTTTAAATGATCTCATCATTTGATATCTTGGCTGGATAAAACAAAGACAATTGTAACTTTCCTAGGTGAATTTTGTAAACATTAAAGCACAGATATTTTTGCATTATAGTTTAAAATGGTTGACTTGTGTCTGAAATCATAACTGTAACACATTCTACAGTTTCATAATTTCTTCAGTAGCTGTTAGCCAACTAACATTCATTGGAAACACTTTTATATATTCTTAACAACTTGTCTGGTGCTCAATACCAGTGATACATCATCTTATAAAAAAAATTTCAAATTATAATTTAGTATAAATTTTAAATATTTTGTCCACATGTTCTCCATTGTTCAAGCATTACATTATATTCAAAGTTCCTTGCTCACCGAATCATACAATGCTTTACATATCCATTTTCCAAATTCAAATTTAATAATGTTTTATAGACCTTAACAATAATATGTTCACCACTACCACACAGCAGGATTTCCAATTCATATTAAAGTCAAACCCATAACTCTTTTTGTCTAATTTACATCTTTCTTTCATTGTAAATGGCAAACACGTCCTTCTGATTCTAGCTCTTCCTTTGACTTGAGGCTAGGATCACCAAAATTAAAAGATATTATTTGATCATAAGTCCACCAGTTCAGCTTCACTGCCATTACTTTTCTGAAAAAAAGCTGCTGGCATCTTCATAGAAAACCTTGTTTATTCCAAACACTTAGAATGGCACATCTAACAAAGTGATTGTTAAAATCAACATTTACTTTAACCTTGTCATACCATAAATAACCGTGCTATCCAAATCTTAATTCATGCTCTTCTAGCTCAAGTAGTCTTTTAGTCTGAAGTAGTGGGTAACTAACTACTAATCTAGGATAGTAGTCTCTAAAGTGGGGTCCACACACCTCAGCAAAAGACAAGCTACTTGTGTGTAGAAACATCATCATTATTATTGTTATTATGATTACCTTCATTCCTTTTTCATGTGAAGAAACAATTCTGCTATGTTCTTACTGGGAAAATTGCACCTTGTGTACTGTGTCCAGTTCTGGGTGCTATTTTTTAAGAAAAGTTCAAAGGAACTGGAACAGATGCTGAACAGAGCAACAAAAATGACTTGAAATTCAGCTTTATGGGGAGGAAATAGTTAGGAGGAAGGGGGAAGGAAGAGGAGGAGGGGAGAGGAAGAAGAAGAGGAAGAGGAGGAGGAAGCAGCCCATCATTAGTAAATAACTCATTCCCACTGCATTCAACGGTTAGGTTTCTCGACATAACCCTTTTTTCTTTCTTTCTTTCTTTCTTTCTTTCTTTCTTTCTTTCTTTCTTTCTTTCTTTCTTCCTTCCTTCCTTCCTTCCTTCCTTCCTTCCTTCCTTCCTTCCTTCCTTCCCTTCTTTCTCCCTCCCTTTCTCTCTCTCTCTCTCTCTCTCTCTCTCTCTTTCCTAATGCAAATAATATAAAGCTCCCTCTAACACCAAACAAAATCCAGGTAGAGTTATTCCGAGCTTCTTTCTCAGGTATTCTTTCTCATTTTTCTTCTAACAGTTCATCCATTCCTTCATCCCACCTCCCCATTCCTTTATACAGTACATCCTGAACTTCCAACCCTCTCTTCCACCTTCTTCCCACTCAATCCTTCTAATCCCTAGTAAAGCACCGGACCGGAGGTTCAACTTGCCTCTCTCATCATTCAAGGATGCCTCGTTTGTAATCCTCTCTGTCTCTCACCCAGAGAAAGGATCCCCTTTTTCTTCCTTCCACAAAAGTCCAATCACTCCCCTCTTATGCCTTATTTTAATTGTGATGCTTCTGACACGAATAAACAAGCAGCCCCCTCTTTTGGCGGGGGTCTCCCAGTCTCGCCTTCTATTGACTTTCCTTCTACTTCTTCCACCATCCCACACACAGGGGTAGGCTGCTGGGGGTTTGGGAGAACATCTAGCTAAGATTCTGTGCAGTTCGGAGAACCCCCAAATCCCCGTCTGACCCCGCCCACCATGCCCCGCCCCTCCTAGGAGTCCCCACGCAGCCGGTTTTGGATGCAGGTAAGTGCAGGATGTGTGTGGAGGCTCAGGGAGGGTGAAAAATGGGCCTACCGGAAGTTCGGGAAGGCCGGAAATAGGCCCGTTTCTGGCCTCCAGAGTGCCTCCAGAGCCTGGGGAGGCCATTTTCAAGGAAAGCCCTTGGAGCCCGGGGAGGGCAAAAATGCCCCCCCCACTGTGCTGCAGGAAACCGACTAGGCCACGCCCACCATGGCCACGCAGCAACCTTTTGAAAAATTTTGAAGCTCACCCCTGCCTACACACTATAAAGATCAGCTGATGCCTAAAATCTACCCCAGACTAAATCTTGGGACCAACCTCACGTGTAAAAAACACAACGTGACGGTGTTCAATTACACGGTCATGGATGCCATCTTTTTTTTAAAAAAATCCCTTCTCCACAGATGCTCCTAATGCAAGTGATTCTTAGCTGTTCAAATCCAAGAGCCGGCTTTCAGATTCCCAAATGAATCTTGAGATGTATATTAAAAGTTAACTCCCAGATATGAAAAAGTTCACATTTATAATCTGTCATTGTCACTTAGGCGTGAAAACATTGGTGTGCTGGGAAGTGGTCTATCACTGGGAATAAGTAAGCATAATTAATAAAGGTGCATGATAAGGAGATAAGGGGATTCTTTTTTTAAAAAATGTGTAATTAATGCAGGCCTTTAACTCCAAGCTTTTAATCTCCTATAATGGCATTCCAAGGAATTAAAGAAGTAGCAATTTGGCTGACCACAGAAAGTTGTTTGGGAAAAAAGAAAGGTTTGGGGACAAAAACAACTTTTAGTTGGAACTGGTTGGGCTGACTTAAATCAGGGATGTTTAATGCCATGTTCCTTCAGCTATACCTACAGTTTTAATTAAAGACATTTTAAAAATGTAAATTTTTGCAAATTTCATCTCAGTCTAGGCCCGTAAGAACAGGCAGAGGTTACATTAGACTTTAGAGCATCTTAATAATATCCAACCGAGATTATTAATAATAATATTATTTACACTTGTTCACAAGATAAATTCCTAAAAACCCAGAAACCCAGGAGTCACTTTTATGAGGAATAACCCATCCTCTCCCAAAGCCATCCCCCTCCTCTGTCTAGCATTTTGGAGACAAGAATTTGCATTTTGTATTTTAACTCTTTGAATAAAAATAAAAATTTGGAGGAAAAATAAGAGAATCTGCCAAAGATACACCCTGCCTGCCTGCCTGCCTTCTTCTGTAGGACCAACCTTGTGATTTAGAAACTCTGTGTTTTACAATTCCCTCCCATTATCTCTGTTACCACATTTAATGGGTCCGGAACACTTTTAACTCAAACCTTCCCCTGCATTGCCCATCCACCCATCCTTCCCTCCCTCTCTCTCTCTCTTTCTCTCTGTCTGTCTTTTTTTCAAGCGAATGGGTACTTTGCAGGCATTCTGGAAATTGTGGCAATTAACGCTTCTCATTAGGGAGAGAAGCCAGGCTCACAAGGCCTTGCATTGTTTCTCAGGGGTGGGGAGGGCTCCATAAAGAGTGGGGGGACTTCTCCATTCAGCATTTCCCACTCATTGTGGTCAGACAAAGGGAGGCTTCTAATTATATTTTCACAATCTGTGCGTATCTTGAAGGGCCCCTGTCAAAAACAAGCCCGTCATCTTTGTTCAACTTTCATTCAGGGACCTTTTTAACCTTAGCAGTTTCTCTCAACATCCCTACCCAAAAGGGGCCTGGAAACAATGGGGCTTCCATTTTTCGATTAGAGAACTTCTCGGGCTCATCATAATGAGAATCACTGTATTTTGAAAACAGTCCCCTTCGCTCTCCTTTCCCCTTCCAAGCACTTTGGTCTTCTCTTTTCTCCCTGTAACCAAGTCGACCAGCTCAAGCTGCGGGCAGACAATGCATTGTTTGGGATGGTTTGGAAACACACAGGGGGGGAAAAAACAACAACAACAACCACCCTGTGAAGGACTTGAAAAAGGAGTAAGTGCCTTTCGAAATGGAGATGCAGGGAAGCCTAATGGTTAAGGAAATCCTGGGCTCAGCGCCTCACTTGACCACAAAGCTCAAGGGATCATGTTTGGCCAGATTCTTTTCATCCAAAAGTAGAGGATCGTGCATTTTTTTTTCCAAAAAAGGAAAGCAGTAAGACTCTGTGAATGAGATGGGTGGTACCTAAATTTGGCAAATAAATAAATGAATAAATAAATGAAAAAATAAATAAATAACTAAAAAATTTGGTCAGATGCCCTTTTGACTACTGTTGATTCTCTCAAAGGACATACCTCAAAGCAATGAAGGGGGGAAAAAAACTCATCGAGATTCTGGCATTCTCTGCAACAGAGCAGCCTAATAATTTTACACAAAGCTGCAAGGACTCCACAAAAGAAAAGAGCCACAATGTACAACAGTTATGCTTCCAAAGAACAGCTTTGGAGCAGGGGTTCCCAACCCTGGGCCCACGGCCCACTACTGGGCCGCGGCCTATTTGCAACTGGGCCATGTGAGTGGTGGGCTGGCATGCATGCACACACACACACACAAACACACACACACAGAATTCAACCTGTGCAAGTTTGAGCTGCCCACCGCTCACACAAGTTGAGTTGCACGCCCACATGCGTGCCAGCCTGATGCTCACACGCCCCAGTTCCCCTCTGTCCCCGCCCTCTGCCTGTCCGCCAAGCCACAAAGACTGGGGGCCCCTCCTTTAGAGGAACAGTTTTTGTAAAACTTCAAAGTAAACCTGGTTTGTCCAGTATCTCCCATCCATCCACACATAAAAGGCAGGGAGGGGAAGATGTACCCTTGAAGGTGGAGAACCATCTGGGGCTCCCTCTAAAATGCCCCACTTAATGTCCTATTTAATGAGATGAAGGAGAAAAAAAGGACCAAATTAAGGGGCAATATTTGATTAACCTGCATTTAATTAACTTTTTATTACAACACAATAATGCACTATAATGTTTGTCCTCGTCTCATTTCCTCTTCTAACAGACATCTCATCTTTAAACACTTGTATTACCGTAACATTAATGGCAGGCTTTTAAAAGGGACATTAGCTTCATTGTTACCCTGATTTGCTTTTGTGTGGAAACCAGTTCAAGGGCTTATACCAGAATATCAATTAAATAAATGAATTAGGTGACATTAAATAAACCAGGTGCTAAATAATTGACCTCAGGGGTGGTAGGAAGTCAGCAGATTGGTTCCTTTTGTAGCAAAAATCTTGCTTGTTGCCTGCCTTGACTTGTTAATTATGTAATGCAATAATTATATAATATACTGACCCCTTAGTGATTAATTCCTTCTGCATTGTCTAGTTGTTCATTGTTACACCATTTACAGGGTTATGTGGATCCTTATCCACTTTATTGGAAATTCCCCTAAGTGCTAAATATTTCGGACATCAGCAGCAACAGAAATTCAGAATGATTATTGTACTTGTCTTATTTAATTCAACTTACCTATTTGACCTGAAAAGTGTTTTTTTTTAAATGTTCCATATGGTATGTTACTGTGTTATATTGTTTTATTAAATTCCTTTTCCTTTTTAAAATGCTTTTAGAATCTTTTATGATTTTAAATATCTTGTAATCCATTCAAAGAATTTAGGTCGTTGAGCAAACAATAACAATAATTTGGAAAAAGCAAAGAAAAAATATTTAAAAGGAACAATACAGAATAGTGAAAGTGAGCTTTTTTCCTAGGAATTCATTTTATTGTTTATTAAAATAAATTTCATCTGGCACATCACAAATCATAAAGGATTAACTTGCAGAAAATTTGTGGATCATCCTCAGAATGGTAAGAACAATGTGATATGAAAGAGAAAAATGAATTATATTTCTGAAATGAAAGATATTTCCTTCCCTTCCTCCCTCCCTCCCTCCCTCCCTCCCTCCCTCCCTTCCTTCCTATTAGGGGTGAATCCAGCAAGTTTTGACAGGTTCTGGAGAACCATTAGTGGCAATTTTGAGTAGTTCGGAGAACTGGCAAATACCACCTCTGGCTGGCCCCAGAGTGGGGAGGGAATGGGGATTTTGCAGTATCCTTCCCCTGCCACGCCCACCAAGCCACGCCCACAGAACCGGTAGGGAAAAGCCTTGGTAGTACAGTGGACTAAAGCACACTGTTATTAACACCAGCTACCTGCAATTACTGCAAGTTCGAATCTCACCAGGCTCAAGGTTGACTCAGCCTTCCATCCTTTCTAAACTAGGTAAATTGAGGACCCAGTTTGTGTGGGCAATAAGCTGACTTTGTATAAAATATACAAAAGTATGAAGGCTATTGCTTAACACATTGTAAGCCGCCCTGAGTCTCCGGAGAAGGGCGGCATATAAATCAAATTTTAAAAAATAAATTTGAATTTCACCCCTGCTTCCTATCATAGGATTCAGAGCAGGATCCATTAAAGCATTTTTGACAGAAATACAATCTCTGAGGACCTTTAGACATTCATCTGGTGGCCTGTTCCACTGACTGAATCCCCTTCTTTGTACTTTAGCCACTTCTCCTAGCTTTCTATCACCTGACAACTTGGTAAAAAGGTTAAGAGTCCTGTGGCATGTACTCTAGTCAATATTTCTCTCCCAGCTAAAGTTTAGCTAAACTGATCTCCCCAAACATGTAAGGCAGGGATGTCAAACTCGATTTCTTTGAGTGCCGCATAAGGATTGTGTTTGACCTCGGGGGTCTGAGTGACCGTGGCCAGGGTGGGCATGACTAGCTTGAGGTCACTTGTGTCAGGGGTGCCTGTGGTAGCTCGAGCGCTCTGCCAGAGAAAATGGGTTCCCGAGCTCCGTTTTTGGCTGCGACGGCCTCCTACAACCTTCTACCAGCAAAAATGGAATTCGGGAGGGCTGCGGCCTGCCCTCCTGAGCTCTTTTTCTCTGGCTGAGGCAGGCCAGTCCTTCGCTGTTTCCAGGGTGGCCTCATGGGCAAGATCTAAGCACCCCACGGGCCAAGTCCGGCCCCCGGGCCTTGAATTTGACACCCCTGATGTAAAGGAACTTCTGGTACAGTTAGGTCTCAAGCTGACAAAGCTACAGTTTTGATGTGGACAATCCACCTGTTGAATAGACATGTGATCATAGACTGGGGGAGGACAGTGTAACCAATGTAGATGTGCAAAATGGATTACTTCCCATTCTTATTTAATAGGAATTAAAAGATTTCAACTTTCCTTGATTCCTATCCAATATTCATAGAGTAGTTACTTGGGAAAGCGTCTGTCACCGGTGGAGCTCAAGACATAGTATTTGCGGTGTTAAATGAAGAAGGTGTGCTAAAAACAGCTCAATCCCTTTGGGTGTCTATGGAAGAAAAGTCATACACATACTAAATAAATGACAAAAGGCGGGAAAAAGCAAGGAGACAAGGCCTCCATCTAGACGTGCTCCTGGAAATATTTGTCTTCCATAATGGAAATAAGGTGGTGATTAAGTAAACAATGGACTATGATGTGGATGGTTTCTTGGTTGATGTTGTGGTCCGCCAGCAGCCTGCGGAGCTGGCAGCAGAGTCGGACAGCGATGAGGCTGAGGAAGAACATGGGCCAGTCCTGGAGGCTGGGGAAGGCCTGGATGAGGGCTCTGCGTTGGAGGCAGAGATGGGGCCAGGGCCATCGGGGAGTGATGTGTGGATTCTGGAGCCTCCAGAAGCTGACAGTAGAGAGGCAGAGGAACAGGAGGAGCCTGTTCCTAGTGCACGCATGAGAAGAGCTGCCAGAAGGCAAGAGCAGCTAAAGCAAAGAGGACGACTCGGGAGTAGGGCCAAGAGATGATTGGCCCCTCCCATAAGGCTTAAAAGACCAGCAACGGCTCTTGGGCTCTTTGTTGGAAAACAACATTGATAGCAGCATTGCTGCACTTATCTTTTGTCATCGTCTTCTGCTTTTGAACATTTGCCAAGAGAAGCCTTTGGAAGTTTGCCTAATTATACCAAGGTTGGTGATTAGACTGAAGAATTTGTGTTATGAAGAGTTTGCTTTAATTTAGTTTGGACTACGATGAGAATGAGTTAATTCTCAGCTGTTTTAACAAAGTCTGTTTGTTTTGGAACTGTTTGCGTCGATTACTACCTACTTGGGCCCCGAGTCACAACAGTTGAATAGGTAGACTTATGTTCTTACGGAGGTCTATCAAAGGTGGGATTCACTTACCTTCCCTACCAGTTCACAAATGTGCCCACCTGCCATGCATGCTCAGCCTTCCACACACGCTCTTTGCTCACACGTGTGCTTTCCACGCATGCGCACAGCTTCCAAAACGTACTGAAATAGGATGGCATTAGGTCCGGGCAGATGGGCGGGGCCTACCACAGTCGCCGCTACCGGTTCGCCCAAACTGGATAGAACCATCTGAATCCCACCACTGAGGTCTATCATTTTAACTTAATTGCACCAATTACAAAGGTCAAAGGTAGTCTCTAAAATAAAACTCACTTTTATCCTTGATTACTGGCGTCTTGTGCTGAGCTTAATATGTTTTAGCAGAGCATGTTGTGTAAATATTTTTATTCCTAACTTGCTCTCCTTTCTTGATATGCTTCAGGTTTATACTTTAAGGTGCCCTTTCCTCTTCTGAGACTTTATTTCTTCCTTCGATTCTTTTCTTAAAACATCATCACTTTTATCTTGCATCTGAATTATGGATATCATCAATATAGAGCCTTGGTGGTGCAGTGGTTAGAATGCAGTACTGCAGGCTAACTTCTGCTGACTGCCGACTACCTGCAGTTCAGCAGTTCGATTCTCACTGGCTCAAGGTTGACTCAGCCTTCTATCCTTCCGAGGTCGGTAAAATGAGGACCCAGATTGTTGGGGACAATAGGCTGACTCTGTAAACTGCTTAGAGAGGGCGGTAAAGCACTGTAAAGTGGTATATAAGTCTAAGTGCTATTGTTATTCTGTATATATGGCTATATACAGAAGACATTGGCATATCTGAAATTGTAGGAAGCCTGGAAGAGATTCAGTTGTATTCCAGACTCTGGAAAAAGCAGAGAAGAGCAATAAAGATGATTAGGGGACTAGAAGCTAAAACATATGAAGAACTGTTGAAGGAATCGGATATGTCTACTCTAGTGAAAAGAAAGATTAGTGGTGACATGATAGCAGTGTTCCAATATTTGAGGGACTGTCAGAGAGAGGAGGGGGGTCAACCTGTTTTCCAACGCACCAGAAGGTAAGACAAGAAGAATGGTTGAAAACTAATCAAAGAGAGAACCAACCTAGAACTAAGGAGAAACTTCCTAATAGTGAGGACAATTAACCAGTGGAACAGAAGTTGCCTTCAGAAGTTGTGGGTGGTCCATCACTGGAAGCTTTCAAGAAGAGATTGGACTGCTGTTTGTCAGAAATGGTGGTTTGTCCATTGTCCAGGTTTGTCGCCTGCTTGGGCGGCAGGTTTAACTAGATGACCTACAAGGTCCCTTCCAACTCTTAAACTTTTAAAATCTGTTAAATTTTGGAGATAGTCCTGATATCAATTTTCCCCAATCATACTGTCTGGAAACTTGGGAAGTTCATCACTTCAAGAGAAGGTTTTTGAAGACCATCAGGGAAACTGATAGAGAGCTAAGCTGGCCAAGAGCCCAAAAACTGAGTTGATAGGAATGGACAGTGTGGAAGAGGCAAACTATCTACAGTAGCCAAAGGAAGTCAAGTAGAAACATTTAATGGCTAACAATTTTTATTAAAAGGCAGAAGCTTTCATGAGCATTGATTTTAGGATTAGATAGAAGGACCATTCCTTTTTTCCCCCTCCCAAAATGTTATTAAATTACAAAAAAAGTACAAAATACAGAAAAGCAAAGGAAATAAAAATAAAAATAAAGAAAATAAAAGGGTGGGGAAAAGCAGGATTGGGGAGTGCAAAGAAAAGAAACAAAAGCTATAGAAGGAAGTAACTTCCAACTTTATTCAATACAGATGAAAATATTTAATCAATGACCTTACGAATCAGAATTTTTTTTAAAATTTATTTATATGCCGCCCTTCTCCGGAGACTCAGGGCGGCTTACAATGCATTAAGCAATAGCCTTCATACTTTTGTATATTTATACAAAGTCAGCTTATTGCCCCCACAAACCAGGTCCTCATTTTACCCACCTTAGAAAGGATGGAAGGCTGAGTCAACCTTGAGCCTGGTGAGATTAGAACTCGCAGTAATTGCAGGCAGCTGGATGTTAAATGCTGCCTTAATAGGAGGCATTAGCCTGCCATGCCACTCAGGCTCCTTAAATAAACTATAACAAACAGTCCTTCTATCAACAAAACTAATAATCAAAACCCAAGGTTACGATTTCCTTTCTTTCCATTTCAAACAAAAAATCCAGGAGTAGCTTCCAAATAGAAAGAAACTAGAGGAAGTCTTTTCTTTAATCAAAGCAATCGATTTCACCATCCATTCTTCCATCGTGGCTATATATGAGTCATTCCATCTCCAGGCATAAGTAAGCCTTGCTGCTATTGTCATATATAAAAACAAAGTTCCATAGGATGTTTTTTTCCCCCAATCTCTTTGTTCATCAAACCTAAAGGAAACTTCTTTGGCTTCAACTCAGTTTAAGAATTATCTGAGTTAAAATACATATCTGATTCCAATAAATGGACCTATCCTTTGATTTCAACTTCATATTTTTAATTTATTTATATCCCGCCTTTATTATTTTTACAAATCGCTTCACTGTGGTGAACGTATCCAACACAAATTCCTCCTATTTTCCCCACAATAACAATCCTATGAGATGAGTTGGGCTAAGAAAGTGGCTGTCCCAAAGTCACCCAAGCTGGTTTCCATGTCCAAGGCAGGACTAGAACTCACAGTCTCCTGGCTTCTACTCTGGTGCCTTAACCACTAGAACAGGGATCACTCTTAAACACTCAAAGAGCTACAAAGGTCCTAACCGGAAGCCCCCATTCAATTCTGGAGCCAACCGGAAGTCCGGTTCCCCCATCATAGTCTCCTTCTAGCGCGGCATCCTTTTTCCTCTGCCGACTGGAAGTCGGTTCCCCCACTATAGAGTCTCCTCCTAGCACGGCGTCCTTTTTTCTCTACCTGTCCTAACCAAAAGCCCTATCAATTGTGGAGCCGACCAGCAACAAGGAGCTTCAGTAGAGGGATGAAAGAGCCACATGTGGCTCCAGAGCCACAGGTTGCTGACCCCTGCATTAGACCAAACTGTCTGTCTTGCTCTTCTTGCTCTGTTACTCTTCTTGTCTCAGATTAGAAAACCTGGCATGTGAAATGAGAAATTTTGACATGTCAGAAACGCACCACAAAAAACCTATTGGTTCCATAATGTTATTATATATAATGATGTAAATTCTCTAATTTTTCCATGTCGTAGAAAGCTAAGGCTACAAAGCTGGAGAAGGTGCTCTGAATTTGTATCCCAGAAAAATAATCTTCCAGGAGATTCTCCTTCTGCTTCTTGATTGTTTATGTTTAATCTTTCTTCCATTACTTTCCAAGCCAATAGCCTGATCTTCTGAATCACTAGGAAGACCTGGACAATCTAAGATGATATATAAATAGCAACACAACGCACCTCAGAAAATATGCTAACTACAATACAATTACTGGATTTTTCCTTGGCAGTAACGAAGCTTGATACACATGATTATGCCATTTAGCAATTTGATCATTATCACCACTAAGGTAAAGGTAAAGGTTCCCCTCACACATATGTGCTAGTTGTTTCCATCTCTAGAGGGCGGTGCTCATCTCTGTTTCAAAGCTGAAGAGCCAGCGCTGTCCGAAAACGTCTCTGTGGTCATGTGGCCGGCATGACTAACCGCCAAAGGCGCACGGAACGCTGTTACCTTCCCATCAAAGGTGGTCCCTATTTTTCTACTTGCATTTTTTACGTGCTTTCGAACTGCTAGGTTGGCAGAAGCTGGGACAAGTAACGGGAGCTCACCCCATTATGCAGCACTAGGGATTCGAACCGCTGAACTGCCGACCTTTCGATCGACAAGCTCAGCGCCCTAGCCACTGAGCCACCGCGTTCCTTATTATCACCACTAACCTGCTACTTTTGCACAGTTTACTCAACTTTGTTTGCACAACAAACCAGAACCAGCTGAAATCATGTTGTGTGAATCCACCGCTGATTCTTAAACTAACTACATACATTGCAGAATATGCAATAGTCTGGCACTATACAGTATAAATGACAGTCAATAAATAAATATGACATGTTTATATTGTAGTAGTGTTTGTCTCAAAAGTGCTTTTTGAAAAGGTGTCCCTCAGAGCTTCAGAAGCTTCTTGGATGAGAAGAGAAACATCTTCAAGGAAAAAAAAACAAAGTCTAGTTGGCTTTTGTAAAAGCACTTTTTGGGACAAGCATGACCTGGATGACTGAGAATCTCCATAGACAATTAAACATACTAGGGTTTGATTTAGCCTTTTCCACTTGCGTGTGCAAAAATGATGTGTTAGCCAAGAGGGCCATCTGGTGGAATCCTAGAGATTGACAGAGCACATGGAACGGCCATGTTAACAACTAGCTCCATAAAATTGTGGATTTTCCTTCATTATTGCTCAGTGCGTTGTTATTCAAAAATAGTGCCTTATCTGTAAATTAAGTGAAATGCTTGAAACTGGGAATAAATGAAGATTCCTGCCAATATTTTGCAGACTACGTTGATCTGAGTTAGCTCCCCACCATCTTAGCTTTGGGTGAAGTTTCTTTTCAGAGGCCTCTACAATGAGAAAGGGATATATCATATGGCAAATCCTTCTGCCAAAGAGGGGCAACTTGCCTTTTAAATATTTCATCTGGGTTTTCGGGGGCATCATTGCTTGAACTGAAAGTTCTGCTCAAATTAATGGAACTTTTAAATTTTGTTTTAGCTCTGGTCAATGTGGACATTTTGTGAAGCTGTCTCGGGTGGGCTGTTGGGGGTTCGCAGAAGTTCAGGAGAACCTCTAGCTAAGATTCTGTGCAATTTGGAGAACCCCAAATCCCATTCAGCTGGCCCCTTTTAGAAGAAATATTCTCCCCTTTTAATGTTTCCTATGTAGGAAGTTAGCACCCACCCCTTTCCTAGAAGAATGAAATATTTTAGGAAATATTAAAAAGGCAGAATATTATGTTTTCCTGGATGAGAAATGGAGAAGCATGTTTTAAAGACAAAGCAGCTCCCACCTTCTTGCCCCCCACCCCCACCCTTTGTCAATGGGCCAAAGGCAGAAACTCAATTCCCTCCCATCTTTGTCAATGGACCATCATCTGCAACACAATAGGACCCATCTAGCAACAGAAACTCACCACATGGCACCTGGGAAGATTACATCAGCCAGCAAGGCCAGCTAAGACCCCCACCCCCTGGGAGTCTGACAACCAATCAGGATACTCTTTCGGGGCCCCAGGAAGTTCAAAGCCACAGAGGACATAAAACCCGGGGACTCGCAGCATCTCGGCCCTTTTTCTGGTCAGGAACTCAAACCATGTGATCCTGTCCACCATTAAACCATCTTTCCAAGCAGTCTCCATGTTTCCAGTGTCTTTTTCCCCACTTGGAGCTGAACCCAGAAGGATATTTCTTCTTACATCTAAAATATCTCATTTTCCTAGGAGAGGGGTGGATGCTAACTTTCTACCCACTCAAAAGGAAGTCTTAATTCAATCCAGTTTATTTCCTGAAAAACGTTCAGTTGAGTTTAATCTTACATTGGCAGGGAGAGACTGAAGTGCATTTGGACAGAATGGTTTTGACATAGTACACTCCTCTATGTTCTTTTTCAGTTTTGATGGCGTCAATGAGGTTTATTCCCAAGACTGCAATCTTCTTCAGGCAGAATTAAACAACCTAAACTCAATTGTTCTACCTGTGACTAAAACAAGCTTCAATCCAGATTCAGTGATGTTCATTGCATTACTTTAATTGCTTTATTTTTGACATTTTAAAACCCACATGTGCTAATTTTGGAGAATTTTACACCTCATATTTATCATATTGTTGGAAGTTAAAACCTACCCCTCTCCTAGAAAAATGAAATATTTTAGGATACACTAAAAAGGCGGAATATTTCCCCTAAAAGAGAAGTAGAAACTCAGAGAAGCAGAAACTCAGCCCTCCACCTTTGTCAATGGGTCATTAAGGCTTGGTCCAGTCTATTCTACATAACAAAGATCTACTCCTTCAGGCAGAGCCATTTAATTGCCCTTCATTGCACCACCCACCAAGTTTCAACCAAACTTGGCACACAGACAACCTAAAAGGCTAGCTATGACCTCTGGCAGCAACCAATCAGGATACCCTTCCTGTGCCCCAGGAAGTTCAAAGCCACAGAGGGTATAAAACCCAGGGACTCTCAGAATCTCCTCCCTTTTTTTCCCCCTTCACCCAACATCTTCAAGGCATGTGATCCATTAAAACCATCTTTCCAAACAGCCACCATGTTTCCAGTGTCTTTTCCCCACTTGGAACTGAAACTTGGGTTTTTTCCCAATGAGCTTTCTCTTCTCATTTGGTAGACAAAGTATTTGAGCTTCTGCTTCAGTGTCTGTCCTTCCAAAGAGCAAGAATAACAGAATGAGGTCTTCTAGTCCAAATCCTGCTCAGATTTCCTTGATTTCCTTTAGGATTTTCAAGTAAGACCAACATTAGAATGTACTCTTCATCACACCTGACTCCTTGCCTTCTAACAAGAGCAAATTTCTTACCAGCAGGCTGATAGCTCCTTCTTATTTTTCAGTGGCCCTGATTTGCATCCATTGGCATCAGTGTTATCTTCCATTCAGAGCACCATTAGAAAGAGTGGTTTGAGGTCATGTTAGATTTGATTAATAGTCCACCTTGTTCATCATTCTGTTTCCAAGGAACATGCAAGCCGTTGCCTACATCACAAAGTCAAGATCAGATCCTTCCCAAGACCATTCTAGATTTAATTTGGGAAAGACCATTCCTCAAAAGTCTTTTTCCCCCCAATGACATCATCTAGTTTCCATGAAGGAGCTACCTCAAAACACCAAAGCACTTTCAAGTATCTTCTTCCTAAAGTAGATACTTTCTTTCTTACCTGGCTCCAGATCCTGTCTATTTATCTGGGAAGGGCGAAAACAG
>WNWU01000002.1:59981536-59992695 GCA_012654045.1 Ptyas mucosa
CTCAGCCTAGCGGAGAATTGCAGTTAGAGCAGGGATCTCTCCAACCTTGGCAACTTTAAGCCTGGAGGACCTGGAGTTGAGGTCCTCCAGGCTTAAAGTTGCCAAGGTTGGAAATCCCTGAACTAGACGACCTCCAAGGTCTCTTCGAATTTTGTTATTCTGACCGGGATCCTGGCTTATTTTCCCAACCAGGTGCTGATTGTGGAAAAAGCCGGGTCCCAGCCCACCTGCGGGCATCTCCAGGTCTTGCAAGCAATCCTTCCCTGTGCTCAAACCTAGTTCTCCTTAGATGCCCGCGTCGGTTTCCTGCCCTCTTGCCCAACGAGGGCAATAAGGAACGAAGCCTCCCGGGGAAGCCCTGGGAGGGGGGGAGAACCCTCACTCACCCACTGCCCAGTGGCTGCCTCGGGGGTAGATCTTGGCCATCGGGGACGCTCCGTCGACGCCTTGCAAAGAAGCCGCCCGCCCGCCGCGCCCTTGCAGGAGGAGCGCGAAGGAGACGAGAGCCAGGAGCGGGAAGAAGAGTTGCCCGCGGGGCTTCGGCACGAGCGGCGAGGTCTCCGGGCGGGCCATCGGAGCGGGTTGGGTTTGGACGCGTAGAAATGGCTTTCCGCGGGGAAGAGTCCGCCGAGCGCTCGGTCGAGGAGGCGAGACCAAGCGGGGAGGTGACGGGAAGGTCCGAGTCTTGAGGAGCCTGAGCGAGGCACTGCTCCGTCTTCGACGGCTTACCCGCTTTTATATGCCGGCCGGGGCGAAGAAGTGTATACAAAGGTCAGGCACGTGACGCTGCTCCCCCCTCCCAACTTTCCTCCGCCCCCCCACCCCCCCACCTCGGGGAGGGCAAGTCGAAGTGCTGGGGGCCGCGTGGCGCGCCTCCCTCTTCCTGACTGGCTGGCCCGGAGAACGGCAGCCGAAACCCCCCCTCCTCCCATCTTCTTCTCTCCCCCTCCCCTTCCAGCCCCCCTCCGCCCCCACGCGCGCGCCCCTCCACTTCGACATCCCCCCCTCCCCCCGCCGACCTTCCCAGTCTGGCTCCGGCGCCTTTCTCTCGAGGACGCCTTCTGCCGTCAGGCGAAGTCGCCCCCTCGACGGGCAGAGTGAGGGGAAAAGAATTGGGGGGGAAGCCTTTTCCCTGAGCTCCCGTCCGTCCAGACGGCTCTATTTGGGAGCTCAAGACTGTCAAGCTGCCGTGTTTGGAGCCCAGGGCGGAAGCTATGCGGGTTCTTTCAGGGAGAGGACGGAGCCCCCAGTCGGGTGGGTTCCAAAATCAGGGCGAGGATGCCCGAAGCCTCAGCCTAGCCCAGGAGAATTGCAGTTAGAGCAGGGGTCTCTCCAACCTGGACAACTTTAAGCCTGACGGACTTCAACTCCCAGAATTCCCGAGCCAGCTTTGCTGGCTGGGGAATTCTGGGAGTTGAAGTCCGTCAGGCTTAAAGTTGTCCAGGTTGGAGAGACCCCTGAGTTACAGGAAGCCTAAGTCCGTCAGGCTTAAAGTTGTCCAGGTTGGAGAGACCCCTGAGTTACAGGAAGCCTAAGAAAACCTGTAGACCTGGAATCCTGGCTAACTAGACCTCTACATCTTGAGATGCCTTTGAGCAAGTGCCAAGTAGGGTCTCCCACAATTATCTATACATGAACGGTAATTGTGTATTATTATTATTATTATTTATGCATTTAAATTTAGGTATTATTTAAATTAAAGATGTAGAGACTCCGGGAAGAGTGCAGAGAAGCTCAGCGGCAATAATTTGGGAATTGGAGGCTAAAACTTAGGAAGAACAGTTGCAGGAATTGGGAATGTCTAGTGAAAAGAAGGACTAGGGAAGACATGATAGAGCAGTGATGGTGAACCTTTTTGGCGTAGAGTGCCCAAACCGGAACATGTATGCATGTGCACATGCCGGAGCACCGGAAAGCCAAAGACCAACTTTTTTGGGCATTTTTTGGGCCGTTTTTCAGGCTGAAAAATGGTTTTTTTTTTTGCCTGAAAAATGCCCTGGAAAACAGCACAAAAACAGCCTGTTTTTTGGTCATTTTTCAGGCTGTTTTCTGGTGCCTGCAAAGACCAGTTGGCTGGCACGTACATGTGTGCACCGGAAACCAGAAGACCAGCTGGCGATGGCACGTGTGCCCAAAGAGAGGACTCTGTGTGCCACCTGTGGCATGCGTGCCATAGGGTCGCCATCACGGTGATAGAGTGTTCCAATATTTTCACGAAGAAAAGAGGGTCAACCTATTCTCCAAAGCACCTGAACTAGGCAGGACAAGAAGCAATGGATTGAAACTAATGAAGGAGAAAAGCAACCTAGAATTGAGAGATTTCCTCCTTAATAATCGGTAGAACAACTTGCCTTCAGAAGTTGTGGGTAGTCCAACTCTGGAGGTTTTTAAAAAGAAATTGGACAACCACTTGTCTGAAATGGTATAGGATTTTCTGCTTGAGCGGGGTTGGACTAGAAGACCTCCAAGGTCCCTTCCAACTCTGTTATTCATTATACCCACCTTCTCCCATAGATTCTGGCATGCTCATCAATCAATACCAGTTCATAACGGTTAAAACCACACAACACATTGAGAGCTGTAGACACAGCCTGTCCTTCTTTCCATCCGCAGACGTTTCAGATTGGCAGCAAACATGAAACGGTGTCCCCAGGTGGCAGAACTAGCAAGGGGAAGAAGTTTCAGACATGTCCTATCAGGCGGCATTCATAATGTTGTGCTGCTGAAACCCCACAATCTTGACTCACCTCAAGACAATTTCATTCATTCATTCATTCCTGGAAGACGCGTGTCCCAGCCCACTTGTCTGTTCTGCAGTAAGTGCCTCTCCTCGTGGTTATTCTCGCCCTGAACGTTTCGCCCTTATGTTTGCCAAGGATGTACCCTATTGAATCTCCACCTTTCAAAATAATTTATTTGAACCAGGCACCAATTTGGACTGCAATCTGCATTTCACGATAGCATCTTCCTTGCCCGTTCCCTTCCTCCAGCAAGGGGTCCAGTTAGAAACCCCTGATACTTTCTGATTAGAAATACAGATGGTGTATACCCCCCCCACCCCGGCCGCCACCTGTCCTTCATTCATATCCCCTGTTTTCATTCAACAAGCTCGTTCTGCAAAGCAGGGATCTCTGGAAGTGAAACGTGGCTGACTGTTTCTAAAGGAAAGTCCCTTCTCTCCCCCACCCCTTTTTTTGCATTTCAGAAGCCTTTCCTTCCAATGAATGAAGTGGGGAATCTTTGTTTTCCCCCTGTGGTTGGTGAGACTCGATAAGACCTGGGACAGCCGTCCTCTTATCAAAGCAGGGGAAGGGGCTTTTTATTTGTGGAGTTTCTGGCACCGATAACTAGATATTCTTGCCTCTGATTGATGGGGCTCTCTGACTCCCTTATTGTAGCGGGCAACTTTAGATATGCCTGCAGCCCTGGTGAGATAGTGGGGAACACTCCGGCAATCACCCACCAAACGGTCTGTTGATACCCAACACTATCCAGTTTCCTAAACGCATCTTTTATTTTTATGGTCTCCTTCCCCCCTCCCCCCCAACCAATACATGCATCTTTCTGCACACAAACCCACCACACTTTGCTCTCAAAAAGAATGGAGGGGAGAGCCTGTCTATCTTTGCTACACACGTTGTTTTCCCTTCTTAAATCTGCACTGCCAGCTTCTGATCTGAACGTGGCTTTGCTCCAAAGTTCTGCAAAGTAGATACCCAGCACATCTGTCCCAGTCTAGGGATGATGGGTTGCCAATGCAACTTTGAATGTGCCCTAGGTACATAAAACAACTTATTTAACAGAATTGGAAGGGACCTTGGGAGGTCTACTTGTCCAACCCCTTGCTCAAGCGGGAAACCTTATAACATTTCAGACAAGTGGTTTTCCAATTTCTTCTTAAAAACTTCCCTTTATCCCGACAGTGCCTGTGATTTTCTCACTACTAGATCTGGGAAGTATATTGTGCCTATTTCTGGTTGTAGTGGGCATTACCTATTTTCTTCCAAATTCTGGAAGCTGTTAGGATTTTAATTCCCCCACCCCCATATTATTCAGTACATGTCTCCATAGATGCAACTTCAGCTTGATTAAAGGTAAAGGTTCCCCTCGCACCTATGTGCTAGTCGTTTCCGACTCTAGGGGGCAGTGCTCATCTCCGTTTCAAAGCCGAAGAGTCAGCGCTGTCCGAAGACGTCTCTGTGGTCATGTGGCCGGCATGACTAAATGCCAAAGGCGCATGGCACATTGTTACCTTCCCCCCAAAGGTGATCCCTATTTTTCTACTTGCACTTTTTACGTGCTTTCAAACTGCTAGGTTGGCAGAAGCTGAGACAAGTAACGGGAGCTCACCCCATTAGGCGGCACTAAGGATTCGAACCGCTGAGCTGCCGACCTTTCGATTGACAAGCTCAGCGTCTTAGCCACTGAGCCACCGTCTCCCTTCCCTAGCTTGATTAACCCTATCCAATTATGGGTAACATAGAATAATATCTCGATGCCATGTTAGGATGTCAGTTTTACAGTTTGCAGATAGATAATGAATTTCTTCTTCCATTTCTACCTCTATCTTTTACTCACTCCCACATTTGCTTCAGAACATTGGGGTTCCTCAGAATCAAATCTGGGATATAAAGACAAAGTGAATATGATGTGGGATGTAAGACATTATCTCCATGGATTAAACATTTTAGAAATTAAAGTACTCTTTAAATACAAAAGCATATAATGAATGTTGTTTTTCTATCCTGAACAAATCATGGGTAGATAACTATGCAAAATTACTTCTTATTTATCAGTCATTCATTTCCTCTTAGAAGGTTTGTGTGCAGCATATAGAATCGTCAACAAAGGATGTTAGTGCATTATCAAAAATGTATCTGTGCTCCTTTGTGACAATTGTTCAAAATATGTTCATCTCCAAAGGCAAGCACTCTGAATTTTGACAGAATTTAATCCCTAGTTTTAATAATATGTCACACCAGCTGCATGGATCAGGAAGACATTAATCTGTTTAAATATCTATAATCACATTGCCTCCAAATACTTTCATTCTTTCCCTTTATATTTCAAATAAATAAGATTTGTTTGCTATTAAGGAAAAACTTAAAAAGTAAGATAAAGTACCAACTTTTTATACATATATAATATTTTAAATTTACCCAGTAAAATGTTTCTGGTAGCTTTAAGCTAAAAGAATATAAAGAGAAAAAATAACAACAACAATTAGTGCATTTTTTGTGTCTTTCTCATATACAGGGCTCCATACAAATATTTAAAGGTGTCCATATCTCCCACTGGTATTTGACTCTTTACATTATTGAAATGAATGTTGAATCTATAATGTAAAATTCTAGATATACTGTGACTTTAGGCTACATGATCAGAAGTACTGATTCCATGTTATGAATCCATTCTTATTCAAATTACATTCACCAGATTTTAAGAAAGATTAAAAAAAAAGACTCAGAGAAATTAGAACTAATGAAAGGGAGAGCAATGAGGATGACCAGAAAGTTAGAAAATATTTTTTGTAAGGAGAGGATGGGAGGGAGGCATTTAGGCTTAAAATATTGCCAAGAATTTAGAAAGTGATTCATTCTAACTAGACATAGATCTGTTGAGGAGACTCTAATCCTAGAAAAGGTGTGTTGGGAGAAATGTCTTTCCGGGTTCAGTTCCAAGTGGGGAAAAGACACTGGAAACATGGAGGCTGCTTGGAAAGATGTTTTTTTTTTAATGGCGGACAGGATCACATGCCTTGAAGATCTTGGGTGAAGAAAAAAAAAGGGAGGAGATGAATGAGAGTGCCTGAGTTTTATATCCTCTCTGGGCTTTTGAATTTGAGCTTGTGTTCTGATTGGTTGTCAGACTCCCATGGGGCCATGCAGGAATAACTTTGTAGGTTGTCTTTGTCCCAGACTTGGTTGAGTTTTGCTGGGTGATGATGTAATGAAGGGGCTTTGGGCAATTCCAGGGGTGAAATCCAGCCGGGTTAGGGTTCTGGAGAACTGGTAGTGGAAATTTTGAGTAGTTCAGAGAACTGGCAAATATCACCTCTGGCTGGCCCCAGAATGGGGTGGGAATGGAGATTTTGCCATATCCTTCCCCTGCAGTGGGTTGGGAATGGAGATTTTGCCATATCCTTCCCCTGCCATGCCCACCAAGCCACGCCCACAGAACCAGTAGTGTGCCAGGAAACATGGCTCTGCGTGCACTTTGGCACGGATACACTTATGTATCCATACACTTTGGGTATCCGTGCCATAGGTTCTCCATCAAGGAAGTAAACAATACTCCAATCAAGAAACTGTCAAAGAGCCTTTATTAAACAGCCTGACCAAAGAATCTCTAAGACTGCCCCCACCCACCCACACAGACAGGCAAGACTCCAGAACATAAACTTGACAACAAACAGCACTCCTCACTAGCCCTAATATGATGATGTTACTTAGTTAGGGTAATGAAACGTCTGTAAGAAAACAAGCAAGCTCAGAGAGCATCAAGGACTCCTCATTTCAACCCTGAGCTACAAATATTCTCCTTTATTGGAACAAGTTAAGAATAGATCATTATGGAGAAAAAACGATCTGGTCACTAAAAATAGAATTAGAATTAGAATTAGAATTAGAATTAGAATTAGAATTAGAATTCGAAATAGAATAGAATAGAATAGAATAGAATAGAATAGAATAGAATAGAATAGAACAGAACAGAACAGAACAGAACAGAACAGAACAGAACAGAACAGAACAGAACAGAACAGAACAGAACAGAACAGAACAGAACAGAACTGGAAGGGACCTTGGAGGTCTTCTAATCCAGCCCCTTGCTCAAGCAGGAGACCCTGTACCATTTCAGATAAATGGCTGTCCAGTCTCTTCTTAAAAACCTCCAGTGATGAAGCACCCACAATTTCTGGAGGCAAGCTGTTCCACTGGTTAATTCTCCTCACTGTTAGGAAGTTTCTCCTTAATTCCAGGCTGCTTCTCCATTGATTAGTTTCCAACCATTGTTTCTCGTCCTGCCTTCAGGTGCTTTGGAGAATAATTTGACCCCCTCTTCTTTGTGGCAACCCCTCAAATACTGGAATACTGCTATCATGTCACCCCTATTCTTTCTTTTCCTTAGACAAGCCAACACAGATCCTGCAGCCATTCTTCATATGGTTTACTCTCCAGGCCTTTGATCATCTTAGTTGCTCTTCTCTGAATTTTTTCCAAAGTCTCAACATCTTTTTTGTAGTATGGTGACCAAAATTGGTTGCAATATTCCAGGTGTGGGCTTACTAGGGTTTTATAAGGCGGCGCTAATACTTCACATGATGTTGATTCTAGAGTTGACAAAAAACTTGGTAACACATAATCGATCAATCAATCATCTAAATCTGGGCTTCAAAAACTCACTGGAATGATTGTTGCACTAAGTCCACAATTTCTATCCCAACTTTGTGAATAGGGATAAGGAACCAGATGGTATTTCTTGGATCATATGTGGGAAAATATTTACTTCTGGAAGTTTGGCAACCAATGCAATAAGACAGCGATTGCACGTCTGCCAAAACCAAAGAGATACTTGCCCAGTTATACTAAGGGGAAATGAGAGCCTTCTTCCTCTCTATCCTCAGAGGAAGCTTCTAAAATATCTCACAGATACACAGTATAGAAAGCAAATGTTAGGGAAAAAAGATATTTGGCTGAAAACAGGTTCTTGTAAAGGGCAAAAGCTCAACCTCTGTTTCATAGGTAAGCAGTTGTGTAATGGTCTTCCTCATTTTTCACTGCTTGTCAGAAAATGAGGTAGTTGAGGCAGTGGTGAAGTCCATTTTTTTTCCTACTGGTTCTGTGGGCGTGGCTTAGTAGGCGTGGCAGGGAAGGATACTGCAAAATCCCCATTCCCTCCCCACTCCTGGGGGAAGGATATTGCAAAATCTCTGTTCCCACCCCACTCTGGGACCAGCCAGAGGTGGTATTTGCTGGTTTCCCGAACTGCTCAAAATTTCTGCTACTGGTTCTCCAGTACCTGTCAGAACTTGCTGAATTTCACCCCTGAATTGAGGAAAAGAAGGCTCTTCTGAGAAAAAGCGATGTACGCAGCTGTAAATGCTCTGGCTGTTTCTGTCCATTCTGAAAATTAAAATTGATATTCAAGAAAGAAACTATTGGGACCATGAAGTCATTCATCTTCCAGTTTGGTAGTTCATGAAAACAAACAAAAACAAGCAAAAATCATTTGATGACTGTCTTATAATGTGGAGAATTTGGTAAATTTTATTACAAACATAGTGAAGATTCATTAGACTAAGAACTGGCTTTCCTTATTTGGCTAAGTATTATGCTTTCAGGGGGAAAAAAGCAAATAAATAAAAGTTTCTGTTTAATTATGATGCTGCTTTGATTTACAGGTTTTACAAATCTAGTGCATTTGATTCATTTATGGTTCGGTATATAATGCAAAACTGGAAAATAGGGTAACTCGGAATCAATTTGAACATTTGTATTGCAATCCTTTCAATGGAAATGGTCGCAGTCACATGATGTGTCGCTTAGCAACTGTGGTGTTAGCAATGAAGTCGCCTGTCCCAATGGCGTTCACTAAGTGAGGACTATCTCTATATGAATAAACAAGTAAATGTCTTATATTTGTAAGTTCCCCTTTAATAGAGAATAAGTTCTTTTTCATTAAAATGTAAAAGAAGGCAATGAAACTACTGTAATGGCCTTCTAGGATGAAGAAATAGCTGGAAAAAAATACATACTGAGGAATTAATTATAATGAATTGAATCCAAACTAAACAACTCAATTCAACCATGTTGAAACCTGAGATTTAGTTTTGAACTGCTGCTAGGTTAAGCTGACTTTGAACACTGGTCTTTCTTAAGTTTCATACTATGGGTAACTCAGTTTAGATAAAACCGAGCAGCCCAATGGTCCCTTCTGAACACAAGCAAGTGAAATAATCTGGAGATAATTTAGAGAGGAAAATTCAGAGATGGGAACTTCAAGATAACCCCTCTTCTTGTTTTTCTGTGGTTTAAATTCCACCTTCCAGCAAGTCAAAATATCTTGTAATTCAACTCTTGCTCTGTGAATAGCAACCCAACGCCTGAAAATTAACTACAGCTTCAGGTGTTCTGCGGGGATTACTATGTATTGATTCTTCTTATTAAATTTATCTCCTTCAGGCTCTTTCAATATATTTTTTGGGTCAGACTTTCTGTCTCTAAATTGTGTTCAAGCTGATGTACGTTTGAAGGGCAGAAGCTTCCCGTCTCTCATGATAATCCATAATTAGGTTCTAAATATACAAATGTAGGAACAGATATAATCTCCCTTCTCAACACTGGCAAAACCTCTTCCTTTACCTGTTCCATTTCTTGTTAAAGCAAGGAGAGAAAACTCAGTAATGGATATTCAAGATAAGATATTTCCAAGTAACAGGCGGAAACTGCCAATGAAAAGAGCATCTTAATGGCAAGACATACCAATGATCAACTGAGCACAGAAGGGAAATATATACCTAAATTGGAAATGTTGTGGCATCTCTGTTTTCTTAATTTTCTTTTGCAAAGCAGGCACTGGCTGGGAATGGCTTCTAATCTTCGCTTTCTGTTTTCCTGCATTTCAACCATCTGAAATAATTCAAATCTCTTTTTAGCTCCAAAACCTCATATAAAAAGTTATCATTGGCCTTTTAAGAGCCACCAGCTGATGAATCTGCTGATGTGATCTGTCCCCAATTAGGATCAAAGAGAGAGAAGCAACCTGGAATTAAGGAGAAACTTCCTAACAGTGAGGACAATTGGCCATCGGAACAGCTTGCCTCCAGAAATCGAGGGCTCTCCATCACTGGAAGTTTTTAGGAAGAGAGTAGACCAGTGATGGCTATCTTTTTGCTGTCGCGTGCCAAAAGCGGGGGGAACGTGGGGGGGGGTCACATGCCTGCGGGCCCACACCCATAATTCAATGCACCCAGCCTCCCATGCATGTGCACATGACCACCCCTGTATTCTCCCTGCTTTTGGCACGCGATGGCACAGTGGGACCGGTAGGCCCATTTTTCACCCTCCCTAGGCTCCAGAGTCTTTCTAGGAGCCTGGGGAGGGCAAAAACAGCCTTCCCTCCCCCGGAGACCCTCTGGAGGCCAGAAACGGCCCGTTTCCCGATTTCCGGTGAGGCAGGAAGGGCTAAAAACCAGCTGGTCAGCACGCGTGCATGCACTACAGCTGAGCTACGGCAACGCTCGTGTGCCCACAGATATGGCTCCACGTGCCACCTGTGGCATGCGTGCCATAGGTTCGCCATCACGGGAGTAGACAGTCATTTGTCTGAAATTGCATAGGTTCTCCTGCTTGAGCAGGGGGCTGGACTAGAAGACCCCCAAGGTCCCTTCCAGCTCTAGTCTATTCTAATTAGGATGACAGTTCTGAGCCAGTTTTTCTTTTTTCTATTTGGAGTAAGAAGGAGAGCTTTCAGGAGATGTATTTTGCTTTGTGCAGGTTTCAGCTGCAGCTTGTCAAAAATCGCTCAGAATTCCTTCGGTGGAAATGCCCAAAATGTGCTTCATTACAAAGCTGTAGACATGTTTTGTGAACCTGATCATTTCTGGGCTACAAACTGTGGTGGCTGGTAATGGCTGGTAATATCAAGGAGTGATTGTGTGGGGGGAAAAACATACATCACCCTGCGGTACCATGGAAGACAGTGAAAAAACTAAATCGATAAGAATCAATCCTTCCAGTCCAGAGGATTGTGTTTTGGGTTTAGTGCTTGATTTGAAAGAGGTACATGAAGTTTATGGTGGTCATTTCCTTCCAGTTGAATAGTCATTAATGGCGTGGATTTCTCTGTCCAGCAGTCTGAGTCACAGTGGTGCTGAGTCTCCCTCTCTCTCTCTCTCGCTCTCCCAATCTCCTCCCCTCCCCTGTAGGGTTTTTTTGGGGGCGGGGAGGAATTAAAGACAGCAGTGGCAGGGTAGGACCTAAACTGGGTAAAGGTAGGATAATCTATATTTTTAAAGATGTTTTAGGCAGAGATTCAGATAATTAACATTTGGAATGTTTTGTGTTAAGGTTACTGTAAACCAGTGCTTCTCAAATAGTGGGGCGCGCCCCCCAGGGGGGGTGCGAGGCTCCGTAAAAGGGGGCGCGTTTGACCTCGGC
>WNWU01000002.1:60002695-60016113 GCA_012654045.1 Ptyas mucosa
ACCAAGGATCCCACAGCTTCCTACAACTATACAGTAACTCTAGAGGTCAAATGTACAATCTGGGAAAAGATGCAGCTACTTTAAAGAGTCAAACTGAAGTTATGTTAATGTCCTGTCATACATTCCTGAACACGTTTTTTGCCCCTGAGTCTGAAACCACTACACAGCCTTAATGAATAGTTTCCCCTTCTCAATACAGCTGGATTCATGGTTAGTCAAACTCTGAGTTTAGTTGGTTTGCCTGACATTGTGAGAAATGGAGGTGACTGTGAAATCTAAACTATGAAATCTAAGCTATGATCGCAAATTCTGTAAACCTGTCGCTTTTATTATAGGCTATTCACAAAACCATGAGGGTTTAAACTATTGGTATCTAGAAAAAAATGAAACGGTACATTACTGGCACAAAAAAGTGGATGTCAAATATATTGTATCAGTTGTGTAGGCATCATGTGCTTTCTAATATTTTACTGAACAAGGGAACTGGAACTTCTCTATAAACATTAAATTTAAAAAGCTGCAAAGCATCTCATATCTTTTTAAAAATCATCCTCCTTACTTTTCATAGCAGTGTTTCTCCCCCTCAGCAAATTTAGGATGTGGGGATTTCAACTTCCAGAATTCAAGCTAGCTAGGAAATTCTGGAAGTCGAAGACCACACATTCTGAAGTTGCTGAAATTGAGAAACCCACTTCTATAGCTTTCTTAAGCTGCAAATCCAAATCAACAGAATGCTTGGTGCTGGCTGATGATTAAGGGAACTTAGCAGGAGCATACAGTTAGTCCTTGACTTACAACCACTTAGCGACTGTTTGAAGTTACAAGGGAACTGGAAAAAGTGACTTATGTCCGTTTTTCACGCTTACAACTGTTGCCGCATCTGCTTAACAACTGTGGTAGGAAAGGAGTAATAAAATGGGACAAAACTCACTTAACAATTGTCTTGTTTAGCAACAGATATTTGGGGCTCAGTTGTGGTTGTAAATTGAGGACTGTCCTACATTTTCACTCAAGCTAGGCTAGACAGCTAGAGGCTTTTCGTCCTCCATGTTATTACATTACAGGTAGTTCTTCCTTAACAGCCATTTTTTTCCACAGCTGTTCAAGGTTACAGCGATGCTGAATGAGGAGACTTAAGACCACTCCTCAAAGTTCCATCTGTAACAGCGTTCTCCAGGTCACATGATCATGTTTTTTAGGCACTTGACAAATTTCTCGCAGTTATATTGCAGCATCTCACAGCCACTTGATGGCCATTTGCAACCTTCACCGCTGGCTTCTGACAAAGTCACTGGGGAAGCCAGCGGGAAGTTGAAAACGGCGATCACGTGATGTCGTTGCTTGATGACTGCGTGAGATTTGCTTAACAACCCCAACTGCACAACTGCCATGGGTTAAGTTGGCACAATCATGTAATGCCATGCTTTACAACTGTGTCACTTAGTGGCAGAGTTGCCAGTCCCCAATGAGTGTTGTTAAGCAAGGACTACCTGTATAAGTGCAAGGCACTAACTCAGATAATATCATTGTGGGTCTTGATTTTTAAGCTGGTTTCATGAAACAATGCAGCTAGAAGAACCCCACTGTTGCAGAAAGGTGCATCTTATAACCTTAATCCAAACTACATTGTTCAAATCTTCGTTAGAAGCATTTGTCTGTCTTTGTGAAATCATTCGCAAGAAGGGACTTTTTAACAAATCATCATTAACTGTTTGAACTGCTGCCCTGGTGGGAGAATGGGAATAATTTGAAGGTGGGTACAAATTGGGCCAAGAGGTCCCTTGCACGAAAGGTGTAATAAAAACTAGAACTCTCAGTGTAGTCAAGATTCACAGCTATGAAACTATCCTCCAAAGTATTTTCAAAATAAGCAGATCCATTTTTGTCACTAATGAGAAAAAGTGAACACATGGTAGAAATTAAAACAATTATTTGCTAACAAAACAGCCAAGAAAATCTTGTCTTCCCTAAACTGGTTTTAGACCATAATTTATATAATCTCCACCCAAGATGCCCGAAAGACATTTTTGGCTGAAAATTTGAGGAGATGAACTAGGTTGGGGAAGATGGATATAACACACACACACACAAAAATCAAGTGTGACTCAATGAAGGCAACTGGGCTGCCCAGTTAAGATTGTAACATGAAGGGGAACAAAACAAATAAAATATGGTTTTCATGTTTCACATATCTGCAGACAGGGGAACGTTTCAAATATATTAGTATCTCTTCATATAATTAAGCTGACGAGTTGTCCGAGGCAATTCCAGATTATTTTATGATTCCCGTTTCAGAAGAACATAGGCCCCCATGACAGCTAAGAGAGCATACTGCGAAAAAACAAACACATGGAATATTACTGCGTGTGGGCACCACGTTCCATAGCACATCTCGTAAAACTAAATATGTTTCTGAGGAACGCTATCTGAAATGTTTCCTGATGGCTTCTCCAGAAAGTCAATGGGGAAGCCAGTGGAGAAGGTAGCAATCACTGGTATCCCCCACCTAGTTTCATCTCCCTACACTTCTGTCACGTCCAGTCACTCATGCGTCCATATGCACCCTAACTCGCACTGTATCCCCACACAATGTCCCTGACCTGTAAGGGGTCACTTGTGCATCCTCCTGTACCCTCCACAACTTTTTCCTTTTGTATACCCTCTCTAACCTGCATGACACCCCTTGTGCACTCTTGGCACCCTTGTCTACCCATGCCACATCTCCCAATCACCCTCCCTGATCTGTGCCTCTTATTTTTTATTTTATTTTATTTTGAATTTATATACCGCCCTTCTCCCTGGGGACTCAGGGTGGTGTACAGCCAAATAAAAACATACAATACAAACATTTAAAAACAATTAAAAGAATATATATCTGTTTGGCTCCAAATTTATACACCCCATCACATCCTTTCCGACCCCCACAAACACCTCACAAACCCCACCTCTGAACAACAGTGTCTCTTATGCACGTCCTCACACCTTCCCTGACCAGCACCTCCCACCCACCACCCCAACTTATGTGTCACACAAATTTCTCCCAATCCGTGTAGTGCCTCTCACACACACCCTTGCACCACCTCCCATGTTCCTCCTTGCATGTTGGTGCATCTTCCCAGGCCTTCTCTGACCTACGCAGCATCTCATGTGCACCCTGCATTCTTGTGCATACTCTCCAATCCACATCTTACACCCTCAGTGAACCACCAAGCATCTCTCACACACCCTTCAGTAAACTAGTTTCAAATTGCTGACAATGTGCAAAAACTGGCTACGTTCTCCTCAAATCTACCCTGTTTCCCCCAAAATAAGGCATCCCCTGATAATAAGCCCAATCGGGCTTTTGAGCGCATGGCAATAAGGCCAAGCGCTTATTTCAGGGTTCAAAAAAATGTAAGACAGGGTCTTATTTTCGGGGGAAACACGGTATTTGTTTAATTATTAAATTAACATACAGCCTGACTCCTAACATCCCTTTTGGTCCCTCCACATGGGCTGAAAATATGACTCCCATAATTCTCAGCCCTAAAGAGAAAACTATGTGAATGATAAACGTCAAGCAACAGGATAAAAATTATTAGATATTATTTTCTCTTCTTGCCTAAACAATAATGTTCATTCTAAATCTAAAGATCATTTCATAGATTCTTAGCTAAATCTGTACCCACCTTAAATTTTGGATAGTCATTCATGATTATGGTCACCATTCCAACATATGGCAAAAACCTAATTGAGAGAAATTAAACATAGTTGTTGTATTATTATTATTATTATTATTATTATTATTATTATTATTATTATTATTTCAATTTATATGCCACCCTCCTCCAAAGACTCAGGGTGGCTTACAATGCACTTATAGCAAAGCCTTCATTCTTTTTTGTATATACCTGCTTATTAGGGCTTTTGGCCCCCCACAAGCGGTGTTTCTACAAAGTCAGCTTATTGCCCCCACAATCCGGGTCCTCAATTTACCTACCTCGGAAGGATGGAAGGCTGAGTCAACCTTGAGCCTGGTGAGATTTGAACTCGCACTACTTGCAGGCAGCTGGCAGCTAAGTGCTACATAACAGCACTTAGTCCGCTGCACCACCAAGGCGCTATTAATCAATACAGTCATTGACTAAACATTGGTGAACAGTAAATGTCAGGCATGATTGATTTAATATATTAGTAACTGAATTTACATCCTGTCACTCCATATGAATAGTATCAAGGTTGCTAATATTAAATATAAGATACGGTACTAGGATAACACATAACCACAAAGAATTTAAAAAATACACAAGCTAACCGCATTGTAAGCCGCCCTGAGTCTCCGGAGAAGGGCGGCATATAAATCAAATTTTTTAAAAAATATGTCTCTTTAGTAAACCTCTTAAAACACTGAAAGCTACAAATGTTGCTGCCTGCATGAAGCCACATACAGTTAGTCCTCGACTTACAACCAGTATGACACTTAATGGCTTCAGGGTTTGCTTAACAACTGTAGTGTTCGCTTAGCAACATGGTGATTTGCTTAATAACTGCCGGGGGGGGGGGGGGGGGAGGCACCCGAAGGCCAGAAAAGGAGTAATGGATGGAAACTGATCAAGGAGAGATTCAACCTAGAAATAAAGACAAATTTTCTGACAATGAGAACAATCAACCAATGGAACAGAAGTTGCCTTCGGAAGTTATAGGAATTTCATCACTGGAGGCTTTCAAGAAGAGACTGGGCTGCCATTTGTCAGAAATGGCGTAGGGTCTCCTGCTTGGGCGGGGGGGTTGGACTAGATGATCTACATGGTCCCTTCCAACTCTGTTAATCTGTTAATGTGATGATCCACTTTATGACCATCACAGGCAGGCTCCATTACAGCTGTAAATCAAGGACTACCCATAAGACCGTATTATTAGCCCTGTTAAACCAAACCAAGGCTCATCTTAATTCACCATTTTGTTACACCAGATATTTCTGGGGTTCTTTTGCCACTATATCCCCTGCAAACTGCATTTAGAAGCAACTTCCTATTTCCTCCTTGTCCTTCCTCCTCCAACTGCCAAACAGATTTGAAGCAGATTAATTTTTTGAAGATCTGCCAAGATTTGGAAGGCGCTGCTACCTGCTGTGATTCTCCCTCAAGCTTGACATGACTTCTGGGGACTCCTGGACGTATCCAAATATTTTTTTTTCTTGGAAACAGTATGGAGGCTATTATATTCTTTCTAGATTTTTTTTTTAACTTCCCAATCTAGACTTTGGGTCTTGGATTTCCTAACTGTTTTCTCATCTAGAAATACTGTTACTTGCTGTGGACATCAAAATAATAATTTAAACCAGGGGTGTCAAACTGGCGGCCTATGGGCCGGGAGGTCCCATGCAGGCCACGCCCACCCTAACTCCGTGAAGGGGAAAAGGTCTCAATGTCACATGACTGTGACTTAAACCAAAGTTTAATGCAGTGGCGGTATTCAGCCAGTTCTATCCAGTTCAGATGAAGTGGTAGTGGCGGTGGCGGGAAGCTCCGCCCACCCGCCCGTATGTAATCACACCCCATTTTTGATGCTCTGCACATGCGCAGAAGGTCCTGCATATGTATGGAGATGGCGTGTGCGCCAGGGGTGGGTTCTAAATTTTTTTACTACCGGTTCTGTGGGCGTGGCTTATTTTGTGGGCGTGGCTGGATGGTCATGTGACAATTCTTTAGGATTTAGCAGAGGTACTGGTCTACCAGGCTTTTAACTGCTTGCAGAGCTGTATTGATTTACCCATTTATTTTTGCAGACACTGATCTACTCATGTATTTTTGCAGGCACTGGTCTACCCATTTACTTTTGCAGGCACCGGTCTACCCATTTATTTTTGCAGGCACTGGTCTACTCATTTGTTTTCTTTTAACACTGATCAGCTGTAGGGCGGCCCTTTGAACCCCCGCGGCAAGACTTTAAACAGTTTTTTTCCCTCTAGCCATCAGCTGGGACTTGAGGCAGCAATAGATTGGGGGTGGGGCCAAATAAAAGGTAAGAATAACGCGGGGGGCGGGGGGGCAGGGGGAGGCAGAACCGGTTCAGTGACATCATATCGTTACCGCTACCGGCTCGGCGGAACCGGGCGGAACCAGGAGGAACCCGCCACTGGCGTGCGCTCACATTTGCAAACCAGTAGCGAAGGTAAGTGGATACCACCCCTGTTGACAGGTATTTCCAGCTCAAAATGCTACCAATTTTCAGACAATCCTTGTTGTCAAAAGGGTCTCCCAGTGCCTTTCAAAATAATTTGGAGGATTGTATGTGGCCCCGAAGCCTCTGGAGACTCATCCTGAAATAAATGTATTTTCCAGATCAGACCACGATGCTAACAGGGGAAAAACAAAAGATAGAATTTCATCTGAGTAAGACACTGACATTCCGGCGTTGACAAGATAGGCTGCTTGCATAATCCAAGTTTACTTACCCTCGTGCTCTGCCTACGACATCCTTCTTTTCTAGCCAGTTCTGTCCTTCTTTGTACAAACCTCTGTCATCGACTTCATTATTATCACCTTTGGTCAAAAATTTGATGTTGCCATTTTCTCTGCAAGCAAACAACAGGATAGGGAATGGATTAGCGCCTTGTTGATAGCAATTTTCAAAACTGCTTACCAACCACCCGAAGGTAGGGTCAAGTGATAAGATAGCAATAGGTACATATCGTCCTTCCTGTATTTTAATAAATGTCCAGGTGTTTTAGGACTCCTGCTATCAGAGCTAAACAAATATTTGGCTCTCCCCAGGGCCCATTACAGGTAGTCCTCAACTTATGACCACAACTGAGCCCAAGATTTCTTGGGTCGGGTCCTAAGTGAGACATTTGTTAAGCGAGTTTTGCTCCATTTTACGACCTTTCTTGCCTCACTTGTTAAATGAATCACTGCGGTTGATAAGTTAGTAACCTGGTTGTTAAGTGAATCTGGCTTCCCCACTGACTTTCTCGGTCAGAAGGTCGCAAAGGAGAATCACATGACCCCGGGATGCTGCAAAAATCATAACTCTGTCAAAAGTCACATTTTTCATAAGTCACATTTTTCAGTAACTTTGAACGGTCACTAAACAAACTGTTGTAAGTTGAGGACTACCTGTATTTACTACAGATAATCCTTGTTTAATGACTGGTTGCTTAGGGACTGTTTAAAGTTACAATGGAACTCCACAGAGCTGCTCGCAACCTATTTTCAAAGTTCCAACAGACATCCAATGTTCACTTGATCACATTTTGGGCTCTTGACAACCAACTCAATTTACGTTTGCAGCATCCCACAGTCATGTGACCATATTTTCTGGCATTTGTTTTTGCTAGTTTCCAGTCTTCTGGTTTTTCACCCGTTGAGGAAAATTGATTTATTTAACAACTGTCAGGTACACTAACAACTGCCATAAACAAGATACTGTAGTAAAATCGGGCATGGTCATGTAAGATAAGGTAAGTTTATTGTCATTTTTCTTACTGCGAGCACACCGGCCCACATTGAAAATGAAATTCTGCACTAAAGTGTGCATCTACCCAAACACATACTTAACATACATATCAGGGGTGAAATGTAAAATTTGTTACCACCGGTTCTGTGGGTGTGGCTTGGTGGGGAGGGGTAATGTGGCTGGGTGGGCGTGGCCAACTTTTTTTTTTTTAACTTTTCAAAGCATTTTTTCTAATGCTTTGAAAAGCCTCTGCCGATCAGGCAACTCAACTGGGATCATCAGAGACTTTTCAAAGCATTTGTTTTACCACCTCTTCAGCCAAAGAGGTTGCAGAAAAAAATGCTTTGAAAAGCCTCTGACGATCCCAGCTGAGCCGCGTGATCATCAGAGGCTTTTTTTTTTAACTTTTAAAAGCATTTTTTATACAACCTCTTCCGACGAAAAAATGCTTTTAAGAGTTAAAAAAAAAAAGCCTCTGATGATCCTGCGGCTCAGCTGGGCATGGGGGGGGGGGGCCCGCAGGGATTTTTGCTACCGGTTCTCCGAACCACCTGCCGCTATCGCTACCGGATCAGGAGATCCGGTCCGAACCGGGAGCATTTCACCCCTGAAACATATACACATGCTATACACATACATAAATACCGTATATACCTGCACCATACATACACCTACACACACACACACACACACACATCTCTTAATGACTACAATCTGCAACCATAATCCTGGGGTTTAAGTTGTTAAGTCAAGGACTACCTGTTTAGCCACAGAATTATCTTAAAGAACAACAGTAAATGACTAGATTTCTCATGTTTTCTTGATCTAGAAAGAGGTTATCTGGAAAACAAGCGCTCACTATATGTGAAAAAAGATTTAAGTTTCTAAATAAGTTATTCTGTTATCAAGTAAACTCCTTTATGCCATTAATCTTTCCCAGGTGCTTAAAACCAGAGGCTAATTCTTTGAGCCAGACTGAATGGTGGAGGCCCAGGTTTTATCAGAGACTATCAGACTATCAGTCTTAACTGCTTTCAGTAACTCAATATAGGCAGCAAAGCTTTCGGCCTCCAGTTGATGCTGAACTGCATCTCAAGACTGCATTCCTTCCACCACATTGGCTGGGACTGCTGAAAGCTGAGGTTCAGCAATGTCTGGAGGGCCACAGATTCACCATATCTGGCTTTTGGTGAGCGCTTAGGATCTGGCAAAGAATATGTCAGTGAATATTCTCAGCCATCCTGACAGGGATGTCTGGAAGTTGAGTCATGGGAACTGGGCTTCTTTTTTGGTTTGAAAAGTTTTGCTAGTATCTACTTGGATAAACAGTGAAACGTTTCAAACCAAAAAAGAAGTTCAGTTGTCATGACTCAACTTCCAGAGATCTGACAAAGAATTTTCTAAACTAAATGGGTCAGGTAACTAATTATGGAAACTACCGTTACCTATTATCCAGAAATGCATCAAAATGGACAAGGAATCCATTATATACCGTATTTTTCGGAGTATAAGACGCACCCTTATACACTGAATGTAGCCCCGCCTAACCACTGGCCCCCACCCTTTGGCCTCTGCCTCCCAGCAATTTACCTCCTTGCAGCAAGCAGCAAGAAGAAACAGCCCATTTCAGCTTCGGCACAGCCTAATTATTTATTATTTTATTTATTTTATTTTTATTTATTTAGATTTATATACCGCCCTTCTCCCCAAGGGGACTCAGGGCGGCGAACAGCCAAAAGTAAAAAACATACATACAAAATTTAAAAGCCAAATAAAACCAAATTAAATAATGGCCCTAATTTTTAAAATCCCAATTATAAAATATTAAAACCCCAAATATTAAAATATTTACAATTTAAATTTTTTAAATTATTTTTACAAAAGAAGAGGAAAAGGGAAGAATTAGGCCAGGCACAATTAATTAGCACAAGTTGATTGTCAGGCTGCAGGGATTGCCATTGCCTATTGCTGCGCGGGCCTCTGCTGCTTGCTGCAAGGAGGTAAACTGCTGGGAGGCAGATTTTTTTTTTCCTTGCGCTAATCAAGCTATGCTGAAAACGAAAATGAAAGTAAAGCAGGCTATTTGCTGCAACGAGGCAAAATTGCTGGGAGGCAGATTTCTTTTTCTTGTTTTCCTCACCAAAAAAGTTAGGTGCGTCTTATACTCCGAAAAATACGATATTTATCAGTATAAATTGTTGGGGAGGTTTGCATTAGTCTACGGTGACCCAAAAACAGGAGTTCGGTGGCACTTTTTCAGACCAACACTTTTCATTAAAAGGAGAAAACTTTTGCGAGCTACAGTTCACTTCCCCGTTACTTTTGCCATTCCACGCGTCAGATGAAATAAGCTGTGGCTGACAAAAGCTCAAGCCTTCTATTGGAATTGGTTAGTCAGAAAAGGTGCCACCAAACATCTCGATTTTCATCTAATATGGAGCAGAGAGGTTTAAACACGTCTCATTTTAAGGCTGTCGCATCACTCTGGAGCGATGTTTAAACAGTCGTGTTATCAAAAAATAATCTTTTGAAAATGTCACAGTGTTGCAAGGGCAATAACCCACTAGAAAAATCAGGCCTGACATTTGTACTACGAAGGAGGCTTGGAAAACCCCGATTTAGGTATTCAAGATGCAGAGGAAGGAAGGAAAACAAAGCTGAAAGTGGCACTGGGAGTTGGCATTTAAGAGCACAAAGAAAAGCCTGCCATGCAGCAGTTAAGTTAATGTGGATGCTTCAATTGCCAACGCTTGCTTTCTTCCCCATTCCCCTTAAATGTGTGTTTTATTTCCTTTTAAACCCAACACTCCCTAAAAGTTTCTGCCAGATTAGGGAAAAAAAAATTAAACACCCAGAAGCATAGCAGCAATTCAGCTTTGCTTTACTAAAATTTAAATTCCAATGTCTATGGAGATTCTCAGTCATCCAGGTCATGGTTGTCCCAAAGGTGCTTTTTTTTCAAGAGGCAACTGGACTTTCCGGTTTTTCTTTGAAGACGTTTCGCTTCTCATCCAAGGAGCTTCTTCAGCTCTGACTGGATGGTGGGGAATTAAAAGTTCCCATCATCCAGTCCTTTAATCCTTCCATTCCCCACCATCCAGTCAGAACTGGAAGCGAAACGTCTTCAAAGAAAAACCAGAAAGTCCAGGTGCCTCTTGAAAAAAAGCACCTTTGGGTTAAATTCCAATGAATTCAACATTCATTCTTGCCCTCCAGAGTGAGGTCCTCTCCAACCCTCCTGACTTTCCGTAAGAACCTGAAGACTTGACTCGCCCAGTTGGCTTGGGACACCAGAGGTGGAGCTTCATGTTGGATGTGGCTGACAGACCTAATATCACATCCCGCATCCTACCCCTGCTCATCCTACTCCTTCCCTTCCCATCTTTTACCTATTGTATTTTGCATTTTTAAAATATTTTTGAAGTGTTTTATTTATGTACCGTATTTTACAGAGTATAAGACGCTCCGGATTATAAGACGTACCTTAGTTTTGGGGGAGGAAAATAAGAAAAGAAAAATTCTGCCTCTGCCTACCAGTATCCATCGGTATTCATCTGGCTAGCGTCCTGTCAGTGTGTGAGACTGTTTGGAAACTGAAACAGTATTTGCTGTGTGAGCAACAAGGAAGGAGACAGCAAGGAGCCTGGGCGTGGCTCAGTCAATTGTTCTAAAGCTGCATGCTGTGCTGATCTCTGAAACTAAAACTGAAACTGAAACTCCTCTCCTCTGCTTGTGTTTTGCTTGCTGCTACAAACTCTGACAGTCCTTGCAGCAAATAGCAAACAGCCAGGTCAGCTTCAGCACATTATTTCAGTCTGATTCAGCATGAGCAGCTGATTGGCAGGTGGATCAGCCTCCCGGAATACCCTCAATCAGCTGTTCCATGCTGCAGGGATTGCCACAGACCATCGTGACCTCCGTGCCTCGCATTTTTGGCTATATTTGGTGTATAAGACGCACCCAAATTTTCACCCTCTTTTAGATGTAAAAAGTACATCTTATACTCCCAAAAATATGGTAGTTTTATTTTTTAATATTGTACGCCACCCAGAGTTACCTAAACTAAATGAATAATAAATAATTCATTTTTGTCCTGCTCATTCCTCATCTTAACGCCACCCACTAACTTGGAATCCAACTCTGAAAACCCTCAGCTACCTAACACAGGCCTTTCTCTGAACCATTTTATCGACTGTACTTTGTGTGACCACCATTACTTTTCGTGAACTTTAATCACTCTGTGCACGATTGGAATATCTCTTCCTTCGACTTTGAAAACCACAATTTCTCCGGCCCTGATGGGGTCATCTCGGAAATTTGTCAAGAACAAGAGGTCTCCTCTGTGGAAGGCAGGTTCCATACTACCACTAGAAAAGGAGAAGAGAAGAATGTTTATGATTAACACAATCATCATCTTTTAATGACCCCACAATCCCTTGCGGGGTGGAGTCTGGGCAACCGAATGCAGCTAAGTGTTTACTGGCCAGATGCCCTTCCTGTCACCAATGCGGAGCTATATTCAGTAAATATATACTCATTGTGCCCAGAGAGAGAAATATCTGCCTCTATCTAGGATCGAACTCACATCTTCCTGATTGTGAGGTGAGAGTTCCACCTCTAGGCTACCGCATCGGTCAATGAACACAATGATTACCAAAAAATAAATAAGCACAGGATATTGGATGTGGTTTTGTGTTACAAGGCTTAAAATGTTTCAAAAGTTTACCCACAACAGATTTAAATTAATCAAACTATCTCAACAAAGGAATTCTGTAAAATTTTATCTAAAGGTTTCCTCTGCCCAGTCATTTCTGACTCTAGGGAGTGGTGCTTATCTCTGTTTTTTAGCAGAGGGAGCCAGCATAGTTTGGAGACACTTCCGTGGTTATGTGGGTAGCATGATTATATTCCGAGGCGCACAGAATGCTGTTACCTTCCCATTCAAGTGGTACCTATTTATGTACTCGCATTTTCACACTTTCAAGCTGCTAGGTGGGCAGGAATTGGGGCATGTAAGAGAAGCTCACCCCGTTACGCGGGGTCTTGAACCTGGGCTGTCAGCTTTCCAGCTGATAAACTCAGTGTCTTTAACTGATGAGCCATCGCACCCCCCTAAAACTTTTATCTATAGGAGCCCAACATCATGGTACGTTATTGGAAAAGTCACAATAAATGTTTATTTCAATAGTAAGGAATATATGTGGAACTGGATTAAATTGTTGGGTTCTTGAGTGTTCTCTCAGTTCGGTCACTTTCAACCAACATCAATGATGATGTTATCCAAGCTGTAGAAAAGCAAGTAAGTTCAAAAAGTACCAAGAATCCAACAATACTTATTTTCAACATGTGTAAATTAGGGTGTAGGAATAAAAAAAAAAACAATTACTACCAACCTGCCTTCAATTAAGGACCTGAATATTGCACGAGTCAAAAAGAGGGCTGTGAAAATAGTTAGAGATCCCTTGCATCCTGGACTTAAACTGTTTCAACTCCTACCCTCAAAATGACGCTATAGAGCACTGCACACCAGAACAACTAGACACAAGAACAGTTTTTTCCCGAACGCCATCACTCTGCTAAACAAATAATTCCCTCAACACTGTCAAACTATTTACTAAGTCTGCACTATTAATCTTCTCATCGTTCCTATCACCCATCTCCTCCCACTTATGACTGTAACCTTGTTGCTGGTATCCTTAAGATTTATATTGACTGTTTGTTTGTTTGCATTTCTATGCTGCCCCACTCCCAAGGTACTCCCTATGACTATCATTAAGTGTTGTACCTTATGATTCTTGACGAATGTATCTTTTCTTTTATGTACACCGAGAGCATATGCACCAAGACAAACTCCTTGTGTGTCCAATCACACTTGGCCAATAAATTATTCTATTCTATTCTATTCTATTCTATTCTATTCTATTCTATTCTATTCTATTCTATTCTATTCTATTCTATTCTATTCTATTCTATTCTATTCT
>WNWU01000002.1:60016123-60035697 GCA_012654045.1 Ptyas mucosa
CTATTCTATTCTATTCTATTCTATTCTATTCTATTCTATTCTATTCTCAAGAATTACCCATGGTTTCTCAGCCTGCCATCATCGTATATTTAATTTAATTAATTTAATTAATTCGATTTATATGCCGCCCCTCTCCGAAGACTCAGGGTGGCTCACAATACATTTAAAAAAATCATTATAAAAAAACATTTAAAAATTAAAAACATTAAAAACATTAAAAACTCATTCACGCCATATATAAAAGAACACGCATGTGTTGTTGACTAATAAGGCTGCGTAAATCTTTTTATAGGAAGAAGATCAAAAAGTAATAGCTAGGTTACTACGACCTAGTCAAATTTCATAACACAGCTTATCCTAGATGGGATTTACTAAAAACAAGGGAACATATTAAAGAAATGATGGCTATAAAAATCACAACCTCCCACTCACTCTCTCTTTCCCTACTCCCAATTCAGGACAGGAATGAGACAAAAATTGAGGGCTGCAGACTACCCCAGCAAACAAATTCTTGATAAAGAGACATACCTGAGCACTACTACAATTGGACTCTCGCTCCCGGTGATAACAATAAGGCCTTTCCATATCATTAGGGCTGAAGACACAATCATGGCAAAATTTAAAACTTGGTAATAGAGCTACAAGAAAAGGAAGAGCAGAATGAAAAGAATAAATTTCATAAATGGTCTTTGATCAGATAATCACCGTTTTTGCTGTTATTATTTCAAGAGTCATTGTACTCATTTTCTGCTTTTACAGGATGCACCGCTGAACACCTCCAAATTCAAATATTAGGCACAAATTTAATTTTCACCCACACAACGTCAACAAAAGACCTTACTAACTTTAAATAAAGGAACTTTAACTAAAATATTAAAGAATATTAAATTGGATATGAAAAGTAGATCCAGTAGATGTAAATGGGTTTTGAGAACAGGGAAGCTGGTTTTATTTGGTGTATTGTCCTTTCAGGTTTCTAGTGGCTCTATAAGTCAAAAGACCATGTATTGCATCTATCATAATTAGAACTGATCAGAAAAAAACCCCTGCACTGTCCAGAGATGAAGGTTTCCCATGTCCAGTCATGTCTGAATCTAGGGAGTGGTGCTCATCTCAATTTCTTAGCTGAGGGAGCCAGGCTTGTCTGAAGACATGGTCATGTGGTCAGCATGACTATATGCTGAGGTGCACAGAATGCTGTTACATTCCCACTGAAGTGGTACCTATTTATCTACTCGCTGTAAGTGTTCCAAGTAATGCACCCATAGAAAGCAGATCTCCGAGGCAGGTAGATTCCTTGAAGACCAGTTTTATTGGATACATCATATTGGCACAATTGGTGAAAACCGACTCTGAAAGTTCCCGTGGTTTTCATCTAATTAAAGAGAAAGTTTTTCCCCTTTCCCCAAGTCATCAGTCACATGGTCCAATAGAGCAGTGGTGAAATCTCAAATTTGTTACTACCGGTCCTGTGGGCGTAGCTGGAGGGTGTGTGTGTGTGTAATGTGACTGCGTGGGCACGACCAATTTTTTTTTTTACTTTTAAAACCATTTTTTCTACAACCTCTTCGGTGAAGAGGTTCTAAAAAAATGCTTTCAAAAGGCTCTGACGATCCCAGCTGAGATTGGCAGCGTTCAGAGTTGCCTGATCGGCAGAGACTTTTTTTCTTGTAAATGCCTCTGACGATCAGGCAACTCAGCTTAGATTGTCAGAGGCATTTAAAAGAAAAAAAGGGTTTGCGCCCCTTTCTTGATCGGGATTCCGTGTGCACGGTCACTCATGCCCTCATCACCTCTCGCCTGGACTACTGTAATGCTCTCTACATGGGGCTCCCCTTGAGGAGCACCCGGAGGCTCCAACTGGTCCAGAATGCGGCCGCGCGGGTAATTACGGGGGCTACATGGCGCTCCCGCATAACACCGCTCCTGCGCGAGCTGCACTGGCTCCCAGTGGTCTTCCGGGTGCACTTCAAGGTGTTGGTTACCACCTTTAAAGCACTCCATGGCATAGGGCCCAGTTATCTACGAGACCGCCTTCTGCCACTGACAACCTCCCATCAACCCATGCGCTCCCACAGAGAGGGTCTCCTCGGGGTGCCATCAGCCAAGCAATGCAGGCTGGTGTCCCCCAGGGGGAGGGCCTTCTCTGTGGGGGCTCCTACCCTCTGGAATCAGCTGCCCCCTGAGATAAGAAGAATCCATGACCTCCGTGCCTTCCGCCGGGCCCTTAAAACATTTTTCTTCCAACAAGCTGGGCTGGCCTAAGCGAAGCCTTTTAAATAATTTTAAATCGGGGTGTTTTTAAATTTTGGAGCCAAATTTAGATATTCTTTTTAATTTGTTCTTAATGTTTATATTATGTGTTTTTACTTGGCTGTACACCGCCCTGAGTCCCCAGGGAGAAGGGCGGTATAGAAATCTAAGATAAATAAATAAATAAATAAATGATCCCAGCTGAGCCACGCGATCATCAAAGGCTTTTTTTTTTTTACTTTTAAAAGCATTTTTTCTGCTGAAGACATTGTAGAAAAAATGCTTTTAAAAGTAAAAAAAAAAAGCCTCTGATGATTGTGCGGCTCAGCTGGGCATGGGGAAGGGGGCAGGGATTTTTGCTACCAGTTCTCCGAACCACCCGCCTCCATCGCTACCGGATCGGGTGATCCAGTCTGAACCGGAAGCATTTCACCCCTGCAATAGAGGTGCTGGCCAGTTGCTTGGTTACTTCGCTCCTCCTCTCCCAGCCTCCTGTTGGAATGACCTTGGTTCCCACAGGAAAACCTTTTGTTTTGACTGTAAAACCCCAATTAATTATTTCCCTCCCCCTCCCATCTAGCGGCAACCCTGAAGCCTCAAAGATGACCCCAGCCAGGTTCACTTCAGGGTTGACACTCGCATTTGCATGCTTTCAAACTGCTAGGTGGGCGAGAGCTGGGGCAAGTAACAGGAGCTCACCCCATCACGCGACGCTCGGGTCTTAAACCTGGGCTCTCAGCTTTCCAGCTGACAAGCTCAGCGTCTTTCACACGTTTTAAGCAGTTACACCTGACTGCCTCAACAGAACGAAGAGCAAGGGGTTGAGTGACAAAGTGTTTCAGGCAGAACAGGGACATAAATTGATAAATAATTTTAAAATAATCTTGACATTCAATTGGCACCTGTTTCTTTCCTCAGAATAGTCACTGTTCCCATGATGCTGCATTTGTATAATGAAGGCAACAGTGTGGCAGGTATACGGTTTAAGTAGGGCAATCCAAAACTGGTCAACAAGAAAAACAGAACAGCAGCTGGAGAGCCATGAAGTAGATCAGCACATGGGAAAAACACGACATTAAGCCTTTCTTATCTGCATGGGGTAGCACTGCAAAGCTCCATGCCAAGAGGTGGCCCAGAATTGCTAATAAGGGAAACAGATTTATTGCTTTCCGATACTAGCCCAGTAGAACGACTAAAGCAGACCCATTGATTTACAATAGCAATAGCACTTAAGACTTATATACCGCTCCACAGTGTTTTTACCGCCCTCTCTAAGCGGTTTCCAGAGTCAGCCTGACTCTGGAACAATCTGAGTCCAACAATCTGAGTCCTCATTTTACCCACCTCGGAAGGATGGAAGGCTGAGTCAACTTTGAGCCTGGTGAGATTCGAACTGCTAAATTGCAGGCAGCCGGCAGTCAGTAGAAGTAGCTGCAGTACTTCACTCTAACCACTGCGCCACCGCGGCTCTTATCAACTTGTTAAAAGGTTATTTAGCACCAGCTCATGCCACGTATTTGTACCTACCCCATAAACAGATTCACGATCCTCCCCAGAACTGGCTCTGAAAATTTTAAAAAAAAAACCTCACACTTCCTGGAGTGAGAGAGACCTTGGCAGGGTTAGAAGTGCTACAGCAGACTGCTTAATTCACACTACTTACTACCAACAGAAAGAATACATGTAGCTCAGGGTCGGAGTCCTTGGTGCTCTCTGGACTCAGTGGTTTGCTGGCAGATGTATACTACAGGTAGTCCTCGATTTACAACAGTTCATTTAGTGACCGTGCGAAGTTACACAAAAAAGTGAAAACTTTTTTCACCCTCACAAACATTACAGCATCCCCACGGTCATGTGATTAAAATTTGGACACTTGGCAACTGATCCATATTTATGACCGTTGCAGTGTCCCGGAGTCACGTGATCAACTTTTGCGACTTCCTGACCGGCAAAGTCAATGGGGAAGCCAGATCCACTTGACAAGTGTGTTACTAACCTAACAACTGCAATGATTCAGTTAACAACTGAGGCAAGGAAAGTCGTAAAATGGGGCAAAACTGACTTAACAAATTCTCACTTAGCAACAGAAATTTTGGACTCAATTATAGTCATAAGTGGAGGACTACCTGTACAACCACAACCATCACCGTAGCACACAAACCAAGATCCCCCTTTCCCCCTCCCCCAAGCCAAACATTTTAAGTAAACCAAGACACTCAGTAGACCAAGAAGACAAAGAACAGGAGTCGTCATAAAGTGGAAGGACCATAACAGCCACTGCGTAGGACAAACTGAAGACTAGTAGAGCTCATCCATGAATGCCAATTAGCAGTCAGAAGTCTGTTCTGCCCCAGCTCCGGATTCCCAAGGATTGTGACACACACCAACGGTCCTTATCAAAGTTATAACATACCAAGAATAAACAAAGTCCGGCAAAGGTTGGCAACCAGCCCAGAAAACAAGATACGGTAAGACACTCACTCTCCAAAATGCTCTGTAATAATTACACATTGTTTCCAGCAAGAAATTACTAACTGCGTGTGACTTAAATAGGCTAAGGGATTGGCCAATTATCCTCAAGCCTTACTCTCGAGGAGACCTCCTCCTCCTGAGTAGCCACTCCTGCCTTTTGGCAGCCCTATGTGCTCGAGCATTGAGGAGAGGCTCCTCCACTTCGCTCTCTCCACTTGAAGGAGCCTCTGGAGGTTCTGAAGGCCCTGGCTGAGTCTCTGCCTCTGGCACCACATCCTCTTCAGCCTCCTTGCTGTCCGACGCGAGCGCTGGCTGCGCAGGCTGCTGGCGTGACCCCACACCAGCCTCCTCGTCGTCAGGATCAGCCACGATCCGCACAGGCCGCTGACGGGCCACAGCAAAGACACAATGAAAATTCCTTAATTTCACAGCACATGGACAGTTTTAACCATAGTTTCAACTGGGAAATTGTGAACATCCTAGAGACCTAAACCAAGCTAAATCGAAAACACTAGGGAAACTTGTCACTCAGACAAATCAGCCATCAAGACACATAGAGATAAACCATATTTACACATCATTCAAAAGAGATAATAAAGAAGAAGTAAACAAAAAGATCACATCCTCTTCAGCAGCTAACACCCAGATAAGCAGAGATTAATACCAGACAAAAAGAGAGAAAACAATTACCCAGAAAACAATATCTTATCAAGGAGAAAACCACATCCCCACCAACACGGGCAGGACAAGCTACTGCATATAAACAAAGAGCAAAACCTCACGCTCACTAGCTTATTAACTTTCAGTGGAAATCTGTGTTGCCCCAGTGCTGATTTCAGGATGTTCCGGCAGCTGTGTGCATATGCCCGGGGAAAACATGAAGTCCGCAGGCTGCCAACTTTGATCTAACGTTAAGGTCATTCAATCTTTTAGCGATAGTCAGGGGGAAGGACAATAATGAAAATGGATGGGGCCAGCATGTATTTTCCCTCAGCCTTGGCACAAGGTTATCAGCATCTGCTTAGGGAGTCAAAAAAGGCAAGATGGCAGACGCAGCACTGTGATGCATGTCCTTATGTCATAACGCCACATCTACCATCTCACCTTTGGACTCAGCCCTGTGAAATGCCACTGGGAGTTCTTGAAGTTGCCGGCGTTTGAGAAATACCGGATTTAAATTGTTTTTGCTTTCATTTACATTAAAAGACAAGTGCTTTTTTAAAAAAATAAAAAGGCAAACAACAGAGGACACGTATACTGTAAATATGGGAGAGGGGGAAAAAAAGGGGGGGGATTCTAGAAGCATTGAAAATCTGATCTTTTTCAACTTGCAGGTTTTCTGTTTCAAGACATCAAGATTTATGTAGGCCCGTGATGGCGAACCTATGGCACGCATGCCACAGGTGGCACACAGAGCCCTCTCTGCAGGCACACGAGCTGTTGCCCCAGCTCAGCTCCACTGCGCATGTGTGTGTACCTCCCACTGGCCAGCTGATTTTTGGGTCTCTGCCGTGCATGTGTGGGGCGCATGTGGGAGACATGCGCTCATGCATGGGGGCGGAGCAGGGGTGGGTTCTAATTTTTTTAACTACCGGTTCTGTGGGCGTGGCTTATTTTGTGGGTGTGGCTTGGTGGTCATGTGACAATTCTTTAGGATTTAGCAGAGATACTGGTCTACCAGGCTTTTAACTGCTGGCAGAGCTGTACCAGTCTACTCATTTGTTTTTGGAGGCACCGGTCTACTCATTTGTTTTTTGCAGGCACCGGTCTACTCATTTGTTTTTGGAGGCACTGGTCTACCACCAAACTGCCTTTTACCATTGATCAGCTATAGGGTGGCCCTTTGAAGCCCCGTGGCAGGAGTTTAAACAGTTTTTTTCCTTCTAGCCGATCAGCTGGGACTCAGGAGGCAGCGAATAGATCGGGGGTGGGGCCAAATAAAAGGTAAGAATAATGTGTGGGGAGGGGGGGGCAGAACCGGTTCGATGACATCATATTGTCACCGCTACCGGCTTGGCGGAACCGGGTGGAACCAGGAGAAACTCACCACTGGGGCGGGGGGAGGCTGCGCATGCATGCATGGGGATACGGGAGCGTGGGGGGGTCACCTGTGAACGTGCGGGGAGAGCTCAGGGGGTCACCTGCACAACCGTGGGGGGGGGTGGAAGAAGCGTGGGGGGTCGCACTCACATGCGGAGAGTGCGGGGGAGGTGTGCGTGCATTGCATTTCGGCAAGCGATGACAAAAAGGTTAGTCATCACTGATGTAGGGCAACCTTTCTTTCTGCCCCTCCTCCCACTGGAAGGAACAAAAATGACAACACGATATGCCAAAAGGAAATTCAACATCTGAAAGACTCAGCAGGTAAAATTGCTAACACATGGAAATGCTTTCTTAGTATAGCTTGCAATGATAAATGCATCTTCCAAAAAAAACAACAGATGTTTTAATGCTCCGAGGAGGGTTTTTTTGCTTGTACTAACATGCTTTACCCGGCACTAAAAATAACCAATTCTACACCACTTGTACTTCTGATTGAAAAATAATGGCTCTTTTTTTAAAAAAAAATAATAATACAGAAGTCTTTCTAAACAAAGATTGCTGATTTCAAGATATATATGTTTCAAACAAGTACAGGTAGTCCTGGGTCAATTCTGATCATGTGACCACAGGGGCATCCCAACAGCTGTAACTTTGAGGACTGGGTATCAATGCCATTTGTTCAGCACTATCGCAACTTCAAAGAGTCGCTGAATGAATGGTCATTAAGCAGGGACTACCTGAAATTGAGAAGACATCGATTTCATTAAATTGATTCAGACTGTGGATACAAACAATTGTGAAACAAACAAGCTCAGTCACTGCTCACAAGCCGACATTGCATAACAAACTGTACTCTCTCTTTTACCTGGCGTTTGTTCATTCGCCGCAGGTCTCCAAAAATATCCATTTTGAGAGCTATGAGGAAAGAAAACAAAGACTTTATTCTTAAACTGGAGTGAGTGTGAAAACACCAAGGGTTTTCTCACACAATCAACGGGTCAAATTGTTGATTGCCGAATGGTAATAAACAGGGCACGAGAGTTGGCACCTCTTAACAGTTATCGACTGTGGTTGGTAGAACTTCAGTTGTATCGCTCCGTATCAATCCACTCCACCTATTTTATTATTTTTAGATTAAGCTGGAAATAGCCTTATTTGTTACAGTAGTTTCTTCCAAGATGCTGCCCTTCAGATATATTTCCGATAAAAGCTCCAGTCAACACTTCTCTGCTCTTAATGAATCCACAGAGTGCTGCCCAGTGACCCTGTTTAGGGTTACCTAGAGTCTTCTCAGGAAGGGGAAGGCCCATCTATAAGGCTGTGCAGAGGAATTTTCTGTGCGTCTGGAGGATAAAATTGCTTTGATTTGTTCCCAGTTGGAGACCAAGCATGGTGGAAGAAGCCCTGTGGAGATGCCTAGGGAGCGGACTGCACTGGGTGCCAGTTTGCTTCTGGGTCCATGCAAGGTGTTGATTGTGACTTATAAAACCCTACATGGCAACTGGACCAGGTTATCTGTAGAACCATCTCTGCCCCATTATATTAATCATCCCACTTGGTCAGGCAGGGAAAGTATGTTGCAGCCCCCATCAGTTAAAGAACTCTGACTGGTGGGGTGTAGAAAAAGAGCTGTTGTCCTCTCCTGAGCTTCCGTAAAGGAGTTAAAACATGGCCCTGGTTAGTCCTTTGAAAGCCGTCCCCTCAACTTTTCACTAGTTTAATAATATTTAATCACTCTTGCTTCCTCCTAAATTTTTAGGAGAGAGAGAGAGAGAGAGAGAGAGAGAGAGAGAGAGAGAGAGAGGGAGGGGTAGGTAGGTAGATACCGTGTTTTCCCGAAAATAAGACCCTTATATTTTTTGAACCCTGAAATAAGCACTTGGCCTTATTGCCATGCTCTCAAAAGCCTTATTATCAGGGGATGTCTTATTTGGGGGGAAACAGGGTAGATAGATAGTTTTATATTTTTTAACATTGTAGGCAGCCCAGGGTCTCTCTTTGAGGGTCATGGGCCATTAAGAAATGTGAAAAATAAATAAATAAAATAATAAATATATAAAATAAAATTAAAAAAAACACTGGCCATGCTAAGTACAGAATTATTCAGGAGCTATGCATAAAGGGCCACACTGGAGAAGGATTTTTACAGCAGTTCTTTCGGCCATTACCACATACCACGTTGAACAAAAAAGTAATACTTTGTGGTCATATAACAAGCTTTATTAGTACTCTGGCTAAAAAGGAATATATTAACCCTTTGCAAGAGGAAGGAGAACAGGGACAAATTGTAATGCTCTTCTGAAGGGAAGTACACTTCATGGTGTGGAAGCAATGAGAAGGCATTATAAAGGGCCTAAAATCAGACAATTCAGCCTTGACATAGAATTTTCTAAATGGATATATGAAGTCACTTTATACCATGAGAGGCCACTATGGCATATCCCAGTATTATTTTAATTGCCACCAGCTCTTTAGTTGTTTCCCAAATTTGTTGCATGGGAACACTTTTAGTAAGAGATACACATGGCAGAAGGAGCTCAACCAGAAGGCAACTGCCTTTGCAACATATGCTAAAACAAAGTTATGACACAGATTCAGAAATTAGCAACTTTTTCTAACATGAAGCTAAGCAGCCGGAAAAAGCTGCAGAAATAATTCTGTTCAGAAATCAAATCATGGTTTGCAAGACCTCAGTGGATTGAATTTAATCCCAATGGTTGTAAAAGAAATTGAACTGTGTATCTAAAATGCCCATTTAATGCATACCAGTGGTGGGTTTCAAAATTTTTTATTACTGGTTCTGTGGGCATGGCTTTGTGGGCGTGGCAGGGGAAGGATACTGTAAAATCTCCATTCCCTCCTCACTCCAAGGGAAGGTTACTACAAAATCCCCATTTCCTCCTGATCACCTGGGACTCCGGAGGCAGAGAATAGATGGGGGCGGGTCGGGTCAGAGGTGGTCTTTACCGGTTCTCTGAACTACTCAAAATTTCCGCTACCGGTTCTCCAGAACTGGTTAGAACCTGCTGAAACCCACCTCTGACGCATACCCGAATCTTTTTAATGAATTGCATCTCACAATCAACCATATTAGGCTTCCTACAGGTTAACAACTTAAGTGCGGTGTCTGATGTAACAGATACAAATACTAATGGTGTGAATGTATAGACTGCGAGATAAGGCTTGCTTAATCCGTTACTGAACAGTTGCTAACTGGCTGAATTCACAACTTCCCAAAAGCAAACCACAGGTACAAATAGTTCACTTTTTTATACCCAGTCAAATCTTGTAAGGTTCTCAGCACTGAACACTATGGCTGGGTTCATTTAGACTAATGCATTTAATTTGGTGGTTAGACCAACAATTTCTTTAACTTGCTTAGCTTGAAGGTTAATCTTTATTGAGGTTTTTTGTGGTATAGCATGTTGTAGAAAACCAGTGTGAAAGTTTGCAAGGGAGACTGAGAAAAAAAATGGGAAGAACAATCCACAAAAGGAAGAATAGCTTGTTATCTCACATTCTGTCTCCATTTGGGGGGGCATAAAAATAGTAACTAAATGACAGCTTAATCTGGGTTACAAGAAACTCAAGAAAAGATTCAAAACTTAATGAACGCACCAACAAGAGAAGCCTGGAGATCCCTGAAATTTTGAAAGGGAGAAGCCTTACCCTAATTTCTTTAAAACTGCAGATGGATGTCTATGGAACTGTTGCTTCCTTCACCGTGCTCTGTGGGATGGGCCAGGTGCCCCACCTATTTGAGAAAGGTAGGAGTCGGTCCCTTATACAAAGCCAAATATTGGGTCAATACAGTCACCTCCTTCAGTGAGTTGCAATGGGTTCCCAGAGTGGATTGCACCCACTTGTTTCAATAGAAGAGAATATCTGCAGCTCAGGGTTTTGAATTGTGGAGATCTTGGTGCTCTCTGAGCTGGGTTACCGACTTGCAGACATTTCATTACCCAACTAGGTCATTTCATCAAGCCAAATCCACGAATGCCAGGGAATTCACGGAAACTTGGCATTCAGACAGATCAGTAAAGAGATGAAACCACATTTCCACAGCTTTCAGTGATCACACATCACATGTGTTTTATTTTGGTCACTGAATTTTTATGTGATACTATTTAGTGCAGAGTCTTTCATGTCCTTGTGAAAAATACGTAAACTGAATTGCATTTTAAAAATAAATGTACATATCTCATTTGATTTTTGACATTTTTATTAGAATATGCTTTTTTTGTAAAAAAATTCGTAGTTTGCTCCCAAGAACTTCTGGGGCCATGCCAGGCCAGCCATTTCCTATGCAATCAAGTCGCAGGTGAGGATGGTCTTATTGCAATCCTACCTGATGTTCAGCAGCAACATCCAAAGCCTGCACCACTGACCAGTTTGCGTGTCTGTGTGTGTAGCACCAGAAAAACCCCTAGATATCAGGGCATGATCTATTGGGGTAGACCCAAAGGTGCTTTTTTTCAAGAGGCAACTGGACTTTCTGGTTTTTTTCCTTTGAAAACGTTTCGCTTCTCATCCAAGAAGCTTCTTCAGGGGTAGAGCTCACTTGAGTGCCAAATCGTAATTAAGCACACCCAATGGTTGGCAATGCAACGTCTGCAAGCACACCATCCAACTTGGGGAACACCAAGGGCTAAACACCCACTAGCTTCTCATCATCCCAGGATGATTAGGGGACTGGAGGCTAAAACATATGAAGAACGGTTACAGGAAACTGAGCACGGCTAGTCTAGTGAAGAGAAGGACTAGGGGAGACATGATAAAAGTCTTCCAATATTTGAAGAGCTCCCATAGAAAGGAAGGGGTCAAGCTATTTTCCAAAACACCGGAAGGCCAGATAACGAATAATGGATGGAAACTGACCAGAAAAAAGATCCAGAACATTACTGTCCTTCCAGAGAACAGTCTGGATTGATTTCCTTTAGGATATAGACTGATCTAGACTACCACCACAATTTGAAAGCATCAAGTCTTCAGCACTCAGCCTTCCTTATGGCCCAACTCTCACAGCCACACATTACCACTGGTAACTGACTGACTAGGTGGCTCAGTGGCTAAGACACTGAGCTTGTCGATCAGAAAGGTCGGCAGTTCAGCGGTTCGAATCCCTAGTACAAGTCTCCTGCGTGAGCAGGGGGTTGGACTAGATGACCTCCAAGGTCCCTTCCAACTCTGTTGCTGTTCAACTGGGTTGCAAAAATCCGGAGTAATATTAGGCAGCGATATCAAGCTACTCTCCGTCTAGCAGAGAATTTCTATGGCATAGTTCTAGTGGCCTCAAGCAAGTTCAGGAAGGCTGTTCTACTGGATCCAGATTCACCTTTGGCCTGTCTCTTGGTACGTGTTTTTGGTGGAACTTTCCCAGTGCTAGGGAATTTGTTCTTCTAATCTGTCCTATTCCCACCTGTTCCGTATCTTCCGATATCTCAGGGGCTGCCACAAGGAAGAGGGAGTCAAGCTATTCTCCAAAGCACCTGAAGGCCAGACAAGGAATAATGGGTGGAAACTGACCAAGGAGAGTTTCAACCTGGAAATAAGGAGAAATTTTCTGACAGTGAGAGCAAACAACCAATGGAACAGAAGTTGCCTTCTGAAGTTGTGGGAACTTCATCGCTGGAAGCTTTCAAAAAGAGACTGGAGTGCCATCTGTCAAAAAATGGTGTAGGGTCTGCTTGGGCGGGGGGGGGGGGGGGGATGGACTAGATGACCTACAGGGTCCCTTCCAACTCTGTTAATCTGTATCTACCTGTATCCCCAGCCAACCTCTCCAGAAGGTCCCATGGACCGCTGCCCATCCCGTCCCAAAGACTCCCACCTAAGGCAGGCTGAGCTTGGGCAGTAAAGGCAGGCAGAGTTCAGCCCAGGGAGATCTCCCCCCACCCCCCACACAACCCCGGCTGAAAGCACCCCCCGACCCTTCATCCCCAGCCCAGCCAGCCACCTGCTCCGCTCACCTTTCTCCCCCTTCCTCTTCTTCTTCCACCTGCAACAAGGGAAGGCAACCTAGGTCGGAACTTCTACGCGTCCCCCTAGCCCAAGACTGGGGGCAGCCCCACTTCCCCGCCTCCTGATCCAGCTAGCCGCGGTCAAGCAGGTGCCACCGCCGCGGACGTCGCGCTTGCCGCCTTCCGTTTCTCAAAGCCTATTCCCATTCCCCGGGGCTGCTCGCCAGGTCCAACGGAGCCACAGATTTGGCCTAGTAGGCATCTGGGAGTTGTAGTCTCCTCCTCTGCGCACTCCCGCCCCTCGAAGGTGAGCGGTGAAGTTTCGGAGAACTACCCGTCCCAGAATGCAACGGGAAGCACAAGGCGGGCCTTTCCATTTTCCATTTTGGTATCCTACTCAATTGCCTGAACTATTATCCTTTCGTTAGGGTAATCGCTGCGGGGAGGTGCGATTTTAAAAAAAGTCACAGAAGTCTGGTAGAAAAGGAAAGTGGGAGAAACTTTTCTGAGCCGATTGCGGGGAGATTAACTCGAATTCTTCTATCAGGCTATTGGGACGGCAGCTAATTATTTGTGAGGTTCTCCTACCCGTGTACATTGTTGATTGGAGAAAAGAAGAAGGGGTGGGGTTTAGTCGAGATGAGTGAAGGGAGAGGAGGCGTGGCAAAGATGTGGAAGGCTGAGGGGGTGGAGCTAAGAAGTGTGCAAAGAAAATTCTATATATAGACTGAGTACTTGAACTTGCAAATTTAGGATAGTTTGTTGTGTGGAAAAACCGACCTTTAATAAGTTATTAAGTTAATAAGTTAATAGTCTTAATAAGTTAGTAATGTGTGTTACATTATTTCATTGATTTTATTTAGCTTTGTATTTTATCGTTTAGCATTTATCCTGACAATAGTTAATCAAGAACACCAAGTGTCTTTAAGCATAACTCAGAAAATTTTGATTTATAACTCCTTTTAATTTCTCCACTCACACCATGATTGTATTTCCTTGTATATTTTACTTGGGCAGTGAGTTTATCCATTTTCTGCTATTGCATAAGAACCTGAATCATAATTGGATGAATTTTATAGATCATTGCAAGTGACACACCCACAAAAAAGTTGTAGCCATGTCTAACAGTGATTTTCAGTGACTTTAAGCCAGTAGCACACACATATATATTTATTTTATTCTCTTTTCGTAGGTCTTTATGTGCATTTTCCTCTCAGCCAAGTTTTTCCTACGCAAATCAAGATCTTTCTACAGCCATAGTTCAATGAAATCTCATTCACTAGTTTTTGGACTTTATCAGACATCAAACCATCTCCCTTAAGTCTCACAACGGACAGCAAAATGTTGGTTTGATGTCTGATAAAGCCTAGAAACTAGTGAATGAGATTTCACTGAACTATGGCTGTAGAAAGATCTTGATTTACGTAGGAAAAACCTGGCTGAGAGAAATATATATATATATATATTGTCAGATCTGGACATATACATATCAATCTGAGAGTTTCCGGGTTTTCTTCACCCAAAAGAAAGTTCAAGTCCTTGCCCTTCACCCACATGTCCATCACATGAACCAATCAGGTACCTTCCTCATTCTTCTCAGCACAGCTGCAGGGCACAACGGCCTTGACTTTCTGGAAAGAATGTTATTTTGACTACATATCATCTTCACTTTTATATACATAAAAGTGGGATAAAAAATCTAATAATTACAATAAAAATCTAATAATTGCAACAAGGTGAAAATATACCTGGAGATTTGGTTCACATGAATTGTTTTGTGTCATTAGTTTTTTTTAAAATTATTTTTTTGTAGATAGATAGGTTTTTGCTTAGTTCTGTTTATCTTATTCTGTTGCCTGATTACTTTCCAGAAGTGAGAGGTTTCCAAAGGAAAGACACATTGTATTTAAAACCACAGACATATAATGTCAAGGGAATGTTTTGTATGCCTTAAGGCAACCGTTTTAAATTTTCAGGAAGGGAAACTCTATTAAGCAGCTGCAGCCAAACTGATAAATAGTGACAAGGCATTAACTATTGTGGACTTCAATGCAAAGGCTATTGAAAGGCTAACATTTAAGAGGTGAAATTCTAAAAGATTTTCATCTTCATTGCATAATATAGCATAAATAACTGTATACGGGAGTTGAACACCTGTGTCCTAAAACACCTGCTACTCCATTTTTTTAAGCCTCTGGAGACTTTTAAACATATTTCTCTGTGTTTCTCTGTGTTGTAGAGATATGAGAATTCAAAATTGGCAGACCAAAGGATTTCTTCTCATTTTGAGGTAGAAAGTAAACCAAAACTATAATATGCTTCCTAAAAAAAAAAAGAAGATCCAGAACATTACTGTCCTTCCCGAGAACAGTCTGGATTGATTTCCTTTAGGATATAGACTGATCTAGACTAGCACCACAATTTGAAAGCATCAAGTCTTCAGCACTCAGCCTTCCTTATGGCCCAACTCTCACAGCCACACATTACTACTGGTAACTGATTACTAGGTGGCTCAGTGGCTAAGACACTGAGCTTGTCGATCAGAAAGGTCGACAGTTCGGCGGTTCGAATCCCTAGTACAGGTCAACTGCGTGAGCAGGGGGTTGGACTAGATGACCTCCAAGGTCCCTTCCAACTCTGTTGCTGTTAAACTGGGTTGCAAAAATCCGGAGTAATATTAGGCAGCGATATCAAGCTATTCTCTGTCTAGCAGAGAATTTCTATGGCATAGTTCTAGTGGCCTCAAGCAAATTCAGGAAGGCTGTTCTATTGGATCCAGGTCCACCTTTGGCCTGTCTCTTGGTACATGTTTCTGGTGGAACTTTCCCAGTGCTAGGGAATTTGTTCTTCTAATCTGTCCTATTCCCATCTGTTCCATATGTTCCGAGATTTCAGGGGCTGACACAAAAAAGAGGGAGTCAAGCTATTCTCCAAAGCACCTGAGGGCAGGACAAGAAGCAATGGGTGGAAACTAATCAAGGAGAGAAGCAACCTAGAACTAAGGAGAAATTTCCCGACAGTTAGAACAATTAATCAGTAGAACAACTTGCCTCCAGAAGTTGTGAATGCTTCAACACTGGAAGTTTTTAAGAAGAGATTGGACAACCATTTGTCTGAAGTGATGTAGGGTTTCCTGCCTAAGCAGAGGGTTGGACTAGAAGACCTCCAAGGTCCCTTCCAACTCTGTTATTCTGTTAAAAATGGAGAAAAACTGCTGATAGATTGACCCTCCCCTCTTCTTTGTGACAGCGCCTTAAGTTATTGGAACCAGGGGTGGGTTCTAAATTTTTTTTACTACCAGTTCTGTGGGCGTGGCTTATTTTGTGGGCATGGCTTGATGGTCATGTGATAATTCTTTAGGATTTAGCAGAGGTACTGGTCTACCAGGTTTTTAACTGCTTGCAGAGCTGTACCAGTCTACCATTTATTTTTGCAGGCACTGGTCTACTCATGTGTTTTTCTAGGCTCTGGCCTACCCATTTATTTTTGCAGGCACTGGCCTACTCATTTGTTTTTGCAGGCACTGGTCTACCCATTTATTTTTGCAGGCACTGGTCTACTCATTTGTTTTTGGAGGCACCGGTCTACCACCAAACTGCCTTTTACCACTGATCAGCAGTAGGGCGGTCCTTTGAAGCCCCGTGGCAAGAGTTTAAACAGTTTTTACTTCTAGCCCATCAGCTGGGACTCAGGAGGCAGCAATAGATTGGGGGTGGGGCCAAATAAAAGGTAAGGATAACGTGGGGGGGGGGGCAGAACCGGTTTGGTGACATCATATCGTCACCGCTATCGGCTCGGCGGAACCGGGCGGAACCAGGAGGAACCCACCACTGATTGGAACGCTGCTATCATGTCCTTCTTTTCATTAAACTAGACATACCAAATTCCTGTAACTGTTCTTCATAGGTTTTAGCCTACATTTTAGCCAGCCATTCTTCCCATGTTTTGATCTACACCAGCCACTGGAGGGTAGAGGAGAATGGTGGACAAATGTAAACACGCAGCGCCTGAAGTTCTAGCTCCACTGTGGTCTTCATAGATCTGGACAGTTATTGCTGCCCATCTATCAGTAAGTAATGTTTATCTCCAGGCTGTTTGCCTTCCAAAACACTGCTTGGTTTTGAACACCCAGCAACTGCTTAGTTGAAAAAAGAAAAAGAAAAAAGAAAAAAAAGGTTGACAGACAAGCTATACAAACACTACTTATTACATTTTGTAGCTGAGGTGAAGAGAGAAAGAGAAGGCAAAAAGTGTCCATGATTACAGAGAGAACATTGTAGAGAGCATTTTCATTTCCACCCCATTGTGCTGCCTTGGTAACTGCTGATAGAGGTGTATAAATCAAAAACGAAAGGGACAGTGGTGGGCTGCCCCCGATTCGGACCGGTTCGCAAGAACCAGAAATAAAACCGGTGGGAAGCACCGCCCACTGACCCGGACATCATCAAAGTTGATCTGCGCATGCGCAGAAGAGCGGGCGCGGGAGCAATGTGAACCGGTAGTAAGGGTAAGTAGAACCCACCCCCGGAAAGGCGCGATGCAAATTCTTCTTAGCCTTGGTAACAAGATGGCCACAATTCTTCAATTTGCTCTTCTGGCCTTCAGTCAGGAGAAAAGTTTAGAGGTTTGTGTGTGTGTGTGTGTGTGTGTGTGTGTGTGATTTATTCATCATTTATTAAACTTAAAACATAGAACACAGAATAATAGGGTTCGAAGGGGCCTTGGAGATCTTCTAGTCCAACCAGTGGTGGGTTGCTCCCAGTTCTGTCCGGTTCTTTAGAACTGGTAGTAAAAGCGGCGAGAGGATCCACCTACCTGCCCAGACGTCATAATTGATGATCTGCGCATGCGCAGAAGCTTCTACGCATGGGCATGCGCGATCCCGTTGCGAACCGGTAGTAATGGTAAGTAGAACCTCCCCTTCAGTCCAATCCTCTACCCATATCAGGAGATCCTATACTATTCCAGACAAATGGCAGTCCATTGTCAGTCCAAACTCTTCTTATAGCTTCCTTTCTCAATTCAACACTTAAGAGGACTTACTGCAATTATTTCAGGTAATTACATGCCGCTTCTATTATTATTTAATTCCTAGGATACATTGACTTTAAGAATGAGCTGACTGGACTAGAAGAAACAAAAGAGGTAGAAGACTAGTCCCCATCAGGTTTTCTTCCTGGTTAACGAGTAGTTGCTTCATTTTCCCTGAATAGGATGGTTCAGTGGTGAAATCCAATTTTTTTTTTACTATCGGTTCTGTCTTTCCCAACATCGGTGTCTTTTCCAATGAGTCCTCTCTTTTCATTTGCTGGCCAAAGTATTTGAGCTTCAGCTTCACTGTGCGACCTCCCAAAGTTACAACGGCACTCCGAAAAGTGACTTACGACCATTTTTCACACTTAAGACTGTTGCAGCGTCCCCATGGTCACGTGATCAAAATTCAGACACTTGGCATCTGATCCATACTTAACGATGGTTGCAGTGTCCTGGGGTTGTGCGAACAGCTTTTGTGATCTTCTGTCAAGCAAAGCCAATGAAGAATCCAGATTCACTTAACAACGATTTTACTAAACTGAAGTGATTCATTTAACAACTGTGGCAAGAAAGGTAATAAAGTGGGGCAAAACTCACTTAACAAATGTCTCATTTAGCAATATAAATTTTGGGCTCAGTTGTCGTTAAGTTGAGGACTACAGTATATGAATTGGGTTGGATGTGCGTTTTAAGGGCAAAGCCTTATTACTTAAGGAAGTAGGATTTTAACTTATAACACCTCCTATTCGATACTTTCAGAGACCTAATACTTGCTAATGTTTTCTAGTACTTTCCTGTCCACCTTTTAGGGAACACATATCGTGTTAATTGTACAATGTTGTCCACAAACTGTAGAGCTGCTGATCCAGTTCTACAGAGGAATTATTGAGTGTCATCTGTATCTCTATAACTGTCTGGTTTGGCTCTCCAACCCAACAAGACAGACACAGACTTCAGAGGATAATTAGAACTGCAGAAAAACAGTTACTACCAACCTGCCTTCCATTGAGGACCTGTATACTGCACGAGGGCTGAGAAAATATTTACAGACCCCTCGCATCCTGGACATAAACTGTTTCAACTCCTACCCTCAAAACGACGCTATCGAGCACTGCACACTAGAACTAGACACAAGAACAGTTTTTTCCTGAATGCCATCACTGTGCTAAACAAATAATTCCCTCAACACTGTCAAACTATTCACTAAATCTGCATTACTATTAATCTTCTAATCATTCCTATCACCCATCTCCTCCCACTTATGACTGTATGATTGTAACCTTGTTGCTGGTATCCTTAAGATTTATATTAACTATTTTCTAATAGGATTTGATTGCTTATTTGTTCCCTATGACTATCATTAAGTGTTGTACCTTATGATTCTTGATGAATGTGGAACCTGGTGGAGCAGTGGACTAAAGCGCTGTTAAAATAGCACTTAGCTGCCAGCTGCCTACAATTACTGCAAGTTCGAATCTCACCAGGCTCAAGGTTGACTCAGCCTTCCATCCTTTCTAAGGTAGGTAAAATGAGGACCCAGATTGTGGGGAGTAATAAGCTTTGTATAAATATACAAAAGTATGAAGGCTATTGCTTAACGCATTGTAAGCCGCCCTGAGTCTCCGGAGAAGGGCGGCATATAAATCAACTTTTTTAAAAAATGTATTTTTTCTTTTATGTACACCAAGACTGTATGCACCAAGACAAATTCCTTGCGTGTCCAATCACACTTGGCCAAGAAAGAATTCTATTCTGTTCTGTTCTGTTCTATTCTATTCTATTCTATTCTATTCTATTCTATTCTATTCTATT
>WNWU01000002.1:60035707-60048490 GCA_012654045.1 Ptyas mucosa
TATTCTATTCTATTCTATTCTATTCTATTCTATTCTATTCTATTCTAAACCAATGCTGCCATGCACAGTTGCAAAACGTGTCCCTTTGATCTTAGCCAAAAGGTGGAAAAGTGAATTTTCGGAGCTTCTTACCACCCCTAGAAAATCCATTTGCATTTTTGTTTCCTTCACTCCGGAGATAAATGAAGCTCCTATTCCAATGTCTTTATTGCACATTTATGAGTATTTGCTTTCCCAGTGATGAGTCTGTCTGTCATTACCTGCCTTCGGGTCATAGCTAACATAATTCCTTCAGCCCACTTAGGAGCCCAGAAATGTAATTTTGTTGGCATGATGTAGTCCCAGGAATGGTCACGATATAACATTTCATGGTTTGCTTAGCTCACACATTTTACAGGGCTTGCTAAAAAGTTGCTTTCACATTTTTTTTTCTATTATTACTGATCTGGTATCATGGAAAACTGAAGGGTTTGGAGCAGTGGTGAAATCCAAATTTTTTTACTACCGTTTCTGTTTGCATGACTTGGTGGGCGTGGCTTGGAGGGTGTGGCAGGGGAAGGATACTGCAAAATCTCCATTCCCACCCCACTCCAGGGGAAGGATACTGCAAAATTCCCATTCCCTCCCTACTCCTGGGGGAAGGATGTTGCAAAATCTCCATTCCCACCCCACTCTGGGGCCAGCCAGAGGTGGTATTTGCCGGTTCTCCGAACTGCTCAAAATTTCTGCTACCGGTTCTCCAGAACCTGTCAGAACCTGCTGAATTTCACCCCTGGTTTGGATTTTCCCAGGATATTTGATACCAATTTCAACTCCAGGTGAGATGGACAGCTTTACAAATTTGGTATATAGGGCCCACAGAGCAACATACAGCCATAGGGCTGGTTAGCACCCTAAAGCTCCTCACCTGTCTGTTTAAATTTTAATCGTTTTATTCTTCTTTTTAACTGCCTTCTGTTATTATATTTGTATATAGCTTTTATGTTTTTATGTCTACTTCTACACCACCCAGAACTGCTATTTGAGGGAGAAGAGCAGTTCCTAAATATATGCATATATACCAGGGGTGGTATTCAGCAGGTTCTGACCAGTTCTGGAGAACCGGTAGCGGAAGTTTTGAGTGGTTCTGAGAACTGATAAATACCTCTGACTGGCCCCACCCCCATCTATTCTCTGCCTTCCAAGTCCCAGCTGATTGGGAAGAAATGGGGATTTTGCAGTATCCTTCCACTGGAGTGGGGAGGGAATGGAGATTTTACAGTATCCTTCCCCTGCCACGCCAAACAAGCCACACCCAGAGAACCAGTAGTAAAAAAATTTGAATCCCACCACTGATATATACAATCAAATAAATAAACACACAATTTTTTAAAAAAAATCTGCCTTTTGTTGCAACTATCCCATAGCAAATTACTAATAGGAAAGCTTGCAAACAGCATGTTGGCTGGGGAATTCTGGGAGTTGAAGTCTACATACCTTCAAGTTCCAAGGTTGAGATATACTACTCTGGTCTAGAGAGTTTGGCATTTGGAGATCACTAAATTGTCATTAAATGGCTACCCTGAATAGGCAGACATGGTTAATTGGAAAGTGGTAGCTTGACTCCCTCTAGGTTATGCCCTAGAAAAAGCTGTCTCCTGAGATGGTGGCATGGCTTCCTGCTTAGTATTGTTATGGAAGAAAGGATATAAGAGACATCCCTTTGGGTCAGCCAGAGTCAGTTTTATTGTATTGCGCAATAGGTTCAAACAGGTATGCGTACCTAAAAGTCTGAACAACTTATGAATTTGGAACCACAGTTCTTATACCCTTTCAAACAAAGGATTCTGCTAACACAGCAGTTTTCTCATTACTTACATTTGTTACATTTAATTGACATTTCCTAATTACAAAAGTTTTACATTATCCTGGCCAAACAATCATAATTCTTCTGTAGATTACTGGAGCATAGATTCAAATTATCTCCTGTTGATAGAAGGACTCCTAGCTCCTTGACCTGACCAACCTTAAGCTCTATGTCACTAGACTGTTCCTATCTTCTGACATTTAGGGGCCTCCTTACAAGGTATGTCCTATCCAAAAGGAATTTGGCTGAGTTTGTACTTTTTCCAACTGGATGCATTTCCTGCTTTTAGAATACAGTGAATAGAAATGAAGAGAAAGTTGTCCAGTGATCATCTAGCAGATCCTGTATTAATCCTATTATTAATATTAGTTATAATATTCCCATATTAGTTATAATAGTATACTGAAGGTCTTAGAACAGTGATGGCTAACCTTTTCCGGACCAAGTGCCCAAAGTCCGCATGTGCACGGACGAATGTGCACGAACTGCCCAAATGCAATGCACACGCGTAGCCCCATGCATGTACCCCATTCCGTGCATGTGCACATGGCCCTCCGCATGCACCCTGTGCCTGCTCATGTGGCCTCTGCATGTGCCCCCACACACATGCACACACGGCCACTGCATGCGACCCCCCCCTGCACATGCGCGCACCCCCCCACATGTGCCCTGCTCTCCGAGCATGCATGGCAGAGACCCGAAGACCAGCTGGCGGGTGGGAGGTGAGCGCGCATGTGCAGCAGAGCTGAGCTGGGGTGACGGCTCGCGTGCCCACAGAGAGGGCTTTGCGTGCCACCTCTGGCATGCGTGCCACAGATTCGCCATCAATGTCTTAGAAGATGCCAGGAAGGGTACAAAGATAATCCTTGATTTAGGACCACAATTGAGCTCAACATTTCCATTGATAAGCAAGAGAGTTGTTAAGTGAGTTTTCTCCCTTTTTATGACCTTTCTTGCCACATTTGTTAAGTGAATCACTCCAGTTGTTAAATTAGTAACTGTTGTGGCCCGTCAGCGGCCTGTGCAGATTGTGGCTGATCCCGACGACGAGGAGGCTGGTGTGGTGCTGCGTCAGCAGCCTGTGCAGCTGGCACTCAAGTCGGACAGTGAGGAGGCTGGATAAGATGTGGTGCCAGAGGCAGGGATTCAGCCAGGGCCTTCAGAACGTCCAGAAGCTCCTTTAAGTGAAGAGGAAGAAGAGGAGGAGGCTCTTCTCGATGCTCAGATGCGCAGAGCTGCCAAAAGGCAGGAGTGGTTCCTCAGGAGGAGGTCTCCTCGAGAGTAAGGCTTGGGGCTAATTGGCCACTCCCTTAGCCTATTTAAGAAGGAACGCCGCTTGCAACAAGCTGTAGAGAACGACTTTAGTTCACTTTCCTTCGCGTCTGCAAAATTGCTTCTGGCTTTCTGCCAACTCCTAGTAAGACTGTGATTACCTTATCTTAGAATTCTGGTAGGCTGTTAAGACAGTTCATTAACAGCCTTTGAATGATAAAGACTAAGTTATTTGAGTAAAATAAGCTTTGTATAGAGTTTGTGTGTGCTGCATTCTTTGGGGTCTGTAGCTGGGGCAGAACAGTAACATGGTGATTTAGCGAATCTGGCTTCCCAATTGACTTTGCTTGTCAGCAGGTGGCTGATCATACAGGACACTAATAAATACATGCCAGTTGCCAAGCAACTAAATATTGATCACGTGTCCACGGGGATGCTGCAACAGTTGTAAGCATGAAAAATTGACATAAGTCACTTTTTTCCCCAGTGTTGTTACACCTTCAAATGGTCACTGAAATGAATGGTTGTAGCTCAATTTCTAATCCCATAATTCTCCCCAACCATGTCAGGGATGTGGGATACATATTGGTGCTTTGCAGGTTCCTACAAGTTTGCAAAAATATCTCAAAACAAGTCTGAAAACAAGTATAGACTTTTCTAGTATGCAAAATGCCCTCTAGTCAAATTGTTGGTTAAGATTGTCTTATTTTAAACAAGGACGCAGTGGCTCAGTGGCTAAGACACTGAGCTTATCGATCGAAAGGTCGGCAGTTCAGCGGTTCAAATCCCTAGTTCCGCGTAACAGACTGAGCTCCCGTTACTTGTCCCAGCTTCTGCCAACCTAGCAGTTCGAAAGCACTTAAAAAATGCAAGTAGAAAAATAGGGACCACCTTTGGTGGGAAGGTAATAGCGTTGCGTGCGCCTTTGGCGTTTAATCATGCTGGCCAGATGACCACGGAGACATCTTCGGACAGCGCTGGCTCTTCAGCTTTGAAACGGAGATGAGCACTGCCCCCTAGAGTCGGGAACTACTAGCACATATGTGCAAGGGGAACCTTTATCTTTACCTTTAGCAGTAATTTCCCCAAAGACCAGTGGGATATATGTAGAGGGCCAACAATACATGAAGGGAAACTCTTGTCTTCTCATTATGGAAGTATATTGCCTTCTGAAGTTGCTCCTCTGCATTTTAACTTGCAAAAGAAAAGTTATATATATATAACTTATGAGAGGCTTACTACAGAGTTTGAATTAAGGAAGGGGATGAGTGGAAAATGGCTTTTAACTGCCGGTAGGATGTTTCCAGTTTAGGGTGCTCCCTTTCGGACTACAAAGCATTTTTTCTACAACCTCTTCAGCCGAAAAAAAAAATGCCTTTAAAAGCCTCTGGCGATCCCAGCTGAGTTGCCTGATTGTCAGAGCATTTGACAATTTAAACTTTTAAAAGCATTTTTTTCTGCAACCTCTTAAGGTTGTAGAAAAAATGCTTTTAAAAGTAAAAAAAAAATGTTGGCCACTCCCACCCAATCACATTACCCCCCCTTACCAAGCCACGCCCACAAAACCGGTAGTAACAAATTTTAGATTTCACCCCGGAAACCAAAATTTCCATTGCTAAGCAAGACAAATGTTAAATAAGTTTGCCATCCTTTATGATGTTTCTTGCTGTAGTTGTTAAGCGAATCTTTCAATCATTGAGTGAATCTGGATTACCTATTGACTTTGCTTATTGGAAGTTGGCTGAGGAGGTTACAAACGGTGATCACATGATCCTAGGAGTGTAACTGTCATAAATGTCATCCCAATTGTTAAGCCTCCTAATTTTGTTCACGTGAACGTGGTGCATTAGTCGTAAGTGTGAAAATCGGTGACAAGTCACTTTTTTCAATCCTGTTGTAACTTCAAATAGTCTCTTAACAAATGGTTGTAAGTTGAGGACTACTTGGTTAAATATGTGTTGTGTGAATTTAGCCAGTGTCAGCAAACCAGTAATTAAATATGACATGAACATTCCTGCATTAATGAATCAATTGTCATATATGTAGCCCCAGGTCAAATAAAAGCTGGAATTCTACAGCACCAGACAGATTGCAGTATGGATTTATATCTCATGATGTGTGACTCCTATATTGTGACCAAAAATCTTGATTTCTGTTTGAGAAAGAGGTTAACCATTATGGGAAGACTGTTTAACAGTTGTCTGCTCACACAACCTACATCTGGTGATATGATTGAAAAGCAGAAGTATTGAGTTTGATTGGCATAGAAAGTTTGCTGGAACGGATTCTTGTTCTTTTTAATTTTTTGGTGCTTCTCTTCCTCTTTTCTTAAGGGAGCTGAGACAGATAACCTTTTAATAGTAATCTGAAATTCAAATAGAGTCAAATCCATTCCTCGCACATCGCAATATTTGTGAAAGATTTTTTAACAAACCAGCTTTTAAAACGCCCCCATTATTGGTCTGGAATCTAAGTGTTTGTATTTGAGTGCTCATAGGGAAACAATATTAACAGAATGAAAAGGTCAGAAAATTATAAGAAATACCTTTTTCAAAACTAAATATGCCCTGGCAAATCAGATTCCCAGCTGACATCATGCCCGTAGTTTTAAAACTGGCAACATGGGGCCTCTGGAGAAGTTGAACTCTATGTGAGTAAATGTCCTTAAAAAAAACCCCGAATGGTGCACATATCTCTATGGATCAGGATATAGATTAACACTTTGACTCTTCAACTAGACTCATGACAGATAGTAAAAGTAGATTCTGTACCTTTCACAACAAAAGTAAGTTGACCACAAAGTAAGTTACCAGATTCAGACAATACGCTTAACTAGGTCAGTGAAAGATCTAGCATGCTAAACTTATTTACTCTGAATATAGGTTTTGGAACATGCCTGGGTTCAATATGCTTTGTCAATGCAGTCCAATTAGTTTATGGTTCAATGTATTATGCAAATTCACAATGTTGATTAATTCATAACCAGATCAACTATATTTTGTAAACACTTTCAATATGTCACAAAGGAAAATTGGGTTAAAAAAAACCCCAATAACCTTTACATGACTTTGTGGAAATTTCATTTGGTTTTTGCCATTCAATAATCTTCATTTTTTTCCTCATCTGGCTCTGCTTCTTTTGACCTATATTTCCAATGAATCAAATCATAGAAATTCCAGCAGAGGCATCTGCTAAGAATATAAGAGGAATCCATCTGGATGGTACCAACCTAACTAAAACAGGTGATCACCAGGCCATCCTATTCAGAGGACAATCCTTGGCATCTAAACTAATTCCCATCATCCTCTCTTCACATAATTCTCTTCTGCATAGCAACATAGGTCCATATGGCCACAGAATCAGCAATGGGTCCCTTAAGACTTTGAGATACTTTCTGGGATAGAAAGTGGAGAACAGAATCCCATTAATATAAGGCCCTGAAAACTTTATTAAAGTCGCAGATTAGTCTTCTACTGGAGCTCTTTTATATAGTTCATTTAAGTAGCTGTCCATGGTCCTGAACAGTTGCTAGGTGTATCATGACTAGCTAGTATAAACTGATCTACTGGTACCTTCATTAGTAGATTATACTACCGTGTTTCACTGAAAATAAGACCCTGTCTTATATTTTTTTGAACCTTGAAATAAGCGCTTGGCCTTATTGCCATTTGCTCAAAAGCCCGATTGGGCTTATTATCAGGGGATGTCTTATTTTGGGGGAAACGGGGTAATATACTTTGGTTTTCTTCAGTATGATTGCCTTTTCCAATCTATGTCAATTAATTTCATACATCTGCTTAACTGTCCTTATGTGTTTTGATGTCATTTGGTCCTATTCAGTATATCAATTGCAGACTTCAAAGACATAGGGCAGTTAGTATATTGTTTGACAATCATGGCTAGCCAAATGCCATGATAAGGAAGCCAGAAACTATTGTTATCTCATTGTTCCTGGCAACTGAAGATAAACTCTTCTGTCCAATTAACATCAACTTCTGTTGAACTTTAAACCTAAGAATGTACATTTGAAATTTATCTCTTCCAGTTCAAGATCAGTTCAGAACTACAAAATAGAATGATTACAGCCAGGAAATAAAGGAATAGAAAAGAAACACTGTAGTTAATGCTGTTTCTTAGTAACCACCACAAAAAAATGTCATAAATTCAGGTTGGTCCCATGATGACCTGCTTTATGACCGTCATGATTTACAATTTTTGGGCAAGCTTCACTATGTTCATAAGTCGAGGACTACGTGTATGTATGAAAGGCATACTTCTATTTACTTACAAAACAGAGAACTTTTCCCTACTTTGTGGAATAAATTTTATTTACATACTAGATTTACGAGGCAATCCAACTCAATGTGACTTTAATGCTCGGCTAGTAATTATGTGCTGCAAAATGCACCACTTCTAAAACTCATTCAAGATCATCTTAAATGTATTCAGAGCCAGGAGATATCCTGGAGTGGGTATGAATTTGTAGGTCAATATTGTAGATTTTCTAAAAGCAGAGTGAGCAGAACTTTTCCTTTGTTTCTTTCCTTAGTTATTGATGATGTCATAAAATCAGGTTCTTCCATCACACTAAAATTATTTTTGCTTTAGCATGATTTATGAACCCATCTATGATGATGATTATGCATAAAAAACAAGCCAGGAAAGAAAGTTTGTTTATCTGTAATATAAAAGAGATGTTATATCTGTAAGTAGTAAGTACCATATTTTTCGGAATATAAGATGCACCGGAATATAAGACACACCTACCTTTTTGGGTGAGGAAAAGAAGAAAAATTGCCTCTGAGCAATTTTGCCTCATTGCAGCAAACAGCAAACAGCCTGCTTTACTCTTGTTTTCGTTTCCAGCATAGCTTGATAGCACAAGGAAAAAAAAAATCTGCTCCACCAATTTACCTCTTTGCAGCAAGCAGCACAGCCCTGCGCAAAACAGCTGAGAGCAAATCAGCTGAGAGTCGGGAGGCTGATCCAATCAACTTGTGCTAATTAGGCTGTGCTGAAGCTGAAAGGAGCTGTTTTTTCTTGCTGTTTGTTTGCAAGGAGGTAACTGCTGTGAGGCAGAGGCCAAAGGGTGGGGGCCAGTGGGTGGGCGGGGCTACATTTGGTGTATAAAACACACCTAAATTTTCACCTCCTTTTGGGGGGGGGGAAAGGTGCGTTTTATACTCAGAAAAATACAGTAGTTTATCTGTAAGTAAATGTTCATGTACAAAGGCCCTCTACATACAGAATGGCCAAAAGAAATTCAGACTTCGTTGGACATTGATGAAGTAGCTTTATAGAAAACTAGGTCAATGTCATTCCTGAATCATAGAATTATAGGGCTGGAAGGGATCTTGGAGGCCTTCTAGTCCAACCCTCTGCTTAAGGCAGGAGCCTTATACCATCCCAGTCAAATGGTTCTCTGGTCTATTTTATTTTAGTCTTTTATTATATATTGTTTAGCAAGCAAACCTCGTAGACCGCATAGACAACAAAGAACAAAGAAATTAGAAATAAAACTTCCCTTGAAGTTTTATTTCTTTCTCATGTCTATATTTCAACTTTTGTAACATATATGCCCAATATATATGCCCAACATATCTCAGAAAGGACTTAAGAATCTCAGAATAAGGGCTTCACCATTTAAAAAAAAGTAGGAATGATGTCAGTTAAAAAAATGTTTTAACATAGATCCTGAAAGAACTTTTTTCTGCTAAATCTTCTTTCCTCTCTTCTAAACCCTGTGATATGGAAAACTGTAGGCAGAAATAAGTTTAAGAAAGGCATCAGAAGGTCTCCCTAGCATCTTTCATGGTTTATTACTTTCCCTATCCAACTTACAGTCGATTTCTGTACACAATTGTTACCATACATATTGCATACCATGGATGTTGCATACTATGTTCGGTATATTATATGTTGCAAACAGCTGCCCTGTTTTATTATAGTGCAGTGATGGCTAACCTTTTTGCCATCACGTGCCAAAAGCAGGGGTCGCGGGGGGGGTCGCGGGTGCATGTGCCCACATCCATAATTCAATGCGTCCTGCCCTCCCGCGCATGCGCATGTGACCCCCCCACACTTCCCCCTGCTTTTGGCACGCAATGGCACGATGTGCCTGGTAGGCCTGGTAGGCCCATTTCCCCCCCTCCCCAGGCTCCAGAGGCTTTCTAGGAGCCTGGGGAGGGCAAAAACAGCCTTCCCCATCCTCCCAGAGGCCTTCCGGAGGCCGGAAACAGCCAGTTTCCCAACTTCCGGTGGGACCAGAAGGCCTAAAATCAGTTGGCCAGAGCGCGCATGTGCGCTGGAGCTGAGTTAGGGCAACACTCGCGTGCCCACCAATATGGCTCCACGTGCCACCTGTGGCACCCGTGCGATAGGTTCGCCATCACAGTTATAGTGCATCGAAGTGACCACAGAAATATTCATCCAGATAGTGAGATGAAAGTTAACAGATTGCACGTCTGAATTGTAAATGAGAATTCTCTGAAAGTATAATTTCTTTGCTCCGAGGGGCATACTTGGCTACACAATTATTCTCTGCCAGACTATGTGGAGAAGTGGTCGAAACTTTTATCCATGGGACTTAATTAAAGTTGGAGGCAAACCTCCGAAGATGTCATTAAAATTTGGAGTTTTCAGGGACAGAGTTACGTGCCAAAGAATATCAAAGGGTGCTACAGGTTTTCTGGATGAAGAGAAGGAGGCCAGCTGAGAGAAATTTGGGGTGTCTAGGTTAAGCCTACTTTTGAATTACTGTGCAAATGAAACCATATGATCACTATATGTGATCATGGGATATACACACCTGCGCGCATGCACACACATACACAAATGCAGTGATAATTGTGTACAGAACTACAACGAAATGGATTCAGTGCAAAGAAGAAAGAAGTTCAGAAAGGCTGAATATTGTACATCGGGACTTAGAGGCAATGTTGTTGCAGTAGTTGCAAGGTCCACTATGGATATATCTCGAGAACTACCCATAATGTGCGAATATACTGCAAGACATTGTTCTAATAATGTATTTGTAGTAGACAGTCCTTTGATTGTTCTGGGGTTTTTGATTGACAGGTGTTTTTTTTAATGCTGTGTAAGCCACCCAGAGCAGAGGGGGTATTCAGCCGGTTCTGACCAGTTCTGGAGAACCGGTAGTGGAAATTTTGAGTAGTTCGGAGAACTGGCAAATACCACCTCTGACTGGCCCTGCCCCCATCTATTCTCTGCCTCCCGAGTCCCAGCTGATCGAGTCTCAGCTAATCGGCTGGGTCTTCTTTTGTTGCCCTGCACACGGAGCTGGAAAGTAGGTTAGTGGGGTGGGGAGGGAATGGAGATTTTACAGTATCCTTCCCTTGCCACGCCCACCAAGCCACACCACGCCCACCAAGCCACGCCCACAGAACCATAGTAAATTTTTTTGAATCCCACCACTGACCCACCATCATGCTGTTTGAATTGGGTAACCTTATCTTGATCTTGTTAGTCATCATCATCTTCTTCTTCTTGTTCGTATTCTTATTCTATTTTTGAACCATTTATTTGCTCCATATTCCATTCTAACTGTTGCTTCCTCATCATCATATAAAAAGACTCAATAGGCCGATGAGGTTGCCTGGTAACCCCATTTCTAAAGGCTTTCTGCAATTTTCAAATACCATATTTTTTGGAGTATAAGACGCTCCGGACTATAAGACGCACCTATCTTTTTTGGTGAGGAAAACAAGAAAAAAAAAATCTGCCTCTGCCTCCCAGCAATTTTGCCTCATTTCAGCAAACAGCAAATAGCCTGGTTTACTTTCATTTTCGTTTTCAGCATAGCTTGATTAGTACAAGAAGAAGAAAAAACTGCTCCCAGCAATTTACTTCCTTGCAGCAAGCAGCAGAGGCCCTCGCAGCAATAGGCATGGCAATCCCTGCAGCCTGAAACAGCTGAGAGTCGGGAGGCTGATCCAAGGGACAATCAACTTGTGCTAATTAGGCTATGCTGAAGCCGGAATGGGCTGTTTCTTCTTACTGCTTGCTGCAAGGAGGTAAATTGCTGGGAGGCAGAGGCCAAAGGGTGGGGCCAGTGGGTGGGCGGGGCTACATTTGGTGTATAAGACACACCTAAATTTTCACCCCCTTTTGGGGGGGGAAGGTGCGTCTTATACTCTGAAAAATACGGTATTACTTTTTAGATCTTTGACAGTTCATACCTACAGTCACCATACTTATCTGTATCTCCAAAGCAAATATATTCAACAACTGGAACAGGAGAAGACCACTTCTAGTTAAACGAATACATGTGAAAATAGAAATATCTAAGCGTAATCTAATCACACCTTGTATGTGGTAAAGGGGATATATAATCTTTTACTGGTTATGGATCACATATTGTAATAATGTTATGCAACGGTCTTAATTTTATTTACTCCAAAATAATGCATGCTTACATTTGAATATTACAGTTTCTAGCTTTTATCCATGTGGATAGTGGAATCCAGGGTGTTGAAATACAACATTTGGAGGCACAATCCCCCCCCCCTCCAGAAAACCCCCAATTTGGTTAGGTTCAGAAATTCCAGAGGAAGTCTGCGTGATACCCCATCTTTCTACCTTGCTTTTCTAAAGCCTTGATCCATGTTGGTGCATGGAACCCAAAGACGTCTTTAACTTTTGAAGCGGAGTCTCAACCATCGCTGTTAATGCCACGCCTACCATGAATGTCATCAGGCAGTGTCCAAGGAACAAGTAGAACTAAACGGAGAAGCACAAACAAAATCAAAGCTGTTTGGTACGGTAAGGTATTAGCGGTTCTGAACGTTCAGCCATTGGAAGGGAAGCTTTAATTAAATAGTTGCCTTGAGGTAAGATGGGCAGCCTATAAATTTTATCGATCAATCAATAGTTATGGTCAGCACAGGGAGACTTAGTTATAGGCAGTGCTGAATCAAAACACGAGAATAAGAACAGGAAAAAGGAGACCTATTTCCAATACACATATTTCATTCTTGAAATACACACATATACATATACATACATGCACACACACACATACACACATACACTCTATCTGTCTCTATATCAATCTATCTATCTATCTATCTCTATTTCTATCTCTATATCTATCTCTATCTTCTACCTTTATCTCTCTCTCTCTCTCTCTTTCTCTCTCTCTCTCTCTCTCTATCTTCTATCTATCTATATCTATCTATATCTATCTGAGCCTGAGTGGCGTAGCAGGCTAATGCCTCCTACTAAGGCAGCATTTAACATCCAGCTGCCTGCAATTACTGCGAGTTCTAATCTCACCAGGCTCAAGGTTGACTCAGCCTTCCATCCTTTCTAAGGTGGGTAAAATGAGGACCCGGTTTGTGGGGGCAATAAGATGACTTTGTATAAAAAGTATGAAGGCTATTGCTTAACGCACTGTAAGCCGCCCTGAGTCTCCGGAGAAGGGCGGCATATAAATATAAATAAATAAAAATAAATAAATAAATAAAAATAAAATAAATATCTATCTCTATCGATCTATCATCTATCTATCTATCTATCTATCTATCTATCTATCTATCTATCTGTCTATCTATCTCTATCTATCATCTATCATCCATCTATCCATCCATCCATCCATCCATCCATCCATCCATCCATCCATCCATCTATCTATCTATCTATCTATC
>WNWU01000002.1:60064978-60076804 GCA_012654045.1 Ptyas mucosa
ACAGCTGGGCAAACTGTAGTTCCAAGACCAAGGCTGTCAAACTCAATTTCATTGAGGGCCGCATCAGGGTTATGTTTGACCTCAGAGGGTCGATTAGTGTGTGGGTGTGTGGCTGGGGGTGGGCGTGGTAATGGTGGGTGTTGCTGGGTGGGCGTGGTCATGGTGGACGTTTGACACAGGTTCAAGAGGCGCTTTTTCCCTTCTCTTCTTTTTTTCCACAGTACTCCCCGGCCTCCAGAAGCACTCTGCTGGCCAAAAACAGGCCGCGTAGACACCCCGTAGGCCCCTGTGTCAGTGGTGGGTTCCTCTCGGTTCAGCCCGGTTCTGCTGAGCTGTTAACGGTGACGATATGACGTCACCGAACTGGTTCTCTTTGTTCAGGAGCTGGGCCCTCCCACCCCGCCGGCGTTATTCTTACATTTTATTTGGCCCCGCCTCCAATCTATTTGCTGCTTCCCGAGTCCCAGCTGATAGCTAGAAGGAAAAAAACTGTTTAAACTCTTGCCGCAGGGCTTCAAAGGCCGCCCTGCAGCTCATTAGTGTTAAAAGGCAGTGTGGTGGTAGACCAGTGCGCTTGAAAAACAAATGGGTAGACTGGTGCCTCCAAAAACAAATGGGTAGACCGGGATGCTCCAAAAACAAATGGGTAGAGCCTTGGATAGTACAGTGGTCTAAAGCACCCTGTTATTAAAACAGCTGCCTGCAATTATTGCAGGTTCGAATCTCACCAAGGCTCAAGGTTGACTCAGCCTTCCATCCTTTCTAAGGTAGGTAAATTGAGGACCCAGTTTGTGGGGGCAATAAGCTGACTTTGTATAAATATACAAAAGTATGAAGGCTATTGCTTAGCGCATTGAGTCTCCGGAGAAGGGCGGCATATAAATCAAATAAAAAAACAAAAACAAATGGGTAGACCAGGACGCTCCAAAAACAAATTGATCGACTGGGAAGCTCCAAAAACAAATGGGAAGACCGGTACAGCTCTGCAAGCAGTTAAAAGCCTGGTAGACCAGTACCTCTGCTAAATCCTAAAGAATTGTCACATGACCATCAAACCACACCCACAAAATAAGCCACACCCACAGAACCAGTAGTAAAAAATTTTAGAACCCACCCCTTCCCTGTGTGGTTTGTTTTCAGCCTCCTTGGCCTCCAGAAGCATTCTGCCAGCCAAAAACAGGATGCGCGGAGGCCCTGGCAGGCCAGTCCTTTGACATTTCCAGGCCGGCCCCATGGGACAGATTTAAGCACCCCACGAGCCACATCCGGCCTACGGGCCTTGAGTTTGACACCCCTGTCCAAGACCCATGTAGTCTGAGCATCTCTTTTTGTGGTCAAGATTGTTAGATATTGAGGACACCGTTTTCTGCCATTTTAGCTGAGAATCAGATGAAAACAATACTACAGGTCTTAAAGCAGCAATGTTCCAAGCCCAGCTTCACCTGTATGTGATGTAACACAGCCACTTCATATCCATCAGCATCTCCCTTGAATATTTATGAATGGCTCTTGGTTACTAAAAATTTGCTTACTACCTCAGGGAGACTGAATTTCTTTTAAATGAGAACTAGATTTGCTTTGGCATCTCCAGTTCGTACCTAAATTCTGCCATGCTGTCATTTGGCTTGTATGTCCAGAAATTATCCACAAAAGACTTAATGATCTAAGACCATTTAGAGCCAAGGAGACATCCTGAGGAGATTGGGTCATCCAAATAGCTGGAAGATTGTTTTGCAGGGAAAAACATTTCATAATGCAATCCAAGGTACCTAAAATACCAAAACACAAAATATTAATTGTAGCACAGGTTGTATTCATTCCTCAGCAACCTACGAAAGCATGTCAGTGCAAATATAATAAAGTATCAACATTCAGAACAAAATTATACTTTGGGAGAATGTCCTCAGGTGCTTCAAGTAGATCAATGATTCAAGTAGATCAATGTTTTTCAACCTTTGCAACTTTAAGATGGGCGAACTTCAACTCCCAAAATTCCCTGGCAATGAATTTCCCCTAAGCAAAGCAACTTTTAGGCACAAAAAAAAGCTATTTTGCAGAGCTGGTCTTTCAGATATGATGCTCCCAACCCATTAAGAGCTTTAAAGATAAGCTTGATTGTAAGCTTGAGTAAGGTCAATACATACATCTTAAATTGACCCTAGAAACAAATAAGCAACCAGCATTATTCTACTGAAATTGGAGCAAGAAAGATGGCTATTCCAGAAAATTTCGGACAGTCGAATCCTGCATCAATTGAAGCTACGGAATTGTCTCCAAGGGCAATATCATGTGTAACATCCTGCAATAATCCAGCTAGGAAATTATCAACATATGGAGTACATGGCCAGACTACTACTACTACTATTACTACTACTACTACCACCACCGGTACTATTGTCATATTTTATGGCCTAAAGCTTATACTAAGGCTTGAAGGTCAATGACCTTGAGTAGAGCAAGTAGGAAACAAGATAGAGAATCAACTCAGAGGGCACAGTCCATAAAGTTGGAAGATTTATGGTCCTTAAATCATGCTTGACATTTTGTCATTTTTACTTCAAAGTATAAAAAAGCCAGCTACTCATAACATGGAGACAATGAGCTAAACTATGACAACCTTTTTGGAGTTTACACATAATGTCTTATGCACATTGTTCCTGAATATACATAATTTTTAACAATATATATTAAGACTCGTACTTTGTTTTGAATCATCTACCAGTGGCAATATCCCTGATATGGATTCGTCAGTCTGTGTCTTCTCTATTTTTGATGTACTAGTATGTTTTTGCATTGAAGATGTGCTGCCATAATTTGCATCTGAAGGCTGTTCGTTGTTCTTAGCTTTCCTCCAGAGATCAGCACTGTAAATAGTTCCAGCAACTGGCAGAATGATGAATAAAACACTAATAAACCTAGGGAAAACAGAAGTTCATTACTGCAGACGTTTTGATGCATTAAGCAGGGGTCAGCTGCTGGGGGTTCGCAGGGGTTCAGGAGGACCTCTAGCTAAGATTCTGTGCAGTTCAGAGAACCCCCAAATCCCACTCCTGGCTGGCTCCGCCCTCCCCTCCCCTCCCCTCCCAGGAGTCCCCATGAGGCCTGTTTTGGATGCAGTTAAGTGCGGGGCATGCACGGAGCTTGGAGAAAGTGAAAAACGGGTCTACTGGAAGTTCGGGAAGAGGGCCTCCAGAGAGCCTCCAGAGCCTGGGGAGGCAGTTTTCGCCCTCCTGGAGGCTCGAGGAAAGCCTCCAGAGCCCGGGGAGGGCAAAAAGCCCCCACCCTGCTGTGGCGCAGGAGGCTGACTAGGCCACGCCCACCATGGCCACGCCCACCCAGCAACCGGGCAGAGAACCCCTTGCTAAAATTTTTGAAGCCCACTCCTGGCTTTGAGGCAATGGTTGGAATATCCTTTCTGACACACATTTACATCTGGACACCCAGTACTTACAAGCAGACCCCTGTGAATGCATCAATGGTAGAAAAGTCTTTGGCACACCTGGCCACCCTGGTAAATGAAATTGTTGCGTTGAGAGCAAAAAGGGACGGTAAAGGCAACAGGAAGGAGGTGGACTTGAATTTAAATATATCTGTCAAGAAAGAAAAACAGTAATAATGTCAGATCAAGAGAAGAGAGCATGTTGTACTTAAACATTTTCATTGCTTCTGAAAGGACAGGCATAGAAACATTTGCTTTCTTGGGGTACAAAGAGTACTTGTGTGTCTCGTACAGAGAGTTTTTATTGCATTTCTATTTGAAAAGTGGAAAACTCATGAGTGTTTAAAAAAAAAAGAATCACTCACTTTTTTCTTCTGTTTTTAATCATCTGTTTCAGGGAGAGGAAAAAGAGGGATAGCCTGGTGCTGTCCAGTTTTTTTGTGCTTCAGTTCTCACAAACTCCCAACCCAGGAGCATCCATTGAGTATATTTGTGTATGTTTTTTTAAAAAAATCAAGATGGCAATTACAACTTCTACCCAATCCACCCCTTCCTTATGTAAGTCTGGATCAGTGGTGGGTTTCAAATTTTTTTACTACCGGTTCTGTGGGTGTGGCTTGGTGGGAATGGATGGCATGGTTTGGTTGGTGTGGCTTGGTGGGCATGGCAGGGGAAGGATACTGCAAAATCCCTACTTCCTCCCAATCAACTGGGACTCGGGAGACAGAGAATAGATGGGGACGGGGCCAGACAGAGGTGGTATTTACCAGTTCTCCGAACTACTCAAAATTTCCATTACTGGTTCTCCAGAACTGGTCAGAACCTGCTGAAACCCACCTCTGGTCTGGATACATGAAAGGGATGGCCTATTTAAAGGTTTAAAGGTTTCCCCTATCCAGTCCTGGCTAACTCAAGGGAGCAGTGCTCATTTCTGATTCTCAGCCAAGGGAGCCTGCATTGTCTGAGAGACATTTCCGTCATCATTTGGCCAGCATGAAAATATAGAATGCAGTAAGTTTTCTTGACAAAGCGGTACCTATTTATCTACTCACATTTTGCATGCTTTCGAACCGCTAGGTTAGCAGGAGCTGAGGCAAGTAACGGGAGCTTACCCCGTTGTGCAGTGCTCGGGTCTCGAACCTAGGCTGTCAGCTTTCCAACTGACAAGCTCAAGGGTCACTGAGCCATTGCGCCTCCCCAGGTGGCATATAAATGTAATAAATAAAAAATAAAATAAAAAATATTATATATGAGATATTGTGTAGAATAGAGATGGCAACCATATTGATTTTTTTTTAATTTCCCTTGGACTCCTTTCTATTCCCCTTGGCATAAGACCGTTTTTCAATCCACGGACTAAATTCAATTTCAAATTTAAACACCCAAGTAATGACCAAACCCACCAAAAGAGCTCTGATGGCTCAGTAGACTAAGGCAGTCATTAACATCCACTTAACATCAGCTGCCTGCAATTACTGCAAGTTCAAATCCCACCAGGCTCAAGGTTGACTCAGCCTTCCATCCTTTCTAAGGTAGGTAAAATGAGGACCCAGATTATGGGGGCAATAAGCTGACTTTGTATAAATATACAAAAGTATGAAGGCTATTGCTTAACGCATTGTAAGCCGCCCTGAGTCTCCTGAGAAGGGCGGCATATAAATCAAATTTTTTAAAAAATAGCGTACTTGTAGGAGATGACTGGTCTGAGCCGGAGGGAGGAATCAAAAGCATCATCAGTCATGAGTCCCTGCACACCCACAAGAGATCTAAGTCCAGCCCACCTTGAATTCCTTTCTTAAGATTTCGCTTGACCGCTAGTAGTTCAGAATCTTGTAGAGAGTTTAAGCTTGCAGTAAATCTTTCTACTCATTTGAACTGCCTGAATCTCCTGATTTTTCTGGCGCTTGACAGTACTGACTATACAAAACTTAAACATGAAGAACTGAAGAAAGGGCAAGATTGGATAACGCACAATACAACAATATAAAGCATAAGACAAAATAGAAATAGAAATAAAAAGTACAATAAAAGAAAAAAGAAAATGCCTTCAAGACTGCATTGTTATCAAAACCACTACAAGTAGACACTTAATGGCTCTATTGTTGATGGGTGAATGAGTAGGAAACCAACTACCTGTTCTTCGTAACAGATCAAGTTTTTATTCGGAGTCATTCAAGGCACATCTGTACATAAATAGGCATAGAAAAGGCAGCAGAAAAATGCTGGCAATTTGGTCTCGGGATTATTCTAACCACTCGATAGCATCTCTCAGTTGTATTTCCATCGACTACGGCTGAGGATAAACAGTGAAACAAGCCAACGAAAAAGGCTGTACAGCATAGGATGCTGGGCAAACTAGGCTGAATAAATAGTTTACAATTACAAAAGGTTTCAGTGTTGGAACCCATCACTGAAAATTACTACTGCTACTGCTAATGATACCACTTTAATGGCAGAAAGTGAAGAGGAACTACAGAGCCTCTTGATGCGGGTGAAGAAGGAGAGTGCAAAAGTTGGCTTGAAACTCAACATTAAGAAAACTAAGATCATGGTCCTCTCAATTCCTGGCAAATACCGTATTTTTCAGAGTATAGGATGCACCAGAGTATACGCAGCTTAGTTTTTTTGGGGGGGGGGGGAAATCTGCCTACCAGGTATTCATCTGGCTAGTGTCCTTAGTCTGGTCAGCTTCAGCACATTAGTTTGCTGGTTTTCTATCCCCTGCTTGGGGATAAAAAGGCACAACTGAGAGGAAACAGCAATGAGAAAAGCAGGCAAAGCACCGGGAGATCGCTTTACTCGGCTATCGCCTAGTTAGGGCTGAAAACAAGCTTCTAAAGAACAGCTGAGAGTCAGAGCAAAGCATGGAGATCGCTTCACTTGCTAGTGTTAAAGCACAGCGGAGTTGAGGGAGCAGGCAAAGCTGGGAAGATCGCTCACTAGTGCCTCGTTAGCACCTTGTTAGGGCTGAAAAAAAGCTTTGAAAAAGCTACATTCAGAGTATAAAACGCACCCAAATTTTCAGCCTCTTTTAGTGGAAGGAAAGTGCATTTTATACTCGGAAAAATACAGTACATGGGGAAGAAATAGAGGTAGTGACAGATTTTATTTTCCTGGGCTCCAAGATCACCACAGATAGGGACTGCAGCCAAGAAATTAAAAGACGCTTGCTCCTGGGGAGGAAAGCTATGGCAAATCTAGACAGCTTATTAAAAAGTAGAGACATAACCCTGCCAACAAAGGTGCTTATAGTCAAGGCTATGGTGTTCCCAGTTGCAATGTATGGCTGTGAAAGTTGGACCTTAAGAAAGGCTGAGCGCCAAAGAATTGAGGCCTTTGAACTATGGTGCTGGAGAAGACTCCTGCGAGTCCCTTGGACTGCAAGGCGATCAAACCGGTCAGTCCTAGAGGAGATCAACCCTGACTGATCTTTAGAAGACCAGATCCTGAAGATGAAACTCAAATACTTTGGCCACCTAATGAGAAGGAAGGACTCACTGAAGAAGAGCCTAATGCTGGGAACGATTGAGGGCAAAAGAAGAAGGGGACGGCAGAGAACGAGGTGCCGACCTTTCGATCAAAAAGCTCAGCATCTTAGCCGACTGAGCCACCGCATCCCTGTTACCTGTATCGTACAGCACTTAAAAAGCTTCATGGCAGCAAGTATGCATCTCTCCCTTTTAAAATGAAAAATACTCAGAATCGCTTTGGCACTCTTGTTAGCTTTGGCAGAAGAGGATCTAATTTATTTCTCCCAAGCTCCAGAGGCTTGGGGGGAAAAATCACACTAAACTTTTTAAAAGAACTACATTTGCCTTTTGTGGCAAATAGCCCCAACTATTCTGGCAAAGCCCAGAGAAACAAATTAGTGAAGTAAGGCACAAGCAACATTGAATTTACATTTACATTTAATTAATGAATTAAACATGGTTAACATGATACCCCACAGTAATGAACATTCTGTGTTTGAATAAATTATTAGGTGATTCAAGATGAACTCTAATCCGTTGGTGAAAAGGTAAGGGGCTTGGATAAAAGAAGTAATGTTATGTTGGGAGGATGAAAGGATCAAAATGAAAAACCGTTGATGTGATATTTGATATTTATTTTTGCAGCAAGTTAGCAAGTTTTCCTGGGACCTATAATTGATTTAATCTGCAAGGTTTAATGTATTGTACTGTGTTTGTATAGGGCATAGCCTTTATTGCACAATGCCAAATGTGAAATGTCTCTTAATTGTAAATAATCTATCAGTTAGTAATAAATGGACAGGGTATATTTTCAGAATGAATGAAATCTGCACTATGAGCAAATAAAGAAATTAATATTTTTCCCTATGACTTACTATTGTTTTTACTGTTCTTTTTCAGTCATGAAAAATACGATTCAAAAATTCAGAAAATATGATTCAAAAATTAGGAAAGGAGGAGAGAGTTAGAGATTGAGTAAACTAACTTCATTTTTTATTTAGCAAATACACCCAGAACTGAAGCTTTACAAGTTTGGAAGAACAGTTAGTAGTAGCAGGTCACTCAGGTAGTCCTCAACTTACGACCACAATTGAGCCCAAAATTTATGTTGCTAAGTGAAAAATTTGTTAAGTGAGTTTTGCTTATGACTTTTCTTACCACATTTATTAAGTGAATCACTGCAGTTGTTAAATTAGTAACACGGTTGTTAAGTGAATCTGGTTTCCCCATGGACTTTGCTTGCCAGGCGTTTGCAAAAAGGGATCACATGAACCCAGGACACTGCAACGGTCATAAATGTGAGTCAGTTGTCAAGCATCCAAATGTAAATCACATGACCATGGGAATGCTGCAACGGTCATAAGTGTGAAAAACGGTCATCAGTCACTTTTTTCAGTGCTGTTGTAACTCCGAATGAACACTAAGTAAACTGTTGTAAATCGAGGACTACCTGTAGTAAGTTACCATGCCTGTAAGGTGTAGAAAATGAGCACAGAATAGTCCTTCAAGAATTATTTTCTCATCTGAAAGATTTATATATACTATGGACCAAAATAAATATAATCCATTTACCTAATGTGGCTAATGCTGTGATTTCTTCTTCTTGGCAGGAATCAGGAACACAGATTCCATTATAGTAGTCAATTTTGCCCTAGGAGAATTATGGTTTTAACCCCGTTATTGAAGGATCTGGCAAAAACAGGCAAATTAAGTGGATACTCAAAATACGTTGACTTCAATGGGACTTCAATCAGTAGTGGGTTTCAAATTTTTTTACTACCGGTTCTGTGGGTGTCGCTTGGTGGGTGCTGCAGGGGAAGGATACTGTAAAATCTCCATTCCCTCCCCAATCCAAGGGAAGGTTACTGCAAAATCCCCATTTCCTCCCGATCAGCTGGGACTTGGGAGGCAGAGGATAGGGGCAGGGCCAGTCAGAAATTTTACTACCGGTTCTCTGAACTACTCAAAATGTCCGCTACCGGTTCTCCAGAACTGGTCAGAGCCTACTGAAACCCAACTCTGGGCCCAATGAGAAATCCTATGTTTATAGGTCTATCAAAGGAGGCATCAGATTAATGCAAGGGGGTGAGGTTTTGGAGCCAAAAAAATGGCTCTAGTTAGAGCAGGGGTGTCAAACTCAAGGCCTGGGGACCGGATCCGGCCCACGGGTTACTTAGATCTGGCCTGTGGGACGCCCTGTAAACAGCGAAGAACCAGCCTGCGGTGCTTCTGCCAGCGAAGACTGACTCCCAAACTCTGATTTCAGCTGCCACAGCCTCCTGCAACCCTCTGCCAGAGAAAACTGAGTGGCCCTCCTGAACTCTGTTTTCACTGGCAGAGGGTTGCAGGAGGTCGTGGCAGCCAAAAACGGAGTTAGGGAGACTGTTTTTGCTGGCAGAGCACTCGGGCCACCACAGGCGCCCCTGGCAGGAGTGACGTCAAGCTGGCCATGCCCATCCTGGCCACTCCCATCCTGGCCATGCCCATCCCAGCCCCCTGAGGTCAAATGCAACCCTGATGTGGCCCTCAATGAAATCGAGTTTGACATCCCTCAGTTAGAGCAACAGACAAGAGACCATATACTATAGGTCCATGATGGCGAACCTATGACACGTGTGCCATATCGGTGGGCATGCGAGCGTTGCCCTAGCTAGCTCCAGTGCACATGAGCGCGCCAGCCAGCTGATTTTTGGGCCTTCAAGGCCTACAGGAAGTCAAGAAACAGGCTGTTTCTCGCCTCCGGAGGGCCTCCGGAGGTGTATGGAGAAGGCCATTTTCGCCCTCCCCAGGCTCCTAGAAAGCCTCTGGAGCCTGGGGAGGCTGAAAAACGGGCCTTCCAGTCCCACTGTGCCATCGTGTGCCAAAAGCCGGGGGAGTGCCGGGGGGGGGTGTCGCGTGTGCATGCGTGGGGGGGCAGGGAGCATTGAATTATGAGTATGGGCATGCACGCGCGTGACCCTCCCCTCCGCTCCCCCCGCTTTTGGCATGCGACGGGAAAAAGGTTAGCCATCACTGCTATAGGTAGTCCTCAACTTATGAGCACAATAGCAACTGGAAAATTTGTTGTTAAAGAGGTGCAGTCACTAAGTGAAGCACCGCATGCCTGCACCCAGTCTTACAATTTTTTTCCCATAGTTGTTAAGCAAGACTTTACATGACCATGACTTGTGTCCTTCTCTGCCAGCTTCACCTACTGACTTTGCTTGCCAGAAGACATCTGGGAAGGTCACAAATGATGATCATGTGACTGTAGGACATAGCAACCATTTTGAATGCATAATGGCTGCCAAGCATCGAAATCATGACCTTATAACCACAGGGATGCTGCAACAGTCGTAAGTGTGAGGTCTGTTTGTAAGTTACTTTTTTCGGTGCTGTCGTAACTTTGAACTGTCACTAAACGAATGTTTGTAAACTGAGAACTATCTGTATTGCCTGCTTCTTAGAGCTGAGAGAGAATGATGGTCCAAGATCACCCAACTGACTTGGGGCCTAAGGCAGGACTAGAACTCACGGTCTCCGGGTTTCTAGCTCGGTGGAGAGTTTGCAGTAGCATTATCAACATGGCATACTTTTAATTATATGTTCAGGCCAAACAGTGTACTCACTTGTTGCAATTGAAGTTTGCAATATTGCCCACGGAATTTTCCAGAAGGAGCCTCTGCAGAAATGCATTCAGTGTAAGATCCCAACCTGTCCACATTTCCATTTAGGATGTTGCTGCTGTATTTCCCAACTGAATCATACACTGTGATATCAAAGCAAAGAGGCTGAATTATAGAGCATCTCCACCCACAAACTGATTTGAGCAGAAAAGGTTAACTTTTATATTCTAAGTGGTTGCTTGTTCCTCCAAATAATCTGAAATAGAAGGCCATTACCAAGCACCAATACAGGAATAGTTGGGTCCTCTCGTCTACGGAAATTCTCAGACATCCAGTTCACAGTTATCCCAAAGGTGCTTTTTCAAAAGGCAACTGGACTTTGTTTTTCCTTGAAGATGGTTCACTTCTCATCCAAAAGCTTCTTCAGTTCTGAACTGAAAAAAAGATGCTTTTTCAAAAGGCAACTGGCTTTTGTTTTCCCTTGAAGACATTTTGCTTCTTTCTTATTCAGTTCTGGGTGAATGAGGAACAAAATATCTTCAAGGAAAAACAAAGGCCAGTTGCGTTTTGAAAATGCACCTTTTGGTTGGGCCCTCTCATAAACTTTCAGCATATACAAATTGACAATCAAATGACTAAATCTTTGATTGAACTATCTTTCCAACAGTATACATGGTTTGAACACTGGCGCTTCATAAATGCATAAGCCTTAATTTAGGGATAAGTTTCCACCTTTTGGAATAAAAATTCAAAAGTCCATCCACATTGTTAGGCCATATCGATGTTTCTAACACCATATTAACGAGCATATAGATTTTGAACTAAAATAGGGCAATAGTAGGACAAACTCACAATCATATGTGTCTCCTTACAATGTAGTAACATTCAAAGCTAACCTTTCTCTGAGGTGCCCAGTAAACATGAAAAAGAATCTTTAGTTCAATTTGTCTCATCCCAGAATGTTTAATAATGTACTAATGACTTAATAAGACCCTTACTCACTGATTTTCTAATATGTAATTTAGTTCAGCTCTAATTATGGCAAATAAATAATACTTCATTTATTAAAAATTCTGTAACATTAGAATAATGCAAAATCAATTACAAAACTGATAAAAATTTAGCACTAATAAGAGCAAACCCATCTTCATAGCGTAAAGAAGACCTGAGATAAATGGCCTCCACATCATGGTAATTCAAAATTAATTTGGGTGTGTGGGAAACCTCAATTATTTGAAGCAACCTCAAGCCTCAATTATTTAGAATAGAATAGAATAGAATAGAATAGAATAGAATAGAATAGAATAGAATA
>WNWU01000002.1:60076814-60094213 GCA_012654045.1 Ptyas mucosa
TAGAATAGAATAGAATAGAATAGAATAGAATAGAATAGAATAGAATAACAGAGTTGGAAGGGACCTTGAAGGTCTTCTAGTTCAACCCCCTGCTTAGGCAGGAAACCCTATATCACTTCAGACAAATGGTTATCCAACCTCTTCTTAAAAACTAACAGTGTTGGAGCACTCACAACTTCTGGAGGCAAGTTGTTCCACTGATTAATTGTTCTAACTGTCAGGAAATTTCTCCTTAGTTCTAGGTTGCTTCTCTCCTTGATTAGTTTCCACCCACTGCTTCTTGTCCTGCCCTCAGGTGCTTTGGAGAATAGCTTGACTCCCTCTTCTTTGTGGCAGCCCCTGAAATATTGGAACACTACTGTCATGTCTCCCCTAGTCCTTCTTTTCATTAAACTAGATATACCCAGTTCCTGCAACCGTTCTTCATATGTTTTAGCCTCCAGTCCCCTAATTTGAAGCAAACTTTTTTCAATCATTTATCTGTAGACAACGTGTCACATTAAAAATGCTAACATCTTTGGCAGGGATGTTTCTCCAAAGATTTGCCAGATATTCCACTGCCGAGAACCTGGAAAAGCTGAGAATATTTTTGTCCTTTGTCTGCAGCCCTTAGATTCATCTGCAGAAAGGAAATTTGTAATATCTCATTGGTCGCCTGGTGAGAGACTCTAAACTCTAACTTTAAAATTAATTGCAAGACACTGGAACAGTTTTGTTCTATAGGTAGCGGATAAATATTTCAAGCCAACGAATAGTCTTAAGTTGAACAATGTAAACTTATGATCACTTCTACTTACTTTTGATTGCGTATGGTTTGGGTTTTTCTGCATTCAGGTCAGACAGGAATTCAGTGACGTCTTCCCAACATTCATGGGTTATATTTATTGCAGGAGAAGTTGAAATCAGGAAAGAAAACAGGAAGAGTTTGAGGAGGTAGGTCACCATTTGTCCGCTCTTCATGTTTATCTCTAGGTCCTTCTGCTGTTTTGGATGTGTGGCAAAACAGTACTTAAGGACTGTATTGTAACCATTCACTTTGGGGGTAGAAAGAGAACCTAATCTCCACAAGATAATTAGAAATGCTCAGTGCTCTTTGAATACATAGGCAGCACAATGGAAGTTGCACCAGCGTGAAAAACCTGTTTCTCCACCAGGATTGTCTTGCTTTGCATGTTTGGCCCATTTTCCCTTGAACCACCTGCTGCCATTCGTTCCAGAGATCAAGCCGCGTGTTGTTTGCCCTTTTGATGGTGTTTCCATCACAGCTTTGTATACATGTGTTCCCTTTGAGAGTCGGTTTATGGAAAATGTTGTTCTATCAGGATATTCTAGGATAGTTGTGTGCAGAGGTGGGCTTTACGTAATTTACCAACCGGTTCGTCCAGCACCAAAAGTGTGATTGTGCGCACCTTCCTTGCATGCACGTGGCCTTCTGTGCATGCGCTTTGTTTGTGCGCGTGGCTTGCATGCATGCATGCATGCATGTGGCTTACCTACCGAACTACGGATTCGCCCAAACCGGCTGAATCCCACCACTGGTTGTGTGCAACTGAGTTCTTTTGCGCTTAAATATTCTAACGGCCAAATTATGAACGAGAGTAAGCGGGGTCAATGCAAGCAGAAGCAGAAGAGACCATCCAGGGCTGATGGAAGAACATTTTTGCTAGAGCTTCAACAGAAAGAATTAAAGCTTTTCAGACCATCGTTTTAAATTACTTCATATTGTAGACTGTCCATACATTTTTAAGAAAAATGAGAAAAGGAACAAAGACAGAGCTTGAGAAACTATGAAGCTTCAATGAAAGCGTCTTAGCTCTTTCAGTCTTCTTGCCTTGCAAGTGACCATCTTAAGAACCTTTGTTTTCTGCATCCTTGGGGGGGGAAAAGGAAGCAAACATGCTTAAAGCGTTTTCCCCCAGCTTTCAGATATCTTGGAACACAAGTCTCATAGCTATGTTGTCTGGTCATTTGGGGATTTGTCGTCTCCAAGACTACTGTCAGGGTTCCAACGGATGCCCTAATTAAATCATGAGCCTCAAGCCAAGCTTCAAAAGAAATCCAGTTATTTAGTAGGAGCTTCATGTTGGCACGATCCCAAATGAAGCCAACTCTGACCCCATGTAATTTACAGCTCCAATCATGACCCTGTTTCCCCCCACCTCCCTCCAGGATGTGTCAATGGAATCACATTCGCCAATGGAGCAATTTTGCGGGTTGTAGAGATCACTCCCCTCCAGCCGCTGTGGGTAACCCTGGGAGACAGTCTTGAGAAAGATATGTCTGGAATGTGCTCCTGTCTTTGGCTGCTGTGCTGCTTGGTCGGTTTCCTGTCCCCCTTTCCTATGGCAACTCGAGAGCAGGCCAGGGATGCTTTGCAAGTTGTCAAGTACAGGAGGAGAACATCAATTTAAGGATGCTGATATTAAGAGCCAAGAAAAGACATACAGGGAAGTGGCTTCAGTACTAAATAGAAATTGCAATGTGGGGTGAGAGAACCAGAAGGAAAAGAAAGTGAAGGCAAGTCTCATATTTCTCTCAGGGTTAAAAGCAATTACACAACTGTCTGCAAGGCAGGATCAACTGGAAGTTCTCCTTCAAGCTATTATTAATTTTAAGGTAGATTTACTCTGGGGAGTTTTTTGTTATAAAACTCCACTTCCACCCCACGTAGCTTATGTTAACTCTACAAGCAGGAGCGTGGTGGCTCATGAAGGTTAGAACACTGGGCTAATGATCTGCAGGCTCGCATTTGAGACCCCGTTACTGCTGCAGGATGGGGTGAGCTCCTGTCACATGTTGCAGTTCCTGCTGACCCAGCAGTTTGAAAGCGGGTGACACGAGTAGATAAATGGGTACCATGTCAGGGTTCCTAGTAATACACCCATAGCAGACAAAACTCCGAGGCAGGTAGACTTCTCAAAGTATAGTTTTCTTGGATATATCATATTGGCATAGTTCTGGTGAAAACTGATTCTGAAGGTTCCTGCAGTTTTCACCTAATTAAAAGTAAAAAAAATTCCTCTTCCCCAATCAATCAATCACATGGCCCAGTCAGGGTGTCATCCGGTCGTTTGGTAATGTCGCTCCTCCTCACTCTGACCAGGTGTTAGAATGTCCTTGGTTCCCAGGGGAAAGTGTTTTATTTTGGCTATAAAACCCCAGCTATCTCTATTCTTCCCTTCCTATCCCTCAGCTCCAGTGTGGCAACACTGAAGCATCAAAATTGCTTCTGTCAGCTTCAGGGTTGATTACCACTTTGGTGGCTAATTTAACAGGGATGTGAAAGGAACCCCCAGCGAGAGGTGCACTGGGCAACAGTGATATCACCGAAGTTCTCCCAACACTACAAGCTAAAATAACTGTGGTGGTTTGGTATTAAAGACAATTCAATTTCCATATTTTTCACAGAAATATGAGACTGTGCATTAAATAGTACCATTTGTATGGTAAAAGTTAAATGACCGACATAAAGAACAAAATGTGGAGACTCTTTCTAGAGTGCAGAGAAGAGCAACAAAGATGATTAGGGAACTGGAGGCTAAAACATATGAATGGTTGCAGGAACTGGGTATGTCTAGTTTAATGGAAAGAAGGACTAGGGGAGACATGATAGCAGTGTTCCAATATCTCAGGGGCTGCCACAAAGAAGAGGGAGTCAAGCTATTCTCCAAAGCACCTGAGGGCAGGACAAGAAGCAATGAGTGGAAACTAATCAAGGAGAGAAGCAACTTAGAACTAAGGAGAAATTTCCTGACAGTTAGAACAATTAATAAATGGAACAACTTGCCTCCAGAAGTTGTGAATGCTCCAACACTGGAAGTTTTTAAGGAGATGTTGGATAACCATTTGTCTGAAGTGGTGTAGGGTTTCCTGCCTAAGCAGGGAGTTGGACTAGAAGACCTTCAAGGTCCCTTCCAACTCTGTTTTCCTATTCTAAATGTGAGCTTTTGAAAAATAAACCTAAAGGACAACTTTCTGAAATATAGGTCATATACCAGATGTTTAGCCTGGATTTGGCATTTTTACCCACCTATCAAGTTCTTAGGATGTTAGGATATCTGAGTGATATCCTAATATCATAAAGATACTTATGGAACCTAACAATATAGCCTTAAACAAAGACCAAGAACAAATTATCAAGTATAGTTACTAATAACAATTACAGGTAGTTCTCGATTTACAAGTTCATTTAGTGACTGTTCAAAGTTACAACAGCACTGAAAAAAGTTACTTATGACTATTTTTCACACTTAGCATCATCATGTGATCAAAATCCAGATGCTTGGCAACAGGTTTATATTTATGACAGTGTGATCCTCTTTTGTGAACTTCTGACAAGCAATCAATCTGGGAAGCCAGATTCACTTAACAACCATGTCACTAACTTATCAACCGCAGTGATTCACTTGTGGCAAGAAAGGTCGTAAAATGGGGCAAAACTCACCTGACAAAGGTCTCGCTTAACAACAAAAATTTTGTTGGCTCAATTGTGGTCGTACGTCAAGGACTACCTGCATAGCATCATAATTTCAGATGGCTCCGAAAACAATGCCAAAAAGGGGTAAGAAATTCTCAGTTCTTTTCTTCCTATCTGTAATTGGCATGATACAACTTTACTAATGTGTGAAAAGAGCCAGTAGGAGACTACAGTGCTGTTAAACTGTACTTCCGGCTCCAGCTAAGGACCATTTTGAGACAACTTACATTGCAAGATGTTTGTTTTCTAAAACGGTCTATGTGCTGATACCAAAAGCTTCGGCATTTGACCTTGCAAGCACAACAAGGCCATGCAATTACACAGAAAATGACAACCGATCCAAAAAAAAACATATCCTGTAATAAAAAGGTAACTTTATTATTCATTCACACTGTACAAAAAAAAAAACCCCCATCATTACCGCATGGCGACAACTCATTTGTTATGTTGAAAAGTGCACATCAACAAACATGAGGCTTTTGAGAGGTACACAGGGTTCTTTTTTTTTTTCCTTAAAAAAGGCAGTGATAAGCTTTTATACATCACTGACAAAAGAGTAACAGGGGTCTGCAAACTTTACTGCAGCTTTGAGAATCCAGAAGCTCTTCAGATCCGCCCAACCCTTGGTGAATACAAATGGAGGGAAGTTACAATGAGCATTTAATGGTTATCAGAGAAATCAAGAGTAATTAAAGTCAAAAGCTGGAAGTTCTCTCTACCAAATATCCAGAAGAGGGGTCTCCAACCTTGGCAACTTTAAGACTTGTGTACTTTAACTCCCAGAATTCCTCATCCAGCAACGCAAAGCTGGTTGAGGAATTCTGGGAGTTGAAGTCCACGAGTCTTAAAGTGGTTGGAGACCTCTGATCCAGAACTGCTTTCCTCAATCCCCAACCCACATGGAGACTCATAGGTTGGGGAATATTCACCTCAGAGGAAGAAGTTCTTTACTCCTGCGTGTTTAAAGTTGTCAAACAGTTCATCAATAAATAACAGTTTTTCATAATTCTTTTAGGGGCAAAGCAAAAAAAAGAAAAAAGAAAAAAGAAAAAAAAGCCCCACATTTATTTATTTACATCTGAAATGTGTTTTAATACAATAACTATGGACAAAATGAGTACTGTTCAAGAGTGTCAACACCTTCCCTTCCCTTGATTTTTTTTTTAAAAAAGAGAACATTGACTATGCCAAAATCATGCACAAGTATCTTTCTCTCTGAGCTATACATATTTACATACATTACATACATTAGATAGAACGTTTGTTTTTGTTTGTTTTAAAAAAGTACAAAATTGGTAAAGGGAATACAGATGTGGGAAAAGCAAAAACACAAAACAAAAACAAAACAACGAAATGAAACGGAGACCTTTTTCTGAGAACAGGGTGTGTAAGGAATAACAATCAGTACCTTTTCCTGTCCTTTCCAAAATTCTTCTCCAGCAATAATGGGTGCGACCTGAAATGTTGTTTCCTAACCCCTCCCCTCCTGCCACACATACACACACACAAAAAAAAGCACCAGAAGAGGGTGGAGAAGGTTTGGAAGAATTTAAGAATTAAATGATTCTAAATTAATAAGCTCCTGCCAGAAGAATACGGGTAAACAATTACACAGTGAAGAAGTGATGATCTGCAACGGTGGTGGGATTCAATCGGTGTAACAACCGGTTTGCTCTGCGCGCGCTTTGTGGATCGCCAAATGGGTGATCCGCACGTGCACAGTGCATTTGAAAACAGCAGCTCTTCTACTGCAGCTCTGGTGAATAAAACAGCTGAGGGACAGCAATCCGCGCCACCGCGCCGATCAACTGAGCTTCAAACAAAGGAAATAAAAGTAGGTATAGAGCATACCAGCTGATCGTTAGAGCTACCGATACACCGGAACCGCCAGAATCCCACCCCTGATCTGCAACCTCAAAACCTTCACAATCTTTTTAAAAGTCTTCAGTGTCTTTCAACAACTTTGGTGTAAATGGTAATACTGACATGTGCACACCCACAAGCACCTTAAATACATTTCCTTTCGCAATTCAGAGATAGCTTCCTTCAGAGACAATTCCGTGCCATCTCTCAGCAAAACCCTGTCTGGGTATCTGATCTCAGAAAACATCCTGGCCAGACTCACCACCTGTTTTTTGTTTTTTGTTTTAAAAAAAAATGTTTTGCAGTTATCCAATTTTGGTCGCCACAATATAAAAACAGATTCTGGAAAGAGTGCAAAGAAGAGCGATAAAGATGATTGGTGGGGCTGAAGGCTAAAACATATGAAGAACAGTTGCAGGAATTGGGTGTGTCTAGTCTAGTGAAAAGAAGAACTAGTGTTCCAATATTTGAGGGGCTGCCACAAAAAACCTATTTTCCAAAGCACCAGAAGGCAAAACAAAAAACAATGAAACTGAACGAGGAAAAATTTCCCAACAGTATGAAAAATCAACCAATGGAACAACTTGCCTTCAGAAGTTGTGGGTACTCCAACATTGGAGGCTTTTTAGAAGGTACTGGACAAGCATTTGTCTAAAATGGTATAGGGTCTCCTGCTTGAGCAGGGGGTTGGACTAGAAGACCTCCAAGGTCCCTTCCAACCAGTGGTGGGATTCAGCCAGTTCGCACCACTTCGGGAGAACCGGTTAACTTTTTGAGCAGTTTGGCAAACTGGTTGTTGGAAGAAATCATTAGGGCAGAGAACCGGTTGTTCAATTACTTGAATCCCACCACTGCTTCCAACTCTTATTATTCTGTAATCTCTAGTTGAATGGACCTGATTCAGAACTGATTTCTCTTCTGATTTCTGATTCAGCCTGGTTTCTAAAAGGCCTTAATGTGAAAAATAGGGCTTCAGCTACCTTCATCTTATACCTGTAGGTTATTTGTAGTCTCATAACCAACAGAATCACAATCCAGAAGAGTGACTGAGAGCCAGTTTGATCTAGTGGTTAAGGCACCAGGCTCAGGAGATTGTGAGTTCTAGTCTCACATAAGGTATAAAAAGCCAGCTGGGTGATTTTCTTAGCCTATGATGTCAGGTTTGAGGGACAAGCTGGTCAGTGAATTGGATGAACCCTTGGTTGTACACTAAAGCAGACCCTGCCCCTGTGGGAAAATACTAGGAAGAAAAAGAATCTAGAAGAGTGACCTCAATTGGTCTAAACACTGTAGTCCACCACACACTGTACCATATTTAGGAACTGAATTCCTGCATGGGAACTGTCTAAAAGGCAGGTTACATTTTTTCTGGGGGGGAAGGGTTAGCTTTGCATTATGCATCCCATGAGATCATCATCATCATCATTTAACGACTTCATAATCCCTTGTGGAATGGAGTCTGGGCAACTGAATGGAGCTAACAGTATGTTTAATGGCCGGATGCCCTTCATGTTGCCAATGCAGAGTTTTGTTCAGCAGATATATTCTCATTGTGCCCAGAGGGAGAAATATCTGCCTCTACCTAGGATCGAACTCACAGCCTCCTGACTGTGAAGCGGGAATGCATCCCATGAGATCTGGAGCATGAATTGGTAAAGGATCTGATGTGAATCCGAGGGATAGAATCCAAATCAGCTTTGACAGTAATGATGGAAGAACTGAGAAATCCCAGATTCATATGTAACCTTGACTCTGAATTCCTGGCTCAGTAGACAAGATGCTGGCTCTGGTTCAGTGCTCCCCACCTCAGCGGCATAATAGAAATAGTCGCTCTTATCTCTAACAGGAATGCAAGAAATATCGAGATAATATATACGAAGCATTTGGAATAATCTAAAGCACTTTATAACTCCTAATATTATCTAGAATCTTAATCTATATGATGTATATATATATATACATATAACTGTATATTGGAATGTCTTTTAAAAAAGAATTTATATCATCTTTCCAAATTCAGAGGCCACCGGATGGCTAGAACTATTTATTTATCATTATTTATATAACAGCTTTTACATTTCAAGTACTTTTGTGGTTCTCATTTCTCTTTCTATAATGCAATACGATGCCTGCATCACACAGTCCTATGACTAAACGTTTATTTAATGTATAGCCCCCAAAAAATTCATTATTCTAAAATAGCAAACATTTCATCCATCAACCTTGGCAATCACACAACTTCTTTCAGACTTTAGCCATTCCTTAAATGTGCATAAATCTCTGCCTTGTTCGCATATAATGGGAGATACCCAAAGGGTCTTGGATGACCTTCTTTCTAATTAGTGCCACGCTGAAAATTTCTACTGCATTTCCCTCCACGGTTCTCATTAAATCTGATGAAAACGAAACAAGGATTCTTATCGTCATCTTGGTCAAAATAGTTGGGTGAGCTTCCCTGCCATCCTTCTGCAACTGTTCTTATAAGAGTCTTAAGCGGTCTTACTTCCTACACTTGACACAATAAAAGCCAAGGCAAGACACCTGGAGGACATTCCTCCAACGGGAGGTCAGAAGACTGGAGAAGAGATATCATGGCAACTTCTGCCACTTAATGCAATATTAATGCAAGCTCAAAAACACCACCAAAAGAAATGATAAACCAGCCTAAGAATAAAGCAGAAATACTGCTGTGGAGGGGAATAACACTGTCAGGAAACTGGAAGACATTTTCAGCCAGGGCTAAGTTTTATCCAAAAAGTTAACCTCCATGGAAACAGCTACATGGAATTACTCTAAATTCAAAGCATGGTAGCAATAACCTGGATGCCGCTAAGGCAGGGGGTCTCCAAACTTGACAACTTTAAGACTTGTGGACTTCAACTCCCATAATTCCTCAGCCAGAAGCTGGCTGAGGAATTCTGGGAGTTGAAGTCCACAAGTCTTAAAGTTGCCAAGTTTGGAGATCCTTGCTCTAAAGGATCAGAAGCAAGGCAGGAGGTCATGCGAGGTTCAAACACCCTGAATAGGCTGGAATTATCTAAACACATTTGTGTGCAGCCTGGTTCCGAATGGGCCGTGGTCCGAGGATTGGGGACCTCTGCCTTTTACAGGATAAATTTGCCAAATATTTGCCACGAAGAGCAGGCCACACGACTTCAATTTTATAAGCCGAATTCTAGGAAAATCTGAAAATCATGCTAAGGCCTATGGTCCTCTGATTTTAACACTCAGCACTTCTTATGAGAGGAAGAAACTTGCTCAAAATTACAAGACATTTTATCTTGTTTAGTGATCTTGCAGCTTTGTTGAATATTTGTTAACTCAAAGAACCGTGTGTGCATGTGTGTGTGTATGTATGTATGTATGTATGTGTATCAGTGGTGGGTTGCCCCCGGTTTGGACCGGTTCGCAAGAACTGGTAATAAAACTGGCGGGAGGCTCCACCCACTGACTCGGACGTCATCAGAAAGCTTTTGCGCATGTGCAGAAGAGCGCACGCGAGCGAGTGAAGCACAGCCCCATTGCGAACCGGTAAAGTAAGTAGAACCCACCCCTGATGTATATATATACACACACACATAAATAAATAAAACAATTAATCATTAAATTCTTCCTCTTTCCCATCTATGGCCAACTGGACTTGTCCTTCAGAGGGTCTGAGGGCCGCTGAGTGCCAATGGCAGCTACCACCCTTTGCAGTAAAGGTTTCTCATCATTATGGTGTCCAATTATGAGTGCATATTTTAATAAGCAATTAAATTAAATCTTTGTGAGACGGTCCCAAAAATCAGCAGCATTGCATGCAGATGATCCCCAATTCAAATCTCTATGCAAGATCCAATCTGGGTCGATCACCGAAGTTTTCGGACTTCTGCTGGAGCCCATCCTCGGGGAACTTCTCTCTACCGGAATGTGTGCTTTGGGCTATTCTAGGCATTATATTTATGTGGTGCCTTCCTATTGGTTGATTGGTGTGTTTGATGGCCGGCGACTGGCTGTTGTTTCCTTGCATTCAAAATCTCTATGATTCTATTCATATCTATGATTAAAAGGATGCTTGACATCCTATAAAAACTGCTGCTCAAGACTGACTTGGCACATGGCCTTCTTTTATCCCTCAACTTGATTGACTGTGGATACCACACATTTAAAATAATCACACTTATTCTGCATCTTACATACCGTAACAGACAAAGACAAACTTAAAATACTGAAAAGCATCTTCAAGTGGCCTTTAAAAGGTCCTGCAACATTCAATGAGGTCTCTCAAAGCTCAGTAGAGGACTGTGAAGACAGAGAACGATTAAAATGACACATAGCAAAGTCCTCCAAGACAAAAAACCCCCAACCCCACTGCTTTGATTCAACTCCGCTTCATTCCAAATGAGCTCTTGCAAAGTAGATTAACCCTCATGGGCTAAATACTGTACTCAGGATTTTCTCAATGGAGAAATTCTCAAGTTGAGTAGATTTTTTCCCAAAACACCTGAAATATTTAAGCAAGAGATCGCATTAAATGATCCTTAATCCTCCTAGTCATAAGAATCGGGCTACTCATTGGCAGGTGCAACTACAACTGCTCCTTGAGTTGCAACAAAAAACATATTTGCTTTTTAAAAACTCTTCTCTTCCAATACTGCTCGGACACACGATTCTTCTGACTTTTTCCTGGGTTAACATGACCTAGTTTTCTGGAGGGGTAATGCTGGTTGGGAAGGAACTATTTCATTGGGGTTCTTCTTCCCAGGGAACACGAGAGCGAAACACAGGGGGAATTTTTCCAAAGCTACTCAGGCAATCTCAGAAAAGGATCACATCTGAATCAGCTTAATACATCTAAAGTATTGCTCCAACTTTTTAAGAATTCTGCTTCGAAACAATCCATTGGTTAGAAAAGACGTAAGCAAGAAAGACAAAACAAAACAGGAAAGAAAAAAAATCCCACTAAATACAAATACAAACATGTAACAAAGACTATGAAATTCCTTTTGTTTAAATATATACAAATTCTTTTAGACTCAAATACTGCTTTTTTTTTTTTAAATGCTGTCTTTCAGGGGAGAGTGAATGACGAATGACTACTTATAAATCTCTATAGTGATATGAGGTGAGGAAGATAAAATTGAAATATAGAATAGAGTGGAATCTATTGCAGCAGCCTGGGGGAGAATTGTTAAATTTATGGTATGGTAAATCTTTTATATTCCCCCAAAGAAAAAAGTCAACTCCATTCTGAAGTAGAAAGGTTGATTTTTCTCCCCTTCCCCCCCGGACTTTTGGAAGAGGCTTATGGGATGAAAGACAGGATCAGGTCATTTTTCAGCCGAACTCATTCGTTTGGATTTAATAAAAGCCATCCCGTGTGTCCTCATGTGGGTATTTAAGGCAGCTTCCGTTTCAAAGGTCTTTGCGCACACTTTGCATTTCCTGTCAGAGGTGGATCGATCCGTGGATTCCTCCTCGTGGCTGGGCTTGTTCTCCTGCTGACTGTCTTCTCCAGAGCCATTCTGTTTCGAAACAGGCTGAGGTTCCTTCAGCTTATGGACAATGAAGAGATGCCTAGACAAAGAGACATGGGACGTATAACAAAGACCGCATTCCCTGCACTGATAGGAGGAGCCGTCAGATTTGTGCTGGGGAATATGTTCGTGGAACTGAAGCAGGTTCTCGGTTGTGAAGCCACAGACGGCGCATTTGTGAACTTTAAAAACATTGATTTTCAACTTCTTCAGCGGCTGGGTGATGGCCCCTCGAGGGGGCCTGAATTCCAACACGGGCTCCTCTAATTTACGCTTTGGACTGGGAACCTGAAGAAGTTGAGAACAACATTAAACATGTCCATTAAAGAAATCAAGTACAACACGGCCAGTCACTTTCATACAGAGTTCTTTGTCAGTGAAATGAAATTTGAGACAGAAGTTCAAATCTGCAGTATCATGGATAGAATGAGCTTCCCTGGGGCGGTGTTGCTAGTTCGCCTCCTCGTGGATAGCACCCTGGATAGAACGGTAGTGTGAACCAAACGACTAGCAACAACTGGCAGTCAGGCTACATTGAAGAATTGGCAGTTAACAACAGTTGGTAGCCAGACATCTTTGTAGAACTCCTGTCTCTCTATATACATGGCAACAGAAATGGGCCTTTTCAGGCCCAAAGGACAAAATATCCATCACATTCTGTCCATGTATTTGCCATACGCTAAATAGCAATAGCAACAGCACTTAGACTTATATATTGCTTCATTTACAGCCCTCTCTAAGTGGTTTACAGAGTCAACATATTGCCCCCAACAATTTTGGTTCTTCATTTTACCGACCTCGGAACGATGGAAGGCTGAGTCAACCTTGAGCCCGGTGAGATTCGATCTGCTAAACTGCTGGCAGCTGGTGATCAGCAGAAGTAGCTTGCAGTACTGCACTCTAACCACTGCGCCACCGCGGCTATCTATCTATCTATCTATCTATCTATCTATCTATCTATCTATCTATCTATCTATCTATCAATGTGCTTTCCTATGTTATGAGTGACTTTAAGAAGGAAGTCATAGTGGATTAAGACAGGGGTGAAATCCAGCAGGTTCTGACAGGTGCTGGAAAACTGGTAGCAGAAATTTTGAGCAGTTCAGAGAACCTCCCACCGACCAGTACGCTCCCATAGAGAGGGACTTCTCAGGGTGCCGTTGGTCAAACAGTGTCGACTGGCGGCCCCCAGGAGGAGAGCCTTCTCCGTGGGAGCACCCACCATCTGGAACGAGCTGCCCTCGGAGATACGGATAATCCCGGATCTTCGTGCTTTCCGCCGTGCCCTCAAAACATTTCTATTCAAGCAGGCCGGCCTGACCTAACTTCGTTTAAAACCACTTTAAATTTTTAAACTTGAATCTGCCCTATAAATTTGAGATGTTTAATTTAATTCTATTTCTGAACCAAACTAATTAACTGTATTTCTGATTGGTTTTTGAATTTAATCTGTATCACATGTATTTTTCGTTTAACTGTTCACCACCCTGAGTCCTTCGGGAGTAGGGCGGTATATAAATTTAATAAATAAATAAATAAATAAAAAAACCCCAGCAAATGTCACCTCTGGCTGGCCCCAGAATGGAGAGGGAATGGAGATATTGCAATATCCTTCCCCCAGGAGTGGGGAGGGAATGGGGATTTTGCAGTATCCTTCCCCTGCCACATCCACCAAGCCACGCCACGCCACGCCACGCCACACCCTGCCCACCAAGCCACGCCCACAGAACCGGTAGAAAAAACATTTGGATTTCACCACTGGATTAAGAGGATAGGAATGTCACCAATTATTAGACACAATATTGTCCATTTCTATCTTTACAACATAGGACTGTATCCTTTACAAGGGTAATAATAAATACATGACATCAGACAAACAGCAGGGTGAGGCCAGAACCTCTGGGCCCCACTTATAAATACCTAATATAAATAGGGAGGAGCAACCTTTTTCTCAGTCCATGAGTCTGCTAGATCAGGACAAAAACAAATAGAAGGGGCCAGGAATAAAGCTACATTTGATTTAATTTTAATTAGATGAAGTTCATATGATCATTCCCTATGGACTTAATTTCTTTCTTTCTTTTTTTTTTTTTGCTGTTCCCGAAGATGAAAATTCAGTGGAAACGTTTTGAAAGAATTCTTTGGGCTGTACCAAAAGCTCTGAGGTCAAGGTATACACTTCAGATTGTAGAGAGATGGAAACTACATGGACTTTGATGGACCTACAGGACAACCTTTTTAAACCTCAGGTGCCTATACCTGCGGAGTAGACTTGAGAGACATCTGTTTCTAGCAAAGCTAGTTCTCAAAGCACAGCTTGCCTCTGGCCCCTTTCCAGAAAAAAATGGAAAAGAGGCACAAAAGATGGCAAATGCTCCATCATGCAGATATTTAACAGCTATATCTAATATATACTGAATAGGAAACCCTTCCCACCTGCAGACTTATACGATTTCAACCATCCTTTTTAGCCTTCTGGATAACCTGACAAAGCCGTAAAGTCCCAAGAGCCAGTTCTGTGCTTGATATATTGTGCTTGGAGGGGAACTACGGACCTTTTTAATCCATGGAGTTCCGTTCCAAGGTTAAATCATAGTTAATGAAGCTACAAATAAGAACTAAAGTCGATAGCCCCACACCCTCCTCACCTTGTCTTGGCCTGTGGTGGCGGCAGTAGCCAGATGCAGAGGTGCAAGGGAGAGGCACGCGGACTGGCCTGATGGATGCGCCGGGCAACCACCTGCCCTGTTCCAGCCACATGGAATGGAGCAGGCACGTCCAGTGCCTCCCTGCACCGTCTGCCTGCTGCCGCGGCGGCGACTGCTTCTTGGAGGGCCAGCTGTGGAACTCCTGCTGCCAGACACCTCCTCCCCTGCACACAGACACCTGAAAGGCTGTCCTGGAAACGGTAAGGTGCCAGCCGATGTTGCTTTGCCCCGGCCCATCCCATCCCAGCAGGGCCGCACGCGCAGAGAAGGCAACTGGTGGACGTGCGCACAGGCCTGGCCCATGCCATCCCAGCAGGCATGCCTGAGCACAGGAGGCGGCGGGCATACACGCACACAGGCCTGGCCTACTCTATCCTGGCATGTGCGTGTGAGCCTAGCTCCTCCTGTGAGCCTGCACGCCTGCCGGGATGGTGTGGGCCAGGCCTGTGCACGCATGTGCCTGCCACTTCCTGTGCACATGCATGCCTGCCGGGATGACATGGGCTGGGGTGAAGCGACACGGGCTGAGCCCTTATCGTTTCCAGGACGGCTGCGCGGGCCAAATCCAACCACATCGCAGGTCGCATCCGGCCCGTGGGCCTTGAGTTTGACACCCCTGTTCTAGAACCTTTGGTTATCCTTTTACCTTCCATAAAGGATTCCTCCCACAGAGTTTGTCTTTATGATCCATGTACAAAAGGGGTGCACTGCTATGACCAATGTTTTGATTATTGACTTCCTGTGGATGCTGCTAGAAAGGGGGGGGGGGAAGATATATGCTTCTACAGAAATATGACCCACATCAATGAGAAACGAGATAGCTCACCTTCGTGTCTTCCTTGATTGAACTTTCTCCCATGTTCGTTGATTCTGCCATTTCTTTCACGTCGGGTTCCTTAATGCCGTGCATCAGCTGAATATGTTTTTCTAGCATTAATCGCTTAGTAAAAGTTCTTCTGGAATCCGGGCAGTGCCTGAAGAAAACGCAGAGCAGGCTATGAATGGATAGCTTCAAATGTGCAGTATTATCCAAATGATACTCAAAGATGAACAGGCAATCAATACCTAGCCAAGATGCGTGAAAGGTGAAAGCTGTCCTTCTCCATAACTTTGAAGTAAGCCTGGTAGGTAAAGATCTGACAGACTCACTGGGGGTGGCATCATACGAATGACAGCCACAAATGATTATTCAAAGACTTTCCAAATCTGAAGGTCTACGGGAAATCCTTAACTGTTGCCTGGCCTGTTACTATGTGATACTGCCGAATATTTGTCTGCTGATGTAAACGAAAACTTTCAAAAGCAGAACTTACGAGCAGGTGTAAACTTTCCTGATGCCTTTGTGCTTGATGCGATTATGACGGCAAAGGCTGTGCGATGAACTGAATGATTTGTCACACTGTCGGCAAGGATGTTTCTTCATTTGCTTTAACGAAAGGAAAAAAAAAACATTGAAGAAGGAGCAGATACCTTTAAACAACAGAGGGATTCAGACTGCAGCTTTAAGGAGAGAGTTCTGAACACCAGGGACTCTTTGAACCAATTTAGCAACGCTATGCTGACACCATTGCAAAGCAATCAATTTGTGTGCAGATTTTAAGTTCTGCAAACTTAACACAAAACTTCTGAAAGAAATGGGAGTGAAGTTAGTCATGTCTGTGTCCAATCCCACTATCCAATCCCACCATGTCCACTAGAGGGAGACACACACAGATAATTTTTAAAAATCATAAGAATAACTTCTCCCTTACCTATAATAACCTACAGAGAGTCCTCGGTTTACGCTAAGCGACTAGTTAACTTACGATGGACCTCCCCAGGGCTACTTAAGACCCAAATTCAAAATTCTGATGGCCATCTCCAGGGTCACATGATAGCATTTTGGACAGTCGGCAAGTGGCTCACATTTATAATTGTTTGTAGTGTCCTGCAGTCACATAATTTACGTAGGATGTTTTCAATAGAAAAGAGTGTTTACTTCTGATTTCTGGCAAAAAAAACCCCACACAACTCTGTCCATTACAGACAATGGATTCATTTAAGAACTACTGCATCTGCTTAACAAATGCAGCTTTTGTTTAATGACAGGGGTGACCTATTGCCCAATTTCCAACTGCTTCCCCAGGCCCATCGAAGTCAGGGAGAGGTAACATTAATATACACCAGATGTCAAAAAGCAGAGGAAGGAACACATAAACACAAATCCCACTTGTTAAATACAGGCCAAAACCATCCTTTCCCCATTCTTGGCAGACAGATCTTCTGCCAGAGTGGTTTGTCCCAGATTCCTGTAACCAATTCTCTTAGGCTTATAGGCAGAGTGCTTTAAATTCAAAGGCGAAAAGACACTTCTGAACACATGCAACGCTTTTCTCTGTAACTCCCTGAAACAGCTGCATCCTTTTCCAGGTCTGACCTCTCCAGCTGTAGCTGGGGGGAAAAAAGGAAACTGGGAACCAGAAAACATGCTGTCAGACTTCTGCTATATGGCTTACTAGCTGAATACCCGTGCTCTGCTACGAAACTATGTGATCGGGCTTGATAAATCGACACTTAGAGTTTGAAAATTAATGAGCAGTTATGATCCGGCCTCTCCTCTTCCCTTCTCTCCCTCAGGCTTGCCCCACAGAAGCCTCTCCTCTCCCCTTCTTTTCCTTAGGCTGGCCCCACAGAAGCCTCTCCTGTCCTTTCCCTTAGGCTGGCCCCATATATCCTCTCCTCTCCCCTTCTCTCCCTCAGGCTTGCCCCATAGACCCTCTCCTCTCCCCTTCTTTTCCTCAGGCTGGCCCCACAGAAGCCTCTCCTATCCTCTCCCCTTCTTTCCCTCAGGCC
>WNWU01000002.1:60094223-60109935 GCA_012654045.1 Ptyas mucosa
CTCTATCCCCTTCTCTCTCTCAGGCCTGCCCCACAGAAGCCTCTCCTCTCTATCCCCTTCCCTCCCTCAGGCTTGCCCCATAGATCCACTCCTCTCCCCTTCTTTTTCTCAGGCTGACCCTACAGAAGCCTCTCCTCTCCTCTCCTGTCCCCTTCTCTCCCTCAGGCTGGCCCCATAGATTCTCTCCTCTCCCCTTCTCTTCCTCAGGCTTGCCCAATAGAAGCCTCTCTCCTTCTCTCCCTCAGCCTTGCCCCACAGAAACGTTTCCTATGCTATCCCATTCTCTCCAGAGTTATTCTCAAATTGGGAGGGGGAATATAACGTCTAACTAATTAGCATCAAAGCGTGTTATAATAATATAGGAAATACTAATGCTCTGACAGTCATTTCGAAAATCCTTTCTTAGTGAGCACCTAGAAGCCAAGAGGAACATATGTGGCAGATTTCAAGTTTGTAGGCTTTACGGTTCTGGAGATTTCATGATTAATGCGTGAGAGGTTTTCGCTTTTATACATATAGATTTCAACACTTCTTTATTCTACAGTCTTACTGTAGAGTCAGTTTCTGGATCTGTGTGGCCAAAACAGTACATGAGACATCCGTCAAGTCCTAACATACATTAGGTGATCAAGTAAGCCATGGAAAGTCTGGAAGTAAATGATTTAATGTTGAGTCTTGATTGGGGGACCCAGGCAGTATAGTGCAATCCTGTGGAAACAGGTATAATTTAGGTAGGTGCTGAAAGATACTATCTGGGTGTCCGTGAGGAGTTCAAAGCATCTTTCTACAATCAAATCTGAAACCTAACACATATAGACCTCCTTCTCCAGAAATAAATATACATGAGCCCAAGGCAAATAAGGGTTGAGGGTTTGCCTAATTAACGAAAGGGGTTGGGAGCTGATCTGTTGAAGAACAGCTGTGGTCTGCCTAGCTTCAAGAGTTTCCCGGGGTATCTAAATGAATGCTGTTATGACTACATGATACCACTTTCACCAACCTAGTACGAGTAGAGGATATTTAAATTTTTAAATCTAGATATTTGGAGTGTGCCTTGAAGAGTTCTTCTCCTGAACTGGGATGAGAACTCTGAGGTCATTTGATTTAACTTTGAGTCCATCCAGCCTACCCACATCTTCTTTCTCCCAAGCTCAGGGTTGAGATAGGATCCTAATCAGGGGTGAGATCCAGCAGGTTCTGACAGGTTCTGAAGAACCGGTAGCGGAAATTTTGAGCATTTTGGAGAACTGATAGCAGAAATTTTGAGTAGTTCGGAGAACCGGCAAATACCACCTCTGGCTGACCCCAGAATGGGGAGGGAATGGAGATTTTGCACTATCCTTCCCCTGCTATGCCCACCAAGCCACACCCACCAAGCCACACCATGCCCACCAAAGCACGTGGGGAGCGAACCGGTTGTTACACGGGTTGAATCCCACTACTGCTGCAGATCATCACTTCTTCACTGTGTAATTGTTTACCCGTATTCTTCTGGCAGGAGCTTATTAATTTAGAATCATTTAATTCTTAAATTCTTTCAAACCTTCTCCACCCTCTAATGGTGTTTTTTTGGGGGGGAGGGGTTAGGAAACAACATTTCAGGTCACACCCATTATTGCTGGAGAAGAATTTCAGAAAGGACAGGAAAACGTACTGATTGATATCCCTTACACAGCCTATTCTCAAAAAAAGGTCTCCATTTCATTATTTCATTGTTTTGTTTTTGTTTTGTGTTTTTGTTTTTCCCACATCTGTATTCCCTTTACAAATTGTGTACTTTTTTTAAAATGCAAAAACAAACGTTCTATCTAATGTATATAATGTATGTAAATATGTATAGCTCAGAGAGAAAGATACTTGTGCAAGTAGCAAAAAAATTTGGATTTCACCACTGATCCTAATTCATGAAAATACCCTTGTTTTTATTATTATTATAAAAATGTGATTGGCAATAAAAGCTTTCTCCATGACTGCAGAGGATTACTTCCCTCCACTTCCGCTCTATAGAAAAAGAACTGCACTTCAGGGGTGGGTTCTAAATTTTTTTTTACTACCGGTTCTGTGGGCGTGGCTTATTTTGTGGGCGTGGCTTGATGGTCATGTGACAATTCTTTAGGATTTAGCAGAGGTACTGGTCTACCAGGCTTTTAACTGCTTGCAGAGCTGTACTGGTCTATCCATTTATTTATGCAGGCACTGGTCTACTCATGTATTTTTGCAGGCACTGGTCTACCCATTTATTTTTGCAGGCACCGGTTTACTCATTTGTTTTTTGAGGCACCGGTCTACTCATTTGTTTTCTTTTAACACTGATCAGCTGTAAGGCAGCCCTTTGAAGCCCCGCGGCAAGAGTTTAAACAGTTTTTTTCCTTATAGCCCATCAGCTGGGACTCAGGAGGCAGCAATAGATTGGGGGTGGGGACAAATAAAAGATAAGAATAACGTGGGGGTGGGTGGGGGGGTGGCAGAACCGGTTTGGTGACATCATATCGTTACCACTACCGGCTTGGCGAAACTGGGCTGAATCCACCACTGCTGCACTTGTCTAAGAAGAAAGAGGCAGAGAAGACAGACACCTGAAGAAAAGCAAGACTGGAGGTTGGGTTCAGTTCAGAAGGAGGGGCTTTCACTCCTTAAAACTTTGCTCACTGAGATACAGTGGCCCTTCAGGGACAACTCAATCCATGTGCAGATTACATTCTAAGCCCTGTTTCAGATCACCTCACCACCACCCCCATCTCTCCTAGGGATGAGTCCTCCATTGATCCCATTCCTTGATTCACATCAAGCATCTTCCAGGCCTTAAAGCAACTTGAAAGCAGAAACATTATCTCTTTCGACAAACCACTTGCAAGCAGAGCACCTTACAACTGAACCATAAGTCTAACTGTCTATGGCGATTCTCAGTCATCCAGGCCATCGTTGTCCCAAAGGTGGTTTTTCAAGAGGCAACTGTCAGGGTTCCAAGCAACACCCCCAACTGAAGAAGACTCCGAGGCTCGTAGTTCCTCAAAGTTCCATTTTATTAGAGATGTCATATTGGCACATCTGGGAAAATCCCAACCTGAAAGCTTCCAGGTTTTCCCCACCCAAAGGAAAGTCCAAGTTCCTGCCCAGCACCCACATGTCCATCACATGGCCCAATCAATGCACCGTCCCAATTGGAGATGCCTCCCAATCACACCACTCCAGGTGCAAGGCAAGGTGTCCTTGACTCTCAGAGAAAGGAATGTTATTATGACTATATATCTCCCCGGCTGCATACAATACTCCCTCCCAGTTTCCCAAAACTCCAAATGTGGCAGGCCTGAAGATCCAATGCAAAAGATGGCTTCCAGGCCTCACAGCAACTGGACTTTCTTGTTTTTCTTTCAACGTCTTTTTCTTCTCATCCAAGAATCCTTCCATTCTTCCACCATCCAGTCAGAGCTGAAGAAGCATCTTGGATGAGAAGTGAAACGTCTTCAAAGAAAAGGTCTATGGAGATTCTCAGTCATCTAGGTCATGGTTGTCCCATAGGTGCTTTTTCAAGAAACAAGTGGACTTTCTGGTTTTTCTCTGAAGACGTTTCGCTTCTCATCCAAGAAGCTTCTTCAGTTCTGACAGGATGGTGGGGAATGGAAGGATTTATACTCTTTGCAAGCAGCTGGTCATTTGCATCCTTTTAGAGGGTCATTGAAGCACTTGGAGGTTTATCTGTGTCATCAGGGCCACCTGAGTGGTGCAAATGGGTGTGGAGTCCCAGTCAGAACTGAAGAATGAGAGGCATTCTTGGATGAGAGGCAAAACGTCTTCAAAGAAAAACCAGAAAGTCCAGTTGCCTCTTGAAAAAACACTTTTTGGACACAAAGCCTAACACACCATATCTTCTACAGCCAGAGTGGTACGGTAGTTAAGGTGCTGGAGTATAACATGGAGACAGAGATCCAGGTTCATTCATACCACCCTCAATCTCAGAAACTCAGTGGAGGACTTCAGGACGGTTCCCTCTGCCTGCTCGGCCTACCTCCAGGACTGTTTTTGTGAGAAATGGAGGAACACTATAAATGTCGCTCGAGCTTATGGAGTAAGATGGATTTGCTTGCTAGCAAATCAACAGAAACGTGCATCTTCAGCCATCTGCCTTCCGATGTGCAATCCTTTTCACTCACAGCTTTGGAAAAAAACTAAACCAGCATTTTATTTATACCAGCTTGCTTCAACCAATTATGCTGGGAAGTAGTTGGGACAGCAATTCTGATAATAACCTGGCCTGATCAGCAAAGGTGTACGAGCTGAGGATGATGAGTCCAACATACGTGGAATTTGAAGAAGGTTGCATTGCAGCTTCTTTCACCTAGCATCTCAGGTCTGTAGGAAGCTGTTTTTTTTTTTGTTACTGCTAACTTTTTGGAGCCAATTTCATTTTCACAAGATTTCCCACGGGTTCATCTGCTGCTTTCTTCCTCCCATACCTCCTCAACCCTCTCAGACAGCAAAACTAGCGTCGTTTTTATTAAGTTTACTCTTGCCTAGGGGTTTGCACTGAGTACCAGACACAAAAAAATGTGAGTCAGCTCCCCCACACCCTGCTTGCTCTGGGAAAGGGGGAAATAATTTGCTACTCCCATTCAGCATTTGAATCATACATCTTTGAAAAGTATTTGTGCTATACCTGGTCTTTCTACCACCTCCCATGACCTTCTTGCAGCACTCAGCAAATATTCCCTAATCCTTGCACATGCTTTGTCCACTCTAGCTTTGACAATGGAGACATGCAATTGGATTTCCATAGATGGAAAGGAACCTTGTTACCCAAGGGTGGGTTCTAAAATTTTTTTAGTACTGGTTCTGTGGACGTGGTTTATTTTGTGGGCGTGGTTTGATGGTCATGTGACAATTCCTTAGGATTTAGCAGAGGTACTGGTCTACCAGGCTTTTAACTGCTTGCAGAGCCATACCGGTCTACCCATTTGTTTTTGGAGCGCACTGGTCTACCACCACACTGCTTTTTACCGCTGATCAGCTGTAGGGTGGCCCTTTGAAGTGCTGCGGCAAGAGTTTAAACAGTTTTTTTTCCTTCTAGCCAATCAGCTGGGACTCAGGAGGCAGCCAATAGTTTGGGGGCGGGGCCAGGCAGAGGTGGCATTTACCTGTTCTCCAAACTACTCAAAATTTCCATTACTGGTTCGCAAGAACCGGGGAGAACTGGTAGCAACTCACCACTGTTGTTAATGTATTTTTCGGAGTATAAGACAAACTTTTTTCCCTCCTAAGAGAAGCTGAAAATTTGGGTGTGTCTTATACTCCAAATGTAACCCCCGTGTGGTGCCCAAAATGGCTACCTGGAACAGCTGCTGCCTTCTCTTACCCCTTCCGCTCTTCGCCTGCTTTAGTCACCGGAGCTCCCTCTGAGGATCAGCTGTGCTTTTGAAGCTGTTTTTCAGCCCTAACGCGAGCAAAGCATCTTCCCTGGTTTCCCTGCTTTTCTAATTGCTGCTCCCTCCGACAATCAGCTATGTTTTAGAAGCACAGCCCCAACCTCAAAACCAGCGAGCGAACTAATGTGCTGGGACTAGCCAGATGAATACCTGGTAGGCAGAATTTCTCCTCCCCCCTATTTTTCTCCCCAAAAACTAAAGCGCGTCTTATACGCTGAAAAATACGGTAATTCTTTCTATTGTCATCTGGAAACTACTCTGCCCCGGTTCAAGACCTGAGCACCAAGCAACAGAGTGAGCTTCCGTTCTTTGCCCCAACTCCTGCCCACCTAGCCTTTGGCATATAGCCATGCTGGCCTCATGACCATGGAAAATGTCTTCAGACAATGTCGGCTCCCTCGGCCCAAAAAACAGAGATGAGCACTGCATCCTAGAGTGGAACACAATTGGACAGGGAAACCTTTAAGTTTTACAAGTAGTCCTCGACGTACAACAGTTCATTTAAGTGACCATTCGAAGTTACAGCGACACTGGAAAAAGTGTTTTATGACCGTTTTTCACAGTGACGACCTTTGCAGTGTCCCTGTGGGTCACGCGATCAAAATTCAGCTGCTTGGCAACCGTTCATATTTATGACTGTTTCAGTGTCTCCGGGGTCCTGGGAGACCTTCTTGGTGACCTTCTGACAAGCAAAGTCAATGGGAAAGCCAGATTCACTTAACAACCGGGTTTCTAACTAATCAACTGCTGTGATTCACTTAACAACTGTGGGAAGAAAGAATATAAAAAACGGGACAAAACTCACTTAACAAATGTATCACTTAATGGAAATTTTGGGCTCAATTGTGGTCGTAAGTCGAGGACTACCTGTATTGTATCCTGAAAGCTCCAAACCTTCAACAATCTAATGAACAGACAACTGAGAAAATGTTATGCAGGCAAAAAGGTGTGTTTTTAATCTTATAGATAGGGACATGGCTCAATTCTTTGTTTACGAAGCATGAATATCCATAAGGGGCAATATGACATTACAGGTAGTCCTTGCTTAGCGACCACTTGCTCAGCAAGTTACAAGGCTGAACATGAAGATTTGTGACAGTCTTCCAAATTGCGGCCGTTGTAATGACTCCTTGTTCATATGATTGTTATTCAGGTGCTTGTGACCTTCATTGCTAGCTCCCAACAAGCAAAACCAATGGAGAAGCCAGAATGAAAATCACAAGTTGCGGTCATGTGACGTCAACAACCGGACGTGATTCACTTAACGATTGCAACTGGAAAACTGCCGGAACTGTCGTCTCAAGTCAATGCGGTCGCATGATTTTTCATGTTATGACTGCATTGTTTAGCAGCAGAGTTCCAGTCCCAGTGACGGCCATTAACTGAGAACTAACTGTATTGTGATGGAAACCTTGCCCTTTCGTGCGTGCATTGTGTTGTAGCATGCAGATTACGCAAGAGCTAGAGTTTGGGTTGTGATGTTAATCAAACCTTGAACATGGATCATGCTTCAGGGGGAAATTATATTTTAGAACTGAACCACTGTTATATGAAGCTGTTTTAGCGAGCAGAGAGACCTGCATTCTCAATGACTAATATTTGATGTCAACAAGTACAGAAGGTTTAGTTCATTAATAGAACAGTCGCTACTTTTAATCACTGAGTGCCTTGTGGGTGTTGTTTTAACTGTAACCCTTCTTTTTTCTTTGTCATTTTTAATGTTTAAAATAATTTGTAAGGTGCTTAGAACCATGTGGTATATACATTTTAATAATAATGCAAAATATGTATCTACATAAGCCTTTTCTCACAGACCCAACTTTTCTGTTAAGGCTGTGAAGACCCAGTTTGCCTTCAGGTGTTAGGGCCAGGATATTATTGAACCCCATATGTGCATTTGGTGTTGTGAATTCTTGAGATGCCATGATTATTTCATTAATGATAATTTTTAATTGTATCTTGTTTTGTTTATGCTGGTTGGGTTGGTCAGTCGGTTGGTCTGTCTGCCTCTCTGTCTGTCTGTCTATGTATCATCTATCCATCCATCCATCCATCCATCCATCCATCCATCCATGTACCTACCTACATCCTTCTGTTTTTGTGATGTTTGCCAGCCCACTATTTGTTTAAGATGGGTGGCCATAGGAATTAAAAAAAATGTATGCAATTATTTTTTCCCCATAAGTGCAGGATCACAAAATCATGCAACCAGCTTTGTATGACTAGAACAGCATCCTGGTTTTTAGCCTGGTATCTTAGCCACTAGACCAAAGCCAAGAGCTTTGCACCTTGATGGCGCAGCAGACTAAAGTGCTGTTAACTAACACCAGCTGCCTGCAATTACTGCAAGTTCGAATCTCACCGGGCTCAAGGTTGAGCCTTCCATCCTTTCGAGGTAGATAAAATAAGGACCCGGATTGTGGGGGCAATAAGCTGACTTTGTATAAAAAGGAACACCGCTTTGGGGGGGGGGGGGGGCGAAAGCCCTACTAAGCAGATATATACAATAGTATGAAGGCTATTGCTTAATGCATTGTAAGCCGCCCTGAGTCTCTGGAGAAGGGCGGCATATAAATTGAACCAATAAATAAATAAACAATAATAAACCAATAAATGGGCTTTCTATAACAAATATTCATTCATTCATATTTCTTAACCTCCCATCTCAATATCATTAAGTGTTGTACCTTATGATTCTTGATGAATGTATTCTTTCTTTTATGTACATTGAGAGCGTATGCACCAAGACAAATTCTTTGTGTGTCCAATCACACTTGGCCAATAAAAAATTCTATTCTATTCTATTCTATTCTATTCTATTCTATTCTATTCTATTCTATTCTATTCTATTCTATTCTATTCTATTCTATTCTATTCTATTCTATTCTATTCTATTCTATTCTAAATAAATGCATCCCTACCAAATCCCACTTAGTATGCTGGAGAGATATTCTGTAATTTAATACAATTTAATGTAATTTAATGTAATGGAACTTGTAGCCTCAGATTCTTAAAAATTGTGAAAGGCTGGTTAACTGCAGACTTATTTTTGAAGCTATTTTATTACTTGTGCATTGCACTAATAAGGAATGCACGAGAAAAACGCACAGGCAGATTGTTTTAACAAACAATTAATTTCATTTACTGAATGGTAGGTTTTCACACTTTCTTCATTGCTGCCAAAAGAGTAATCTTCTAAGGCTTTGACAACACACAGGTTGTAATCAGTACATTTCACAAATAATTCCATTCGGAAAGAGAGAGCTACTAAGAATAAAATATAATTCACTAAGCCTAATTCAGCACCAACTTAAAAAGCAGCTTGACTCTAATGTTCATACTGCAACACAAATACCCTCTAGCCACCCACTCACCAGTCAACAGAATCATTGAGTTGTGTGCTTGCATGAAACAACACAAGATGTCTGGCTCTATCACTCAGCATTTTTTTTTCTTTTAGTCCTTACAATTGCTACAAAGGAAGTTGTACTTGCCTTTTCACTTCCTGTCTTTTCATGTTTTTCCCCACCAAAAAGATTTTAAAATCCAGTGATATAATTGTGGTCAGCACTGCTCAGACATATCCAGCGGGGTGAAATCCAACAGGTTCTGGGGAACCAGTAGCGGAAATTTTGAGTAGTTCAGAGAACCGGCAAATACCAACTCTGGTTGGCCCCAGAGTGGGGTGGGAATGGAGTTTTTGCAGTATCCTTCCCCCAGGAGTGGGGAGGGAATGGGGATTTTGCAGTATCCTTCCCCTGTCATGCCCACCAAGCCACACCATGCCCACCAAGCCATGGCCACAGAACTGGTAGTAAAAAAATTTGGATTTCACCACTGATATCCAGGAGGGTCCCCACCCTCACCTACCCTGATCTGGCTAAAGGGACAGGGTGAAACATACGAGACAGATGGGAGTTCCCCCCAAATTCATTCATTTCCTCCCCCCCACCCCCACCCCCCACCTCAAATTCATCCTCTTGTAATCTCAGGGAATGAAAAGAGCCAAATAATATTCAGATAAGTCACTTCCTTCATATGGAGAGATTTAGTTGGAAGGAATTTGTTTAATCAAAACAAGGTCAAAGATTTTGGGGTAAATCTAATCCTTTCTGGATTAACAGTTCATCTGTGCAGACTGGAGTTTTTTCATGACACACGTATCCTGCCCCATGACTCTGTTAAGCATGTCATGAAATATAGGTAGTCCTCAATTTACAATCACAATTGAGCCCCAAATTTCTGTTGCTAAGTGAGACTAAGTGAGTTTGTCCCTTTTTACAACCTTTCTTGCCACAGTTGTTAACTGAATCACTGTAGTTAAGTTAGTACAGGTAGTCCTCGACTTACAACAGTTTGTTTAGTGACCGTTCAAAGTTACCACTGAAAAAGTGACTTATGACTGTTTCTCATACTTATGGACCATTGCAGCATCCCTATGGTCACATGATTCAAATCTGGATGCTTGGCAACTGATTCATATTTATGACGGCTGCAGTGTCCTGGGATCAGGTGGTCCCCTTTTGCAACCTTCTGATAAGCAGTCAATGGGGAAGCCAGTTTCACTTAACAACCGTGTTACTAACTCAACAACCTCAGGTGAGTGGCAAGAAAAATCGTAAAACTCACTTAACAAATGTCTTACTTAACAACATAAATGTTGGCTTCCCCATTGACTTGGCTTGTCAGAACATCACAAAAAGTGATCACATGACCCCAGGACACTGGAGCTGTCATAAATACATGGCAGTTGCCAAGTGTCCAAATTCTGATCACCTGACTATGGGGATGTTGCAACGGTCATAAGTGTGAAAAATGGTCATTAAGCCATTTTTTTTCAGTGCTGTTGTAACTTCAAACCGTCACTAAACGATCTGTTGTCGGTCGAGACTAATTGTAGAGCTCACAAATAGAAGGATGTAAGAGTTACAACTTATTAGCACTGATGTTACCTAGTTTGATGTTGTGGCCCGCCAGCGGCCAGCAGAGCTGGCAACGAAGTTGGACAGTGAGGAGGTTGGGGAGGAACATGGGCCAGTCGTGGAGTCTGGGGATGGCTCTGACGAGTGCTCTGCGTCGGAGGCAGAGAGGGGGCCAGGGCCATATGACAGGTATCAGCTGCCTTCGGAGTCAGACATCAGTGAGGCAGATGAACAGCTGGAGCCTGTTCCAGTGTGCGCATGCACAGAGCTGCCAGGAGAAGGGAACAGCTAAGGAACAAGGGTCAACTTGGGAGTAAGGCCACAGGTGGACAATGAAGGGCCCCTCCCAGGGGGAATAAAAGAGGAGCGAAAGGAAAGGGGCGTTTGCAGGAGACAATTAGTTCATTCCTGCATTCTTGCCAAATATTGCGGGGTCTGAAAGATATCGGCCTGGCCACACTCCAAGCCTGATAAAGGTCAGTAATTGTGAACTATCTTGAAAGACTGGAAGAGGAAAGACTTTGCTGGAGAGGAATTCACTGTAAATTAAATAAAAGGGATTTATGGGGACGAGGACTCGGCTTCGTGCTGCTGGGGAAGCCTAGATGAAAACATTTGTGTATTCAAAAGTCTGCAAGAAAACAAGCAAGCTCAGAGAACAACCCAGGACCCCACAACAACTTACTTTTCCGTGCTCTTTCCTCATGTGGGATATATAAACATCTCTCTGAGTAAACAGACGATCACATTCCCAGCATGTCCAGCCAGGATTAGACCCTTTTTTGGGCTCTGCCTTCTTCACAGTAGTCGGGGAATTCTTCTCAGCTTTATCCGTCCCATTGATGGATTTCGAGTCCTCTTTATTGTGGCTGACTGAGTTCTGGATGGAAGGCTTTGTACTCAACGGCAAATTGATACCGAGGTTCGGTGGCCCTTCAACGCTTTTCAACGTCCCGTGCATGGACTGCGGAAGGAGGAAAGGAAGGCCATTAGATTGTATCTGGTATTTAGAGCAGGGGGCTCCAACCTTGACAACTTTAAGACTTGTGGACTTCAACTCCCAGAATTCTGGGAGTTGAAGTCCACAAGTCTTAAAGTCCACAAGCTTTGGTGGCTGAGGAATTCTGGGAGTTGAAGTCCACAAGTCTTAAAGTCCCCAAGCTTTGCGGACTGAGGAATTCTGGGAGTTGAAGTCCACAAGTCTTAAAGTTGCCAAGGTTGGAGACCCCTGATTTAGAGGAAACGGAATATTCAAGATTCAAGCGAGCTTTTTTTTATTATTATTATGGGCTTGTGTGCAAAAAGCTGGGCATTCAATCAATCTCATGTGACAATCAATCACATGAGACTTTGTGTGAGAACACTGAAATCTTACACAAGATTTGGTGTCTTTGCCTAAGGTCTTCTAATATCGTGGTATATAGGATCATCAAAATCGTGACACTAAATTGTCTCTGAGGTGTCACGCCATTTGAATTTTTGAAGTTGAAGGCATTCAGGGATTGGGAAAAAAAATCACAAACTACTGTTCTGGAACAGTGCATTAGTGGTTGACATAGTAATGAAGAGGGACCCTCATCCTTTTTATCTAAAACAGGGGTGTTAAACTCAAGGCCCAGGGACCGGATCTGGCCCATGGGGTGTTAGATTTGGGGGGCTGCCCTAGAAACAGCAAATGACCAGCCCTCAGTGCCTCTGCTAGCAAAAATGGAGCTTGAGAGGGCCACGTGCAGCCCTCCCGGGCTTCATTTTTGGCTGTGACGGCCTCCTCCTGCCCTTTGCCAGCAAAAATGGTGCTCAGAGGGGCCGCATGCGCTTCCCCGAGCTTAATTTTCACTGGCAGAGTGTGGCAGGAGCCTGTGGCGGCTAAAAACAGAACTCGAAAGCCCATGTTCGCTGGCAGAGCACGGCAGGAGCCTGTCGCAGCTGAAAATGGAACTCGGCAGCCTGTTTTTGCTGGCAGAGCGCTTGGGCCACCGGACACCCCTGAAAGAGTGACATCAAGCTGGCCACGCCCACCCTGGCCCCCGAGGTCAAAGACAACCCTGATGCGTCTCTCAATGAAATCGACACCCCTGATCTAAATGTACTGCTAAATTCAGGTGTTTGCTGAGTACCCCCCACCTATTGACATCTCCTCTTAATGACTTCCCTATAATTAATGAACATCCCTGATTGTTTTCAGCAATAGGGCTGCTTCCAAGTAAAACCAGACGACTTGTACCTTGATATGATCCATCATGAGTTGTTTCTGTGCATACAAAAGCGAGCAATCCGGACACTTGAAGACAGATACTTTCTGGTTTTCAATGTGCTGGTCAAAGTGACGATACAGCAATGGCTGCAGGGTAAACACCGTGTCGCACATGGAACATTTGTATATTATTCTAAAAACCAAAGAGAGTTGAGGAAGTAATGACTGCCCACTGCAGTCACTTAGTTCATAGCATGACTAAGCGAAAAGTGTTACTTGCAACAACAACAACAAAACACATTCAACATTGTACAGTATATTCTTTGCCCTCAAATCGATGTATTACAACTTATTCAGATGCATTTCTCCAAGTAAGAGATACTTAAGGAATATTTGGATATGACCCAAATGTTCTCACTCGTGGCTTGTTATATTTAGGATTCATACTGACAGAAATTCACTTGGTCACCAGAGTTGGAGAAATTCATGGAGGAAGAATGGAATCCCACCTTTCACTCCTGCCTCAGTATGGACCCTAACTTCTGTATGTTAGTAATAGCATTTTAGGCTTATGTACCTATAGGCTATAGCATTTTATAGCACTCTCTGGGAGGTTCACAATGTAGCAGTGTAATTTGCATATTGACCAGGGGTGGGTTCTAAATTTTTTTACTACCGGTTCTGTGGGCGTGGCTTATTCCATGGGCGTGGCTTGATGGTCATGTGACAATTCTTTAGGATTTAGCAGAGGTACTGATCTACTAGGCTTTTAACTGCTTGCAGAGCTGTACCCGTCTACCCATTTATTTTTGCAGGCACTGATCTACTCATGTATTTTTGCAGGCACCAGTCTACTCATTTGTTTTCTTTTAACACTGATCAGCTGTAGGACAGCCCTTTGAAGCCCCGCGGCAAGACTTTAAACAGTTTTTTCCCCTCTAGCCATCAGCTGGGACTCAGGAGGCAGCAATAGATTGGGGGTGGGGCCAAATAAAAGGTAAGAATAATGCAGGGGGTGCGGGGGGGGGGGAGAACCGGGCCAAGCCGGGAGGAACCCACCACTGATATTGACCCGCAACAATCTGGGTCCTCATTTTACCAATCTAGGAAGGATGGAAGGCTGAGTCAACGTTGAGCCCATCAGGATCAAACTCATGTTTGTCTGCAACAATGCACTTTAACCACTGCGCCACCAAGGCTCCATATTAGCTCCATAGATACACAGCTGTACTCAGACAGACATTCCTTACAGGTCTTTCAACTCATATACAAAGGCCAGGAACATGTCCGGAAGGACACAGTGATGTTGGTTATGAGGCTAACGAGTGTGACCTATTCCCTGCATTATAAATTCATTTTAAGGAAGTTTCCATGACATTCAAAGAGCCTCAGTGTGGATTGCCAGAGGCAACAAAGCAGAAACTGTTTGGCTGTTAATCAGGAGATGTCATCAGCCATTTACCATTAAGGCGCAGACTGATATTTTGCCTGAAACAACCTCTGAAGCAGGCGTTGTTCCTCAGGCAAAACATTTCTGCAAGGTCAAGAACTATCAAAAGTATTGTGAGGGTTCCAGCAAACATTTTTAGGTTTCTTTTCCAAACCCTAAGTTTTTTTTTTTAAATGAAAAAGCATTCTAAATCAAGGGGTCCCCAACCCCTGGTCAGTGGCCAGGACCGGTCCATGGCATGTCAGAAACTGGTCCATGCAAACAAGGGAAGTCCCATCTGCGGATGCAGGCAGCATGCAAAACCACACCCAGCCACTTCTAACGGAAGCAATAGATTCTAGTTACTCAAAATGTTACGATCATTTTAAAGTCGTTTTTGATATCACAAAGGCTATCACTTCTTTGGCCTACAGAACTATGAACTTCCTTCGTCACATTCAGGTTCAGGGGCTTTTGGCTGCACGCTATTACTAGTTTTAAATTTCTTTGTTAGCATTTAATTCACTTCCTTTGAATAGGAATTGATGTCTAGGGGCATCCGTGAGACAGTAGTGGTAGCAAAAGCAATCAAGATGATAGCTCCCACTGTGAGCTGTGTGTTTTTTATGTGTATAAAAATGGCTGGCTGGGGAATTCTGGGAGTTGAAGTCCACAAGTCTTTAAGGTTCCATTCCCCACTATCCTGTCAGAGGCGAAGAAGCTTCTTGGATGAGAAGCGAAGTGTCTTCAAAAGAAAAAACAAGAAAGTCCAGTTGCCTCCTGAAAAAACACCTTTGGGAAGTCTTAAAGTTCGAAACTCCTGCTCTAAAGAATGTCATTTGTCCTCCAGGCACAGCCGTTTCCTGTTCTTTGGTTTGGTTGTTGCCACCTGTGTAATTCAGGATTATCTTTCTCTTCGGTCCAGTGATTTGGCCATAACAGAATTTCCGTCTTTCTACCTACTCTCCAATTACAACTGCAGCTAATAGCTAAGCCAGGGATGGGGAGTGGGGAACAAGGGTAAACACTCCCTTAACTGATTCAGCAGGATATAAAATAGTTCACTGGAAGTTAACTCTCACACAAAGCATTGTGGTGGAAACATAACCCAATATGTCAGAGCCAAATGCCAATTTTAAGAGGGCATCCATACATAACTGAAAAGGAAGTAACAATTCTGATTTAACAGAAATTCTCTCAAAATAAAATCAAATAAAATCAAATAAAATCAAATAAAATCAAATAAAATCAAACAAAACAAAACAAAACAAAACAAAACAAAACAAAACAAAACAAAACAAATAAAATAAAATAAACGCAGTGGCTCAGTGGCTAAGACACTGAGCTTGTTGATTGAAAGGTCGGCAGTTCAGCGGTTCGAAACCCTAGTGCCACGTAACGGGGTGAGCTCCCGTTACTTGTCCCAGCTTTTGCCAATCTAGCAGTTCGAAAGCAAGTAAAAAATGCAAGTAGAAAAATAGGGACCACCTTTGGTGGGAAGGTAACAGCATTCTGTGCGCCTCTGGCGTTTAGTCATGTCGGCCACATGACCATGGAGACGTCTTCGGACAGTGCTGGCTCTTCGGCTTTGAAATGGAGATGAACACCGCCCCCTAGAGTCGGGAACGACTAGCACATATGTGCAAGGGAAACCTTTACCTTTACCTATGCATTGCCCTGAACCAGAATCGAAGAATACTTAGTGCAACTCCCCAAAATTTGTTTTTTTCCATCCAAAATAATTTTC
>WNWU01000002.1:60119328-60196579 GCA_012654045.1 Ptyas mucosa
TGGGAAATGGGCCGTTTCAGGCCTTTGGAGGGGGTGGGAAAGGCTGTTTTCGCCCTCCCCGGATGCATAGAGAGGATGTGGAACCAGGTGAGAAAAAAACCCGGGCCTTTCCCTCCCTCCCCCAGGCCCTCCGGAGGCAGGAAATAGCCTGTTTCTCTACTTCTGGTGGGCCCAGAAGGCCCGAAAATCAGTTGACTGGTGCGCGCATGCACACCAGAACTGAGCTGGCATGCCCACTGATATAGCTACACGTGCCACAGGTGGCATAGGTTCGCCATCACGGGGTTAGACTAATCTGAAGTCCAGATTCAAGTTCACTCTCAGCCACTGAAGCGATTTCAGCTAGTCAATTATTTCTTGTCCGTTAGCTTCTCTCACTTTCAGCTCCAATCTTCTCTGCATTCAACCATTTTATTATTATTATTGTTTATATTTATATACCCTTCTCCCAAAGGACTCAGGGCGGTGAACAGCCAACAGATAAAACACAAGAAATACAAAATGTAAAAACAGTATTAAAATCTGATTAAATTAATTTGGCCCACAATTAAAAGCACCCCTGTATTAAAACCCATAATTAAACAGTTTAAAAATTAAAAAACAATTTAAAAGAGTTTAAAAGAGTTAGGCCAGCCCGGCTTGCTGGAATAAAAACGTCTTTATAAAGACGTTTATAAAGTAAATTTGAATTTACTACAGTCTAGATACGATACAGACCACCCCGATCATTTTATTTATTTTTTGATAAATAAACTGTGTGTACTTGAACTACTTTAAGGCATCTAGCATGATGGCCCCTTTTATTTTACATTCTTCCAGAGGAAAAATATATGTGTAGAGTAAACTAGCCCATCACAAGACATTGTACCTCACAAATGCTTATGCTTTTTAATAAAATTTATTGAAAAGGAGCTCTCTGATTTTTGGCCATCACAGAGAGGCACGCAGTGGACCTTCCTCTGTGATTATTTAAATCAGTATTCTCAACGTGCTGCATCTTCTCTCAAGGCCCAAATAATCTTATTTCGATAGAAGATAATATTATGTAGCTCAGGATTGAACTGTGGAATCTTCGGTGCTCTCTGACCTTGCTTGCTTGCAGATGTTTCATTATGCAATTAGATAACACCATTAGTGATTGTGTGTAAAGTACTTGATACTTTATATAAAGTAGCTGCCCTGCTGGTGTTGGCGGGGTGTGGTTTTTCTCCTTGATACTGTCGATTATAATATTGTTTTCTGCTTGACTGTTTGTCTGGTGTTACCCTGCTTATCTGGTTGTTGGTTCCTGGAATGGATGTGTTCTGGTCGCCCCCCCCCCCCCCCCCCACCTTTCTTAGCTTTTTAAAATGGTCTCTTTTGAATGGTGTGTAAAACCAAGGAGAAAAGCACACCACCTCCCCACCCACCCACCCACCCCGCAGGTCAAACAACCATTATAAACATGGAGCAAACCCCACACTCACTACCACTGATGATATTAGTTAGTCAGGTATTTAAACATTGCAAGCAAATATCCAAGCTCAGAAAGCACCCAGGACTCCACAGTCTGATTCCCATCTTGACAGGAATTAAGAACAACAACAACTCAATTTTCCCAAGACAAGAGTTATATCCTTCTAAGTTGGTTTAGAACTAATCATGATGGCATTGATTTCAAGCACTCTGCTTCCTTCTCAAAAATCAATATCATGTTCAGCCCAATGAAAAATACTGCATTCTGGTATAACAATTAAATCTTCCAATAAAATATCCACAGAGGAAATTTGCCACAAACTGGCAAGGATAATTCTATGCTCATATTAGAGATCAACAATCCAGTTTCAAAGGCATACCAGTGACTAATTGCAATACTGTTGGAAGAAAACCCACAATTTAGGAGGTCAACACAAAGAAAACCCACAGGTGGCACATGGAGCCCTCTCTGCAGACATGCAAGCTGTCGCCCAGCTCAGCTCCAATGCGCATGCGCTGCGCGCTTCCCACCGGCCAGCTGATTTTCGGGTCTGCCCTGCAAGCGGGAGACACACGCGCATGCGTGGGGGGACCTACCTTTCTCCTCACTTTCTGCTGCCTGGGCCTTCCCAGATCTCCGGAGATTCCCCTCCCATCGCTGTTTCGGGAGGCAAAGGCTTCCCCCCCAGTTCTGTTTTGGGATGTGAGCGGGGGTGCGTGCACGCATGCATGGGGGGGAGGGCAGGGGTGGGTTCTATTTTTTTTACTACTGGTTTTGTGGGCGTGGCTTGATGGTCATGTGACAATTCTTTAGGATTTAGCAGGGGTACTGATCTACCAGGCTTTTAACTTCTTGCAGAGCTGTACCGGTTTACTCATTCATTTTTGGAGGCACTGATCTATCCATTTGTTTTTGGAGGCACCAGTTTACTCATTTGTTTTTGGAGGCACAGGTCTACTCATTTATTTTTGGAAGCATCGGTCTACCCATTTGTTTTTGGAGGCACCAGTTTACCCATTTGTTTTTGGAGGCACCGGTCTACTCATTTGTTTTTGGAGGCACCGGTCTACCACCACCCTGCCTTTTAACACTGATCAGCTGTAGGGCGGCCCTTTGAAGACCCGCGGCAAGAGTTTAAACAGTTTTTTTCCTTCTAGCTGATCAGCTGGGACTCGGGACACAGCAATAGATTGGGGGTGGGGCCAAATAAAAGGTAAGAATGCGAGGGGGGGGCGGCGGCGGCGGGTGGCAGGGCCCAGCTCCTGAACAAACAGAACCAGTGCGGTGACATCATATCGTCACCACTACTGGGTCGGCCAAACCAGGAGGAACCCACCACTGGGGGAGGGGGTCACCTGTGCATGTGGGGGGTTGCATGCATGTGCATGGGGCGGGGCATGCGGGAGGGGCATTGCATTATGGGTGTGGGCGCGTGCACACACTTTTGGTACCCGAGGAAAAGAAGGTTAGCCATCAGTGCCCTAGGCCCGTGATGGCGAACCTATGGCACGGGTGCCACAGGTGGCACGCGGAGCCATATCGGTGGGCACGCGAGCTCAGCTCCGGCATGCATGTGTGCGCCAGCCAGCTGATTTTCGGGCCTTCTGGGCCCACCAGAAGTCAGGAAACACTCTGTTTCCGGTCTCCGGAGGGCCTCTGGGTGGGGTGGGGAAGGCCTAGAAAGGCTCTGGAGCCTGGGGAGAGCAAAAAAATGGGCCCACCGTGCCATTGCGTGCCAAAAGCAGGAGGAGCATGGGCGGGCATGGCACATAGAATTATGGCTGTGGACACGTGTGCGTGTGACCCCACCGCGCTCCCACCGCTTTTGGCACGCGATGGCAAAAAGATTAGCCATCACTGCCCTAGGCTATGGGTCCTGACACAATAACAGAGTTGGAAGGGATCTTGGAGGTCTTCTACTCCACCCCCACAGAGGGAAATCACATCAATTTCATTACAACCAGAGGGAAACCAGGATTAATGGAAGTATAGAGGTTATTGATGATTTAATGACAAAATAAGATGGATACCCTGTCCTCTTCAACTTGCTTCTATGGCTAGGGGTGCAGTAGAACAAAATTTCCCAGTCAAATGAGATACAACATACAAGAAACATATTTTTGTTTTGTACCGGTGTAGCTGTCATTATTTTATCCATTTAAAATGTTTCTGGGTCATTTTTTTAGAACAGTCCCCAACTGATGTACCAAACCAACTGATAAAAATGACTTACAGATATGTCTGTTAGATTTTTTCCCCAAAACAAACCTTAATGACATGATTTTATGTCATCTATAAAAGAAAGGATGGTGTTGATCTAGTACAGAGAGTCCATTGCTGGATTGCACTGCACAGGACCAGATGGGCCAATCACGTCCAGAAGGAGAGTATAAAATGACTAACAGATGGAGGTCTCTGGGCAATAATAAAAAGTACCCAGAACAGCAATGTTAGTTTATAGATTATGGGTGTCTGTATTTCAAATGCGGTTCTTTCTGTTTGGATTTGCCAACATGACTCAGTTTTAGAGGGTTCAGAAATTATGATGTAGTTAGGGTGACATTCCCTTAATTTCCCATTCATTTTCCATCTAGAACTGTTAACATGCCTTAGCTACCTAGCTAGTTGGCTTCCAAGACAACTTTTATTAATAGCGAAAAGGCATTTGGTAGTTTCTGCCTTGAATTTTTTTTTTTAACCAAACCAAAAAGAGTTTGTAAAACTTTGCCAGCTGGACGAAACACTTGATGCAGGTATTTCTGCAGAGGAGGGAAGGAAGTGAGTAAAATGGAAAAGATGATGGATGGAGTATCACAATGCTAGCCCTACCTACTTTTAACATGCATTCAACGTCAATGCACACAAAAAGGGGTGATGGTTGCATCACAAAGATCCACATCATCTTGCAGATTTTGTCTTCTTTCTGAAGACGCACAACAAAAATTTTCCGGGGAGAAGAAAGGATTGTTATCTCCTATCCTTCTTAACCAATCAACTCTCCAGACTTGGTAGTTTTATTTAGGAAGGTCTAGCTATAAAAAGGAGAGTGAATATTACCCAGGCTGTCTTTATGAGAGATAGATGCTCAAGTCAATATCCCCAGTATAGTTGCTTAATGGCTAGTTTGCAAACAAAAATTTTCATTGAGCTAACGTGGACTAAATAATATGTGAACATCACAACCCAGAGAGCTGTGGCCAGGAAAGTTAATTTTAATCCAAAGCAACCCTGGGTTTGATTGGGGTCAGTCATGTTGTCCAAGCCATAACCCAATGGTTTTAAAATCCCAACTAAATCACTCTAAGAAAGATGGAGAGTAGTTTTAAAAAGTTTCATTATACAACTCACTGGCAAAGTCCTGGCAGCCACAAAACTGTTTGGTATAACACCAAACCTGGTGTCACTGTCCCTGCTTAGCAATGGGGCAGGAGCTAATGATAGTATGGAGTTTGTCAGCTTTCTTCTCAGGGAAGGTCTTTGGAGACACTAGGTGCCTTCTGGACTGAGCAGAGACATATTCATCAAAATGTTGATCCAACCCATGTGGCTAAATGCAGGGGTGGCTGCTGGGGGTTCGGGAGAACCTCTAGCTAAGATTCTGTGCAGTTCGGAGAACCCCCAATCCCACTCCCAGCTGGCCCCGCCCACCCCACCCCGCCTCTCCCAGGAGTCCCCATGCAGCCTATTTTGGGAGCAGGTAAGTGCAGGGTGCATGTGGAGGCTCGGGGAGGGCGAAAAACAGGCCTACTGGAAGTTCAGAAAGGCCAGAAACGGGCCTCCAGAGCCTGGGGTGGGCCTCCCGGAGGCTCAAGCAAAGCCTCCAGGGCCCAGGGTGGGCAAAAACGCCCCCTCGCCATGGTGCAGGAGGACGACTAGGCCACGCCCACCCAGCAACTGGGCATAGAACCCCTTGCTAAAATTTTTGAAGTCCACCCCTGGCTAAATGCTACCAGAATCAGTAATAAGTAGCTCTGACTCGGGTAGTGGTTGACTGCATGAAATGTACTGTGCAAGAGAAGCCACTCTTCACACAGCAATCCAGAAGAGGATAATTGATGTCATCCATCTCTCTCACACACAAACTCCTTGCACCCATCACTGCCTCTTTCCTCAGAAGAGGACAGCAAGACCAAGGAACAGCAGCAGAGCCAGAAAACTTGAAGGGCCAAAACCTTAAATCCATACTACCCGACCACTCTGGAAGAAATGGTTACAAATATATGCTACACAGGGAAGGAGGCCATCTTTGATTTGATAGTATACTGAGTTCACTGCATGAAGACCTCCATTTTTGACATAATTTGGGAACAGGTCCTTGATCCATTAGAGCTGGTCTTTCCTAAAAACAATTCGCAGATTGTTATGCCACTAGGAGCTCCTATCTCTCTTGTCTGATTGTTCCCTAGGGCAGGGGTCTCCAACCATGGCAACTTTAAGACTTATGGACTTCAACTCCCAGAGTTCCTTAGCCAGCTTTGCTTTGCTGAGGAACTCTGGGAATTGAAGTCCACAAATCTCAAAGTTGCCAAGGTTGGAGACCCCTGCCCTAGGCAATATCACTTCCCCTCATTCCCGAAGGCGATATGCTGCACATTTACATTACTTTCACCTGTAGACACATCTTCTTCTCCCAAATCCCCAGGAGAAACATAACATAGCTGTAGCACTTCTGTCTTCTCCTGGCAACTCCCCACAAGCACATCAGGTGTCCTGTAAAGCATCTGCCCGAATTGAGATGACAGCTGTCCCTCCTGCGGGAATCTGCTGATCTCCACCTCTTGTGTTTTGTATCCTGATCTGGGTTGCTTTCTTTAGTTACTGGAAAGGGACCGATACATCCTGAGTCTAATTTCTTGGAAGGTCTCACAGAATTTAAACTTTTTGAAGAAAGGCGTATTAAATCTCCTTCCGCACTTCTAGTCTTCTTATGTCTATGTGCAACTGCTGCTTTTTTTGTACGTATCTTTGCCAGTTTGACCTGTTCTTTAGAGAGGTTTTGGGCTTCTTGCTTCTCACAGAAGAAATCTGTGGTGTGAGGGGGCAGCCCTTTCTTGTCTAGATGTTGGTAAAACAAACAGATAGAATTCATGTGTCGCCTGGAACGAAGACGCAGCAATAGAGGAGTGTGCAGCATTGTTGTAAGGAGTCCAGTTGCCTTGCTGGTAAGAAATGTAGAATTTTAAAATATTGCTCCAATATTTGGAGCTGGTTCATCTTTTTAGTTTCTCTGTTGAAAGCCAGAAGATGGGCAGATGAAAAAATGAATTTTAATATTTAACAATTGCAAGAGGGTCTTCCAAAATTTGGAAGTAAATTGGCTACTGGTTAGTTATGACATCATTGACTAATCCTCTATATCTAAAGACATTAAAAAAGTTGAGTTATTTTTTGGGCCATTGGGAAACCTTTGCAAGGAATGAAATGGGCCAATTTGGTAAATAAATCCACTATTATCAGTATGGTAATATAATTCCACATCAGAGGAAGATCAGTGAAGAAATCTAGAAATACAATCTTCCTTGTGCAGAGGGGCTGGGGGTGGGGGGGTGGGAAGAGTGTTTAACAGTTGAAACAATCTTGCTGACTTACCAGGGATTGCCTTTGCCCTTTGACATACATGACAAAAGAAACCTAACCCCTTATATCTCCATGGATGCGGGACCACCAAAATTCTCTGAATTGTTGGGTTTTGAATATCCCCATGTCCTGCTGTTTGTTGTACAAGTACTTCCTCCCTTGGGGGAAGAGGCACACAAGTATATAAATGTCCATTGTGCAATACCTGCCCTTTTCTTATTGTGAAGAAGTGAAACAGTACCTTGTTGGGCTTCCTTGAGTTCATTTAGCTGGGCTCTGGAGTATACATCCTGCTTCTGCTGTACCTTAATTCAATCAGAGATCAACAACTTGCCTTACTGCTCCCAGCCTTTTGTGTTGACCTGCCTTAGGGTGAAACTCAAAGTTGCTTGGCTGCAGGATTGTTGCTGATGTGTGTGTGTGTGTGTGAGAGAGAGAGGGATGGATGGATGGAGGAAGGAGGGAGAGAGAGGGAGATTAAGGCATTTATCTTCTGGCTTGTATGAGAAGGGGTCTGGAAGCTTGTTGTGGGAGCCATTTAGGAGATGTAGATGTCAAATTGAATAGAATAGAATAACAGAGTTGGAAGGGGCCTTGGAGGTCTTCTAGTCCAACCCCCTGCTTAGGCAGGAAACCCTACACCACTTCAGACAAATGGTTATCCCACATCTCCTTAAAAACTTCCAGTGTTGGATCATTCACAACTTCTGCAGGCAAGTTGTTCCACTGATTAAGTGTTCTAACTGTCAGGAAATTTCTCCTTAGTTCTAAGTTGCTTCTCTCCTTGATGAGTTTCCACCCATTGCTTCTTCTCCTGCCCTCAGGTGCTTTGGAGAACAGCTTTGACTCCCTCTTCTTTGTGGCAGCCCCTGAGATATTGGAACACTGCTATCATGTCTCCCCTAGTCCTTCTTTTCATTAAACTAGACATACCCAGTTCCTGCAACCGTTCTTCTTTATATGTTTTAGCCTCCAGTCTCCTAATCATCTTTGTTGCTCTTCTCTGCACTCTTTCTAGAGTCTCCACATCTTTTTTACATCTTGGCGACCAAAGCTGAATGCAGAGGGCTGGTGAAGTTTCCCTGAGATGCTGTCTGGGATCAAGCTGGGCATTTGCTGGCTTCGTGCTCCATTGCTTTACAAGTCCTGCATCTTATTGTTGTGGCTGGTGCTTTAACTGGGCACGATCTGGCTAGGTGTCCAGGGGTCTCACTGTAAAAACATTGTCCTTGATCTTTTCTTCTTTCCTTCTCTCCCAACCACAGGGATAACTTAGTTGGTCCAATTTGCTTGGGCTTTCCCACGTTGTATTCTGAGATCATGACCCAATGGGGGAAGCCCAATAGGCTGTTGGTTCTTTCCTCCTTCCTGTTTCTCCTCTGCCTCAACTCCTTCAGTTGGGCATCTATAATTATACCACATCGACAGAGCTCTTCCAGGATATTTGTGGTGTTTTACCTCATCAGGTCATCAGTCAGTCCCCTCTCTGAACTGGTCATCAGGGCTAAATCATTTCACCCTACATCATCAAGAAATAAATTAAAGTCTGAAATCTATTTCCTTACTCTTTGTCTCAATGAACAGTATTGGTCCACTTGGCTGCTGCTTCCTTCAGCAAACTCAATGCAAAAGTTATTTTGGTGTGATCAGCGAGAAATTCTACTGGTCTGCTTGACATCAACATCTCACACCAGGAGCCAAATTATGGATTTGATCCTGGTTCTCTCCAAGATTCTCCGGCAAGCATCACTGTTCTGATGCTGCGGGTTGAGGCAAATTCTTCTCCAGTTGCTGTGTTAGTTAGCTAGTCATCTGCACGTACCGATACATTTGCTGTTAGTGTTTTAACAACATGGCTGCCAGACACTCAGCGGTTAAAAGGGTTCCTTGAGGATGGGACACCAGTCTTGAAATTCCTCTCTTGGGAAAAGAGTAGGAGACTTTCAAGATTGAGTCAGCCCTCATAGCTAAGCCAAACAGGAAACATGAGAAGATGAACTCATTCTACTTTATTGTGAGGCTACATTAGCAGACTCTTGCAAGTCTGAATATACAAACTTCCAGATGACGCCATTTTCGATGGCTTGTTTCATTGGGGTGGTGGGGGTGGTGTTTCCCCTAATTTTCCTTCTCTGAGCAATAAGCCACTGGGGGCTCCTGCCTCTTTCAGGGGTGAAATGCTCCCGGTTTGGACCGGATTGCCTGATCCGGTAGCAATGGCGGTGGGTGGTTCGGAGAACCAGTAGCAAAAATCCCTGCGGCCCCCCACCATGCCCAGCTGAGCTGTACGATCATCAGAGGCTTTTTAAAAAAAACTTTTAAAAGCATTTTTCTACAACCTCTTCCGACAAAAAAATGCTTTTAAAAGTAAAAAAAATAAGCGTCTGATGATCGTGCGGCTCAGCTGGGATCGTCAGAGGCTTTTCAAAGCATTTTTTTCTGCAACCTCTTTGGCTGAAGAGGTGGTAAAAAAAATGCTTTGAAAAGTCTCTGACGATCCCAGCTGAGTTGCCTGATCGTCAGAGAGGCTTTTCAAAGCATTTTTTTTCTGCAAAAATGGTGGTAAAAAAAATGCTTTGAAAAGTTAAAAAAAAAAAGTTGGCCACGCCCACCCAGTCACATTACCACCCCCACCAAGCCATGCCCACAGAACCAGTAGTTAACGAATTTTACATTTCACCCCTGCTCTTTGTCTTCCTGTTTTCTAGGCAGCATCTCTTCCCCAACGCCACATATTCCATTACATCTACTTAGACAAAAAGAAATCAAAAGTACTAAAAAAAATATATTCAATGACGTCGGGAGCAGTGATTGTTTATTGCAACGCTTATCTCTGCTTATAAATTACTCCATAAAAACATTCAATAAACTATGCAGATTTAACAATCCTAAGAATCCAAAAAAAAAAAAAAAGGATTATATCCCAGCCTTTTGCAATCTGATACTTTACAGAGGATGGATTTCGGCTTTCCGACTTCCTAGTCAGGATGACCAAATGGGGATCTTGATTTAGGGAATAAACGGAATGAACTGAATATTCTAATTGTAACTAATGAGAATTTTGTGAAATATGGACTTCTCATTTAGCAGCATCCTAACTAGCCAGCATACCAGGTCTATGTGCATTAACAAAATTAATCATACAATCTATTCCACTAACTAAAACACAGCCATGCTAATGAGACTTATTTAATTATCACGAGTTATAGTTATATCAGTCTCCTCTGAATTATCGGAAACATGTAATTCTTTGAGGGATTAAGTATTATATTGTTATATTTTCAAGTATGTTACTGTTCTGCCTCTTTTAAGGCAGAGAAACGCAAACAAGGATCTGGTTATTTACTGAAGATATTTGTATCCCACATTTAAAATTAATCTTCTTTTAATCTGAATTTGTCTTAGAAACTTATTTTTAATCATAAAGTATAATATTAAGAAAATGAAGAATGCAAGCCGGGTTGCCCATAAATGACCTTCCAGCTTTCATGTGTGATCAGCAGCATTTCAGAGCTGTCCAGAAACAGAAGTTTACAATTCTGGCACCACCACTAAAATGACACTTGTCAATGTCAATAATGAAATTCAGGAGCTTCGTACAACCCAAAGTAGTCTTTAAGATAATTGTTAAAATCTTGAATAGCATGGGGCCAGTTATTATAAGCATTAATGCTCGGAAATGAAATAGTATTGTATCATAACTTCTAAATCTCTCCTTTAAAAGCTTTAAAATTCTAAATGAGTTTCCATAACTTCATTTGAGAGTGAGGGTTGTAAAAAGCCTTCTAGTGAAAGAGTCCCATGTAGAATTGATCTAAACCAGGGATCACCAACTGGTGGTCCGTGGACCACTGGTGGACCGCGAGAAAATTTTGGTGGTCAACAGAAAAATATTTGCATTTTTTTATATTGAACTAAATCAGGGGTCCGCAAACTACGCCCCCTGGGACAGATACGTGCAATGAATGTTTGTGTTGCTGCATGGAGTCTCCCCCTTTGGGGTCTTTTTGTGTGGGTCGGAGGGGGGCAGAAATTCCAACTTGGGGTCTGCTTCAGCCTCCTGATGTGGGGCTTTGGGCAAAGGCTGGAGGGAACAGCCGCTGGTGGCGAAGAGCCGGAGGGCCTTGTTCCAATGGGACTGCATCATGACCTGGAACTGGCTAACCATCTCAGCCCATTGAGCCTCCAGGTATCGGTATCTGGCCTTGCACTCTTGCAGGTCTTCCCTCTGTTTGGAAAGCCTATGCTCCTAGTCCTCAGTGAGGTGCTTCTGCTGAGCCTCCTTCTCGGTCAGATCCAATTTGAACTGAGCCAGCTATTTTGCCAACTCTTTCTCATGGTGGCTGCTTAGCTCCAACAACTGCTTCCTGTTGGGGGCCTAAGGAGCCTGGGTGCGGAGGTGAGGAGTGGCTGGCAGGAGAGGGGTGAGTAGAGGCCGGCAAGGCGCCCCTTGATGAAAGTGACATCAAGTTGGCCACGCCCACCCAGTCACATGACCACCTAGCCACACCCACCCAGCCAGTCATTAGGCAAATCATATTAGTGGTCCATGGTATTTAAAATTATGAATTTAGTGGTCCCTGAGATCCGAAAGGTTGGGGACTCCTGATCTAAACGCCCTCTTTTCATACATTATGAGGCCCTTTTTTTCAATTTCTCTTCATAGTTGCACATCAATCAGCCCAACACAGTTGATGAACCGTCTGAGCAGGCTATCAGCATGTCTGTTTGCTTTCTTTTAGCTTTCTGGAGGATCACGTTTATTCAGGAATTCATCCCTTGCAGAAGATGGGTGGCTGATAAAGCAACTATATGTCTCTAGATCAGGGGTGTCAAACTCAAGGCCCGTGGGCCGCATATGGCCTGTGGGTGCTTAAATCTGGCCATGGGGTCGCCCTGGAAACAGCAAAGGACCGGCCCACAGTGCCTCTGCCAGCGAAAATGGAGCTAGGGAGGGCCGCACCTGTGGCCCTCCCAAGCTCCATTTTCACTGGCAGAGGATTGCAGGAGGCCGTCACATACGAAAATGGAGCTCAGGAGCCCGTTTTTGCTGCCAGAGCACTCATGCCACCATAGGCGCCCCCGACATGAGTGACACTGAGCTGGCTATGCCCATCCTGGTCACACCCACCCCAGCCTCCCGAGATCAAACACAACCTTGATGTAGCCCTCAATGAAATTGAGTTTGACACCCCTGCTATAAATGAAGCTCCAGCTCAAATTATACAAGTGTAAAAAGCAAAAAATATAGGTGGTCCTCACATAATGACTACTTGTTCAGCGACCATTTGAACATACTATGGCACTGAATGAGTGGTACTTACAACCAGTCCTCATAACTATGTTGATCACAGCAACCTCCCCCAACCACATGATTGCAATGTCCTTTGATAGCTTCCTACAAGCAACGTCAATGGTGAAGCCGGCAGGAGATTACCAATAGTGATGACATGACATCCTCACTTAATGACCCATGGTGATTTGCTTACCAACAGCAATTGGAAGTGCTGGAATTTCTGTCACTAAGCAGCATGGTCATGAGATGTTGGGCTTTATGACGGCATTGCATAGTGACAGAAATTCTGATCATAATTATTACTACTACTACTACTATTACTATCTACTAGAAGGAAAAGTGTAAGCAAAATATTATAGGCAAGGCTTTGTTGGCCATGAGTATAATCATTAGTGATGTACCAGAATGCATTCCAGAAAATTATCCTCCTTACCCTAAATATTTAGCTTTTAATTAGTTTATAAATGCTTTTCCCCAATACCAAGCGGCCTTATGATGTTTATATAGGTTTTATTTGTTATATATCAGGGGTCTCCAACCTTGGCAACTTCAAGTCTTAAAGTTGCCAAGGTTGGAGAACACTGATATATATTAATTGGGAGCTGCCCAGAGTTGATTGATAGATAAGTCGCTATGCAGGTAGTCCTCAATTTACAACAGATCATTTAGCGATCGTTCGAAATTACAACAGCACTGAAAAGAGTGACTAATATTGTTTTTCACAATTATGACCATTGCAGCATCCTCATGGCCATGTGATCAAAATTCAGACACTTGGCAACTGATTCATATTTATGATGGTTGCCATGTCCTGGGGTCATATGTGATCAGCTTTTGAGATCTTCTGATAAGCAAAGTCAATAGGAAAACCAGATTCACTAAACAAAACATGTTACTAACTTAACTGCAGCCATTCACTTAACAACTATGGCAAGAAAGGTTGTAAAATGGGAGAAAAATTCACCTAACAAATGTCTTGCTTAGCAACAGAAATTTTGGGCTCAACTGAGGTCATAAGTCAAGGACTACCTGTATAAATGGTTTAAATAAATAAATATGAAATGAAGGGATGCTAGTGAAAAATTGCAGGAACCCTTATTTTAAATGGAATTGTTCTCATCCCTCCACGCTTGTCACAAGCTAAAATAAAAACTAGTCAGAATGAGAACCTATATTTATTCTTTTTCTTCACCAGGAAGAAACATAAATGCCTTTGAGGCTTACAAGAGGCCTTGGATAGTTTCACCCTCCTCTGCATATACCATCCAACCGTTCACAGTATTTTCTTTCTAAAACTTGTGCCACACTTTTTACTTGGACAGTCAACTGCCAGAGAAGGTTTAAGGAAATGAAGTACAGATAGATATATAGGCTTATCTCTTCTTTTGTTGTCAGTAAGTGGAAAACGTCAATTATTTGGAAGAACATATATTAGCATTTGGGATGTTTTGTTTGTATTGTTGCCACCACTGTAAATCCTTAATGCAAAATCCATGTTGGTAGAGGATACAGAGTTATTCCATCTATCCCATTAAAACCCATTTAGTATAGAAGATGTTGAGCCAAGCACAAAATCTGCCACGTAAAAGGAAACAATAACTATTAATTGCCAACTTCACCCTCCCAATAAAATGTGACAAGCCTATATATCACAGCAGACATATTGTTACATGGATTTCATGCAAAAATTTTGCTGAGAAGACTAAAGGCCAAAGTAAGAAAACTTTGTAGAAAAAGCTTAACTGGGATTTTTAAAAAAGGACATGGTTACATCAGTTGATTGATGAACTAGAAAATTCCCATAAATAAGGTTGCATTATGCAAATTGAGTATATAGCAAAATTTGCCAACATTAATTCAAGTACTTATAAAAACAGAAAAACAGAAAAATAAGTAACTCTTGATTGCCAAAACCAAATGTCACATGAAAAAACCCTTTAAATCTCAGCAAAGAATGAACTGTCTTTTGCTGTCACTTTGCTTTTCGTTCCCTCATATTTATCCATGTCCAGCATGGCATATTCAGGAACGATGCCAACAAAACCTCTAACAGCTATTTCTCAGTGTCTTTCTATTGTGTGTCTTAAGATTTATAGGAATGGTTGCCTTCTGCACTTTTATTTTTATTTATATATTCCCTTTGTTATTTTTATAAATAACACAAGGTGGTGAACATATCTAATACTCCTTCTTCCTCCTATTTTCTCAGTAACCACAACCCAGTGAGGTAGATTGAGCTGAGGGAGTGTGACTGGCTCAAAACCACTGAACTGGTTTTCATGCCTAAAGTGGGACTAGAACTCACAGTCTCCTGGTGATTGGCCCAAAGTAACCATGCTGACTTTCATGCCTAAGGAGAGACAAGAATTCACTGTTTTCCATTTTCTAGCTTGATGCCTTAAGCACTAGACCAAACCATACTTTTTATCTGATAATCTAAGATTATCATCCTGGAGAACATTATATGTGAATTTACTAGTCATATAATGGGGCCTGACCTATGTAATTTACATAATGCTTATTCCCACAATTGTCATCCTTTTTAAAAAAAAAACTTGCTTGGAGCAACAAGAACAATCTGCAGATATGCAGAAAAGGGCATGGAGAGAACAGTAGCATTTTCCCCCCTAATTCACTCCATTTCCAGATCCTAACAAAACTCACAGAGACAAAGAAAACGAGTCAGTTCCATAGTTATGTGCTTAGTTTGTCACTTTCATTAGGAGATTCTGCACTAATCCTGCTCTGCAGAAGTAGTGCAGAATCTCCTAATACTTTACTGCATTAGTGCAGAATCTCCTAATGTTTTACTGCAGTACTTCCCAACTTGGTCACTTTAAGATGTGTGGACTTCAACTCCCAGAATTCTAGGGGCTGAAGTCCTCAGTTCTTAAAGTGGCTTCGGTTAAGGAACACTGTTTTATTGTTTTATAGTTGACTTTACCTTTTGTTTCTGGGCTATTATAACTCAGTTCTGACTTTTCAGTATAGATCTAAAGCGATAACTATCTCCTTATATTCTAAATGAATAAAGGGCTACGTAGGAATTCCAAGCCACTTTTGTTCTTTCAAAGCAGTAACTACTTTTCAAACAATTCCTCCCAATTTAAAATCATCCTTCCACTGCTTTGCTATAAAGATAGTTAACGCTTATAAGAAAGCTAGGAAAAAGCCCCCCATCCAAAGGGGTTTTTTTGCCCACGGCAAAAATACTGGAATGTAAACGTAAGATACTGTACTTGTCCACTTGAGTCTGCAGCCTGCTGGAAGTGGGTGGCTAAAGACGTTTCATCTTGGAAAACTTCATTACATTCCAAACACTTCAGACTATGCCTGCACAACTTCGAAGAGTCTTCATCTAGAGGCATGGCTGGTGGAACAGGCGTACTTGAAGGAGCCGATATGACTGTCCCAGTTATGCCGGACTGTATCTTCGTTATGGTATGGGTGCCCACTCCGGTGGGATTCTGAAGAATGGACGACGTAACAGAACTATTGCTGGTGGGAGAAGCTATCATCTGATCGGCAGGAACTGGCTTCAAAATCAAATGAGAACACTGCATCACCACCCCTTTCTCTTTGTGACTCCGTGCGTGAGAAAGAAGGCTGCATTTGTTATAGAAAACCAGGTTTTTCGTGCAGTGGTTACAGGTGACTTCGATCCGCACGCTCCTCCTGTCGTAGTGTTGAGCCAGGCTTTTTTCAAGGGCGAAGGAGTCACCGCATTCCAAGCATTTGTAACCACGTGTGGGTAAAGCGATGCCCGCGTTTATAGGAGGGCTGAGATTTGGGATGTAGACCGGGACAGGGTTAACACTGCTGAGCACCTTGTTGAAAGCTTCAACGACAGAGCTCTGTAGAGAGGACACCACCTGAACCCGAGACACTTTTTTCGAAGGCTGAGAAGCTGCTGCAGAGATTATTGCCTGCTTGATCTGTTGTTGAGGTTTCGTGAGCACTTGGCGGAGTTCGGAGGTGGTCTGAGCACTTTGAGGCAGTAGATTAAGGTTGGCAAGATGGACCGTCTTTGGCACAAGTTTCGCACTCGCAAGGCTCGAGGCGGGCACCACAACTGTCTGCTGCTGTATAGCATTGGCGGCTTTGATGATGGCACTGCTGGCGCTTTGCACTGAAGCAGCGGATATGACGGTGGCTTTCACCGTGGTGTTGTTTGCGAGTTTCAGATTGATCACCTGTGATCCTGCCGTCTTGACAGCAGATACGGGAAGAAAAGCAGTGGCCACAGGCTTAATGGTGACTTGTTTGGGAGTGAGCTCTGCGGAAGCCACCGCGTTGGTGACCACTGTCGATTGGAGGGGTGCCCTGGGGGGAGAAGAAAGAACTGCGGCAGAAGTCGGGGAAGACAGCAACGATGTCACAGAAGCCACCATGGAAGCTGCTGGCTCTGGTTTCCTACCGCTGTCCAACAAATCCACTTCGGGCAAAACACGGGTGACCGTTCTCTTGATCTCCCCCGAGGACGTCTTGATGGTTTTGATGCGCACTTTGGGGATGGCTGGCGTTGAGCCTGCAGGCGATGGCGGGGAGCCTTTGCTGCTGTTTTCACTTGATATACTTCTGGGGCTGTCAGGTTGTTTGACAGGGGGCTTTTTTGCACAGTCAATGAGACTCTGAGACTCGGGGGATTTGTCCAAGGCGCGGGGGCTTTCGCTGGTATCTTTCTGCAAGGGAGACGATCCCCTTGAATTGGATTGTGGGTCTTTGCCAGTGTCCGTGGCTGCTTTCTTAGCACTTAGAGCTGCAATTGCAGCAATACAGGAAGAGAGTTTTGCTGAGGATTTTGCTTTAGCCTGGGAAAGACTGGTAAGGGTTGCTTCTGCTTTTTCCGGATTTATTTTCCCATCGACCGCTCTGTTTTCAAGGAGTTTCTCCGAGTTTTCTTTAAGCAGCTTGTCGTCTATTTTCCTAGCTTTAAAGGGTTCATAGTGACCTAAAGGTGATGGGTTTGTTTCCGAGTCTCTTTTAGACACCTTGGGTTTCTCAGAATTACCTGGACCTGCAACTCCGTGTTTCATCAAGTTTTCTCCTCCGAGTACTTTTAACTTCTCATAGTCCTGCTGGGAGACAGACCTTGTTAATACGTTTGTTCTGAAGTTCCCACGCATGTCCTCTTTATCCGGAGGGTCGTCCACCTCGATTTTTTCATCGTCGTCGAACTCTTCAGCACTTGAGATAGGACTAAATTGATTAAAAGCAGACTCTTTCAGTGTATTTTCCGAAACGGAGCCCTCGTCTTTGAGCGATTTGCCTTCCTCTTTATTATAACTTTCTAGAGCTGATACCGTCAAGAAACCGTTGTGTAACCCGTTGCCTGTGGAATGGTGGTTGTCTTTCTCCGCTCCTTCAGAGGAATCAATTGTCCGCACGTTTTTCACAATGACACTTACACCGACGTCAGATGAGGATGGTGCGTGGGAATCATCCTCCGGGTGGACATTCTGCTTTATATGGCTGTCGTGATCCTCGTGGCCAGATTCAATAGCCGCTTTTGGGTCAACCATATCTGGTATATCAAAGGCTGCAAGCAGATCATCAAAGTCTGGAGTCTTCATATCTCCCATGGTCACGTTAGCTTTTTAGGAGTCAATCTGCAAAACAAAACAATTTTTTATGTCAGTACCTTTTGTTCTTTCAAAAAAAAAAATGAAACCCATTTTTAAAACTATCAGTGGAAATAAAGCTTATGTGTTTTTTTTAAACTGGCTATTCTTCCAGTCCTTTGTCTCTAATTTATGTTGAAAACTCACAAATATGGAAACTGCTACAATTTTAACCAATCATACCAGAAATATTTAATATAATATACAGATAAAACATATCAGTACATCATCAAAATTATCAAAACTACCAATTTTAGCTCTATTTAATGAGTTCACCACATTGCATTGAATGAAAAAGATAATTAGCATAGAGTATCTGAAAAGAAATACTTTTCAGCATTTCACTGAAAAATTCTTCTCCATATTTTTTACTAAGCTTAATATTTTAAAACAGTATCACAAAAGTTCCATTACAACATTTAACTCAATCTCAGTACTCAACGTAGCTCAATTTGTTCAGCATCCTAACACAAAAAAGAACTTTGTGTTCTAGGGATAGGAGACAAGAAAATACCTATTGGAGAATCATAATTAGAATGTCTGATTTGTACAGGAAAAAAAGTTTCAGGAGCAAAATTTTTAACAGAAACAGAAATTAAAATAATAATTCTAAATAAGTATATTCAGGGTCCAATGAATACCAAAGAAAGAACGACGATGTAAGTATGTTTCAATAATGGGACAATAATTTTTTTAAAGATTTTCCTCTGTTAGATGAAGGGGGAAAGAAATTAATTTGTATGTACCTAATCCTCCTTATACTACATACAAAAATGGAAATTATTATGTTTAAATATGGATGCATTCAAATTATACCATGTCTACAATGAAAAAAAAATACAATTTTCCATGCTGATGACTTAAAAATAAAATGTAGCTAGCTAGCTAATCAAATAAGAAGTTTATATGGAATAACTTAATACATGCACATGTAATAAAAGCACCATGCATCCAATTCTAATTTAATTTTAGGATTATATTGCCAATTTCAAAAGACAATCTTAGTAGTGGGCAGCAATGTGTTAAGTAAAAAGGAAAAGATTTCCTTGTCCAGTCATGTCCGACTCTAGAGCGCAATGTTCATCTCTATTTTTTTTGGCCAAGGGAACCAGACTTGTCCGAAGACAATTTCTGTGGTCATGTGGCCAGGATGGCTATACACCAAAGGCACACGGAATGCTGTCACCTTCCCACCAAAGGTGGCCCCTACTTTACTACTTGCATTTTTTACATGCTTTTGAACTACTAGGTTGGCAGAAGCTGGGACAAGTAACGGGAGTTCACCCATTACACGGCACTAGGGATTTGAACCGCTGAACTGCCGATCTTTTGATCGACAAACTCAGCGTCTTAGCCACTGAGCCACCACATCCCTTAAGGTATTAAGTAGGGACATGTAAAATATCATGCAATGATCCAGCCCTAGACTGGACTATTCTAGCCAGGGAATGAACCAATCTGTGTGTCCCACGAAGTTGCTGACCCATGGATTGGTTGATTTTGAGATCTGACCCCTTCTGTAATATAGATAATCTTTGACTTATGACTATGACTGGGACCAGAATTTTAATTGCTAAGGAACGCAATTGTTAAGTGAATCATGCCTTATTTTATGACCTTTTTTGCCCTCACTGTTAAGTGAATCATTGCCGCTGTTAAGTGAATCACATAGTTGTTAAATGAATCTGGCTTCTCCCCTCCCCCCCCTTGACTCTGCTCGTTGGAAGTGGCTGGGAAGGTTGGAGATGATGATCACACAAAAGTAATTAACTTTTTTCAGTTGTAACTCTGAATAGTTGGTAAACAATTGGTTGTAAAATGAGCACTTCCTGTACTTGGAATACAGTAATTTATTCCAAAATCAGTTTATTTTGGGGTAAAAACATTCAACGATGGGACATTTTGCATGCCTATTTTGTTTTGACACACATAAAGCATTTTTAAACCACAACAAGGAAGTAACTGTAATGCCTGTAATCACTGTAATCAGGATTAGTAAACTAGGATTTAGCAGAATATTTCAGAGAGGAGTGCCAAAATGCTAAACGCTAACAAGGGTGAAACTGTTACAAAATCTTTAAATATTGTGAGATTTTGCCAAAGCACAGAATTTCATGCACGCACACACAGTATCTTGAAAAGCTTGATTTTTCACTTGAAGTTTGCAAAATTTACCTGCTATGGCTATCAAAAATAATTTATATTTAATTTGGGGGTTCCACTGACATGATCATGCATTGTGAATGCCTCTACTTGATGATCTCTGCTGTAAACCAGAGGGAATAAATGGTGCTTGGAGATGGGAACAAATCAAGAAAAATACTGGTGTCTCAAAACAAAACCTCAGGCACATTTTAAATTTTGCTTCTTTTTTATTTTTAATTTTAAAAAATCCTTGTTTCAAACTAACCGCAATCCATCTTAATCATAAAGTTCAATATAATGCTAAATCAAACTAGAAGCAAAGATAGCAGGTAGGGAAGAGGGAAGACATATAAACAATCAATTTACCTCCTCTCTTTCTCTTTTATCTTTATAAATCGCAGCTCATATATGCTCTGAAAACACCTACTGTGGAAAACAATTTGCTAGTAAATCAGTGAAATTTTAAATTGGCTTGGCAAAATTATTTGAGCAACCTATTTAGATCTGAGGTATAAACATTTGAATATCATAGGCAAAATGAAGAGCTGGAATGGAGTGAACAGCTTACATACCAGGTGACTCAAAAATCCTATTAACAGCAAATTATGAGGCTCTATTTATCCGCCACCTCCTCTTGCTTCATCCAAATTTTCCTTTACAGTATCTAACAACAAAAATATTCCCTCCAATATTTTTGTCTTTTTATTGAATTTGCTTTCCCCAAATTAGGTAAACTGACAAAACCAATCGGTAATCTTGAAAAACTGAAAAAGGACTCCCCTTAGTTTGCATTGCTGCAGTGGGTATGTAACTCGCTTCTCTCCAAATATTATTGCAAAACAGAGATTATCATAATTACATTTGCTGAAGGATGATCACAGTATAAATGCCAAAAAGATAAAATAGCCCATCAAATAAAATCCTTTTATATACCCACATGCTAGTCATTTGCATGCGTGTATATTAAAGCTGTGCAGCAGTTTAGATTCAATTCCAAAAATCGTACCAACGTCTGGAAATGGCACCTGTCTGAGCCTGACTCACTTAAAGAGTTTCAGACGCATGCTACGTTGATGAATCACTTTTTCTGAATCAAATCCAAAACACCATACATGTGGTCCTTGACTTACAACGGTTCGTTAGTGACCTTTCAAAGTTGCAACGTCACTGAAAAAAGTGACGTAGGACCATTTTTTACACTTAACAACTGTTGTAGTATCCCCGTGGTTCAAATGATCAAAATCTGAATGCTTGGCAACAGGTAACGCATGTGTTGCAGAGTCCCAGAGTCATGTTTGTGACAGCCCTTTTGTGACCTTCTAACAAGCCAAAGTCAGATGGGGAAGACAGTTTCACTTAACAACTGTGTTACTAACGCAACAACTGCAGTGATTGACTAAACAACTGTAGTAAGGTAGGTTGTAAAATAGGGCAAATCTCATTTAACAGTTGTCTCAATTAGCAACAGAAATTCTGGGCTCAACTGTGGTCGTACAGCACTATCTGTACAATGCCCAGATACCTTTGGATACTGTTCTCCCCCACTCCCTTCAAAATACTATTAACTGATATAGAATCAGATATAGAATCAGTGGATTTTTTTTTTTTGATTTGATTTATATGCCGCCCTTCTCTGGAGACTCAGGGCGGCTTACAATGCGCTAAGCAATAGCCTTCATACTTTTGTATATTTATACAAAGTCAACTTATTGCCCCCACAAACTGGGTCCTCATTCTACCTACCTTAGAAAGGATGGAAGGCTGAGTCAACCTTGAGCCTTGGTGAGATTCGAACCTGCAATAATTGCAGGCAGCGGGTGTTAATAACAGGGCGTTAGACCACTGTACTATCCAAGAATCTATCTAAGATTCTACCACCAGTTGCAAGACATGATCTTTCACTCTCCACTTTCACAGTTAAAAAAAAAAGGTGGAGGAAAGAAATCTGTTTTACTTAATGAATCCACATACCGTGTTTCCCCGAAAATAAGACCCTGTCTTAGATTTCTTTTGAACCCTGAAATAAGCGCTTGGCCTTATTTTCGGGGAGGTCTTATTATTTTGGGGCGTATGGAGCAAGATGGGGCTCCACTTGCTGTCTTACCTGATATCCAGCTCTGCGTTTAAAGGGGAGGGATTATTTTTTTGGGGGGGAAGGCTTATTTAAGCGCATGTGCTCAAAAGCCCGATTGGGCTTATTATCAGGGGATGTCTTATTTTCAGGGAAATAGGGTATTAATTGGATAAATCTTTAAATGAAGGTTCTGCAGTCTACATTCACCTAACACTGAAGGAATTCCAGATTAATCTGAAGGGGCAGTGGTGATGCAGTGGTTAGAATGCAGTATTGCAGGCAAATTCTGCTGACTGCCAGGAGTTTGATCTTGACCAGCTCAAAGTTGACTCAGCTTTCCATCCTTCTGAGGTCGGTAAAATGAGAACCCAGATTGTTGGGGGCAATAGGCTGACTTTGGAAACTGCTCAGAGTGTTGTAAAGCAGCGGTCCCCAACCTTTCTGGTTTTACGGCCCAGCAGGGAGAAGAGGGGACAGTTCCCTGAGAGTGGCAGGACCTTTGTGTGCGAAGGGAGCCACCGCCTGCACGAGAGGAGCTTCCCATACACGCTTGCCCGCCATTTGCACGGCCTGTTTCTAAATAGGCCACAGCCCAATAGTGGGCTGTAGCCTGGGGGCTGGGGACCCTTGCACTAAAGCACTATGAAACAGTATATAAATCTAAGTGCTATTGCTAAATGGAGAGAATCCAATCCATACCAAGTTCAACCAATCTTTGTCTCTCAAATATCAGTGGGTTACTTCATGACTATGAAAGATCTCACACTTCACCAATGTGAAGTAGAACCTCTCGTCATGAACGCTTCTGACCACGACCAAATCAGGTTCCGACCAAAAAGTTCACCAAACAAATTTTTCGCGGACAATTTCCCCTTCCGCGCCATTTTTTTTGTAAGCGTCAAATTTCCAAAATTAGGTTCAGGTCATGACCAAATCAGGTTGCGATGAAAGTTATGAAACGAATTATGGTCATAGCCCGAAGTTCTACTGTACAAGGAATGCAGAAAATATTTTCCCAAACAGAATTTCCAAGTAATTGCATCAATTCACAGGTAGTCCTTGATTTACAACCGGAACTGAGCCTAAAATATCTGTTGCTAAGTGAGACATTTGTTAAATGAGTTTTGCCCCATTTTACAACCATGCTTGCCACATTTGTTAAGTGAATCAGTGCAGTTGTTAAGTTAGTAACAGGGTTGTTAAGTGGATCTGACTTCCCCATTCACTTTGCTTGTCAGAAGGTTGCAAAAAGTGGATCACATGACCCCGGGACATACTCATAAATATGAATCAGTGGCCAAGGGTCTGAATTTTGATCACATGACCATGGGGATCCTGCAACGGTTATAAGCGTGAAAAACATTTGTAAGTCACTTTTTTCAGTGCGGTTGTAACTTTGAACAGTCACTTAAACGAACTGTTGTACGTCGAGGACTACCTGTACTCAATCTAACAGGGAGAAGTAAATAATTGCTTTCTTTTTTTCTCCCATAAAGACAATATAGTCTGAAATGCGTTATCAATGTACAGATCTAATTCTACAATTCTTCCTCAGTTATATCTTTTACAACTTGCTGCGGAAAAGACGGAAGCTTTGTCACATTGGCAAATAAGAGTTGCTTAGGCAACAGGCCTTAAGCAACTTAATTTGCTTTGTAGTCCTATTCTTCCAATGTGGAAATATGCTCTGTTAATTCCAGAGCATAACTTCTTACATCTCTACTGTAGGAAACCATGAAAGATCAGTATAGAATAGCTTCTTATCTTGTACATTAAGCCCTACCAAACCTTTCTTAGATTGTTCTTAGCTGGGACAATACTGTTTAGTTTCCTGGCCTCAGTAAAACCATTTCTATGTGAGATTTTATTGTATAATTGCCCTGCTTCCTTTATGGAATTTTTCAGGATCCAGATAACATGGCAATAACCTTGTAATCCCCCAACGTTTTCCTACTACTGCACTTATCTTCTGCAATCATTGTTTTAAAATTGTTGGTGAAGAGGGCAAGAAACAACCAGCAATGCAAACACTGACCTGAAAATAAGCAACCGGAATGGAGTGAGAATTGTTTTTAGAGAAACAAAATGATCCTCTAAAAATACTCTTCTTTCTAGTGCGATATTCAATTGCAAAGGGTGGACACCTCTGGAGGACTTTGTGCCACGTCACAAATAGTTTTCTTTTTGTTTTACATTAAATAGATATCCAATTAAAAACAGTCGATACTTCAGAAGATCTTACAAAAGACTACAGAGATTATGTGGCTCTCTCATGACATATCAAAGGATTTTAAAACATTTTTAAAAACGGATTTGTTTTAATTTAGAACCTCAGTGGAGACTATGTATTTTCCCCAGCAAAGTCTCATGCCTTCTGCAACCAAGTTATTTCCCCTTGGCCTAGCCTTCTCTGAGCTTGCAAAATAGGAAATATGCCACAGAACAGAGCAATACATCTTACTCAAAGTAAGCAGGATCTACTTATAAAATGTTCTTGGTTGCTTCAAAGCACAAAAAGGTCAGATTGCAATAACACACACACACACACACACACACACACAGAGAGAGAGAGAGAGAGAGAGAGAGAGAGAGAGAGAGAATTTTTAAGTATGCTTTAAAATGAACACAACTATCAATTTCAACCACTGTTTACTCTTCTTTCTTTGAAGAAACGGAGTTTAAAAATAAGGAATCTGGGACTTCCTTCATAGGGCATCCAGCATGCCACTGGCCTCTCTTGGTGCCTGCCAGTCTTGCTGTCCACTTGCTTTTTATTTTATTTTTTTCAAATTAAATAAATTCATTTTTAAAAAAATAAATAGGAAGCCAACATAGCCATCCTTCCGAGGTAGGTAAAATGAGGACCCGGATTGTGGGGGCAATAAGCTGACTTTGTATAAAAAAGAACACCGCTTAAGGGGGGCTGAAAGCCCTACCAAGCAGGTATATACAAAAGTATGAAGGTTATTGTTTAACGCATTGTAAGCCACCCTGAGTCTCCGGAGAAGGGCGGCATATAAATCGAACCAATAAATAAAATAAATAAATAATTAGACAAGTATGATCTTCTAGGAACCTTATTTACAAGAATGCCCTCCTAGCCCATGATATTAAAATATTTTTTTTTTAGAAAACAAAAATGGTTTGCTTGCAAGTGTGCCCACCTGACCTGGGAAAAGATAAACGTTAGCCAAGATGGCAGCCAGTATCTTTCTCCAGAAGGCATGACAGAGAAGCGGCTAGGCTTCTGGTAATCAGAAAAAGTCAAACTGTACAATCTTATTGCAATGAATAAAAACAAAGGAATATGAGAGTACTCAAGTCTCCCAGGTTACTGTGTGGCAAACCTCAAGGTTACAATTTTGGAAAAAAATAGGCTTTAGCAATTGGGAGGCTACTGAAGCGCACAACGTATAAGGCAATCTAAAAATGGTTGCAACTGCCGCAGTGGGTTTTTAACATCCTACAATTGTTAATTGGCAATGTACTTGTTAGCTATCACACACATAACATGCATCTGAATCACCAACCTGCCTTCTCTTTCCCTTCTACAAATGTAAAATATCACTGGTTATGGCAAACCTCCTTCCCAGGCTGAAGGAAATCAGTAACTGGCAGATGATCTGAACGTGTTTTACTGCAAGTTTGAAAGGAAACTACAGCCACCTAACTCCACAACCCCCATCTCAGACACACCAACAGCCAAGCCTCCTACAACTGACTCCATCCCATTGGGTTCACAACAGGAAGTGCAAGACCTATTTCACAGACAAAAGCCAGGAAAAGCTCCAGGCCCGGACAAGATAACTCCTTCTTGCTTAAAAGTCTGTGCTGACCAATTGGCCCCTATCTTCACCTGTATTTTCAATAAATCGCTAGAGATGTGTATGTTCCTTCTTGCTTCAAACGCTCTACTATCATCCCAGTGCCAAAGAAGCCCACCATCAAGGAACTGAATGACTACTGACCAGTTGCTCTAACATAATTATAATTATGATAATTATGATAATTAGAACTACAGAAAAAACAATGGCTACCAACCTGCCTTCCACTGAGGACCTGTATACTACACGAGTCAAAAAGAGGGCTGTGAAAATATTTACAGATCCCTCACATCCTGGACATAAACTGTTTCAACTCCTACCCTCAAAACGACGCTATAGGGCACTGCACACCAGAACAACTAGATACAAGAACAGTTTTTTCCTCAAATGCCATCACTCTGCTAAACAAATAATTCCCTCAACACTGTCAAACTATTTACTAAGTCTGCACTATTAATCTTCTCATTGTTCCTATCACCCATCTCCTCCCACTTATGACTGTAACCTTGTTGCTTGTATCCTTACGATTTATATTGATTGTTTCCTAATATGATTTGATTGCTTATTTGTACCCTATGACTATCATTGTGTTGTACCTTATGATTCTTGATGAACATCTTTTCTTTTATGTACACTGAGAGCATATGCACCAAAGACAAATTCCTTCTGTGTCCAATCACACTTGGCTGATAAAAAATTCTGTTCTGTTCTGTTCTGTTCTGTTCTGTTCTATTCTATTCTATTCTATTCTATGTGTTTGCCTTTTAATAAAATGTGTTAATCAGAAAAAGAACCCAGACAGTGGGATTCATAAAGCATATGCTACTGCAAAGACTGTCAGGGGTACAAAATTCAGGTTCATGTTGATTTATAGCTTTATTATAAAAGTTGACGGTGGGCTTGCCGCCTGGGAAGCCAGCAGCAGACTTTCAAGACCCGAGTGCTACACAACAGGGCAAGCTCCCGTCCTTGCCCTAGCTCCTGCCAACTTAGCAGTTCGAAACCATTCAAATGCAAGTAGACAAATAGGTACCATTTCAGTGGAAAGCTAACAGCACTCCGTGACTTCATGCTGGTCATATCACTGCGGAAATATATTTGGACAGCACTGGCTCAACGGCTTTAAAACAGAGATGAGCAATGCGTCCTCTAGTTGGCAGAGTAGTGGAGTAAAATCCACAGGGACTGCTTTACCTTTACTTATGTACTGTACAACCTTCTGCCAAGTTTCATTTTTAACTTGAAAGAAAGGGTTGCTAATGAACATATACTAAGGATATATCTAGCACTGTCATGGAACTAAAAATTAGGGTCTGGCAGTTCAGGCTGGCCAATATACTTAATAATGGATGCTACTCTATCTCATGAAGTTGTAAGATCCTGCAATGCAGTACTAATGCACAAATTTTGGGTTATTCTCATGTAATGCGTTCAACTAGGGATCTTGACAGGAAAGAACTGTACATGTCATAACACTACATGAAATGCTACCGAATTGGAGCTGTTTTATTTGTAAAAGAAGATTAGAAAATATGTAACTGGACAGGCAGTTGAAATCACATAACACACCACACCAGGTTGAGATTTACTTGGTTTTGGTTTAGCACACTGTTTGAATTCAGTCACTGTAGCTTATTGGTAAAAACATAGATAAAATAAATTATGACTTAAGCAAGGGCATAAACCCAGCTTCAGAAATGTCTATGGCTCACTGCTTAACTTAACAAGAAAACAAGAAAAAATGCAAAGAAAATAAGAGAACATAGTATATGATAAATCAAAATTAAGCAGAAGTGTTATTGGGAGCTTTGATTTCAGCATTCAAAATATACCTTGGGGAGAATCTTCATCCAGTTAAAATCATTATTTGTGATTTTTCTCCAAAGTAAGCCACTGCAGATGAATATAAGCAATGAAAAAATATTTTTAAAAAATACTTAAAAGTAAAATCAAGTTTCTCTTAGGAAACATTAATATGCTTCTTTATTACTTAAGATGGCATGTGTACAGATGATTTTTTTTCTTTATTAATATACCTAAGAAATGGTATTAAAATATCCTTAATTATATATATTTTTTCAAAAATGCAATGTTAATTTTTCAGTCATTGCAATTTCCCTTATTTTCAAATGTGACTGATCCAAAGAAAATATATGCTTTAGTTTTTCAGTGCTCTTCAATGGAAAATCTGGAATTATAGGAATTAGTTTAATTATGTACAATTCAATCTAATATGAAAACATTAACTGTTTTAAAAGCGATGTTGAATTAACCAAAAGCAGATTTTTATTTTTTTTTAAAATAAAGACAATTGTTTGCTTTAGTTTTCAAAGGGGTTGAATTAATCAACTATGATCTAGTAACATGGAAAGATATCTGTGAGGGATGCTTTAAATTTAGAAATCAGCACTAAGCAGGAGGTTGGATTTGATGCTCTAAATAGTCTGTTCCAACTCTAGGGATTTGATGATCATTTGCAACCTTTTTATGTATTGTTTTCCATAGCATATTGAGGCAAGATACACCATCAGTTTTATGAACAGCAGGATACATTGCATGTAAATATGGTTCATAATTACTTTCATATCAGCTAATACATCATACCTTAACTAGATGTCTAAGGCTGCCTTTGCAATACAAATCTTAAGCAACAACCATGAGGTTTAAGTTTGAACACTAGAATCATAATATTGGAAGGAGTTACCCTTCTGTTCAGGGAGAAATTCAAATGAAAGCATCTGTGACAGATGGCTGTCCAGCTCCTGCTTTAAATAAATGTCCCCATAGAAAGAAGCCCATCAGCTCCCTCAACAATTAGTTCCACTGTCAACCTGCTTTTACTATTTCCGGAAGTTTTTCTTAACATTTAACTAAATGAATCTCATCCTCTAACTCAGGGTTTCCCAAGGTTGGTGATTTTAAGATGTGTGAACTTCAACTCCCAGAATTCCCCAGCCAGCCATGGGGAACATCTTAAAATCAACAACACTGGGAAACCCTGCTCTAACTGAATCTGTTTCTTGCACTATACAACAATAGAAAGGTTATTTTTTTTTAAAGTAAAGATAGTTTTCTTCTATGCAACAATCCTTCAGGTTCTTAAAAAGTGATTTACAAGCCTGCTTCCCAGTCTTTCTTCAAGCCCGTTTCCCTCAATTTCTCCCTGATCGTCCTTACTGTTCTTCTATTTGTTCCAGTTTCTCTGAATCTATCTTAAAATGTAAGGATCTATTAAATCTTAATATACTTCTTGAGGCAGAGTTTGACCAACACAGAATAGAGGGGTATTCAAAATAAAGTGCTTGACTTCTAACCATTCGATTAATAATTATTCAAAGTGACTTACAACTGGTTCTTGCACTTATGACCGTTGCTGTACCCCCCCAAGTCATGTGATCAAAATTCAGGCACTTGACAACTGCTATGTATTTATGATTGCATTGTCCTGGGGTCATGTGATCACCATTGGCAAATTTCCAACAAACTAAGTAAAGGGGGAAGGCAGATTAAATTTAACTACATGATTCACTTAATGACCACAGCTAAGAAACAACTCACTTAACGACCACATTACTTAGCAATAGGAAGTTCTGATCCCAATTGTGGTCATAAGTCAAAGACTACTTCTATTTTCCAAATTCCTTGAGATACTAAGGGCAGGCATACCTCCTACCTTGGTTTCTGCTTCAGCATATTCACCTGTTCTAAGAATTAGAGTTCTAACACACCAAGAAATTGAAGATGGCTGGACATAAGAAATGAAATGGTTCTAAGCCCTATAGGTTCCTGGATGTGCAAGAGTGATGTCAAAACAATACTGAAACCCCCCTTTCTGAAATGTTATCTCATTCCTTCAGGTAGTTGAAATTCCTAACTGGGTTATGGATCTAATCAAAAACAAGTCAAGATATATTGATACAATAGCAGAGACATCAAAGCAGTGTTCCAATATGTAAGGGACTGCCACAAAGAACAGTGGGGGGGTCAACCTATTTCCCAAAGCACCTGAAGGCAGGACAAGAAGCGAAGGATGGAAACTAATCAAGGAGAAAACCAACCTAGAACCAAGGAGACATTTCCTGACAGAACAATTAATCAGTGGATCGACTTGCCTCCAGAAGTTGTGGGTGCTCCAGCACTGGAGGTTTTGATGAAAAGATTAGATAGCCATTTGTCTGAAATGGTAGAGGGTCTCCTGCTTGAGCAGGGGGTTGGACAAGAAGACCTCCAAGGTCCTTTCCAACTCTGTTATTGTAGTATTATAACCGTGTTTATTCAGCCCTTGCAGGAGGGGCTGTCAAATGACAGAAGCAGCATTTTCAATATCTCTTTCATTAGTAGACCCTCACTGAGGTTCCCAACTCCACTGGTCCAGATATTGGGTGGTAAACTTAAAATTTAATCGGGGGAGATCCCAAATTAAATTCTTCACTTTAAAAATCTTAAGTAATGAAACAGATATTTGCCAGAGACTGCAGATTTCAAGAATATACAGCGGTATATTCAGTACTCGTAGTTAATTGGGTTTAGAAAGTACGATGAGTACCAAAAACGATGAGTACTGAATGAATTTTTTCTCACAAACAATAATGTACTGAGTCACAAGGCAGCCGACATCGACAAGTTCTAGCTTGTGTGTTGGGTATCAAACAAACGATGAGTACGGGGATAAAATTTTCACGTCAAAATGCATTGAGTACCAAGTTTGATGAGTTTCAGAGCAGTTGTGTACCAAGGTACCACTCTAGATGGCATGGAGCTATAAGCAGGTTGATATTACCTAGACATTTAAAGTGCGCCAACGGTATCAGTACCTGTTAAATGACAGCTAAATATGACCCCCCCACCAGGGACAACATGAGTCTGAAATTGGATACCATTACTGGGAAACATTCAGCAGGACCCTAAGCTTCGGCTCATCATGGGTTGCCCACCCTGGGCGGTCTGCCATGGGGGTGGGGGAGGTTGGAAGTGATACAGCCTATAAATATCTAAGGTTTCGACGGCTCAGTGGTTAAGACACTGAGCTGGCCAGCTGAAAAACTGACAATCTGGGTTTGAGACCTGAGTGCTGCGTGATGGGGTGAGCTCCCATAACTCATCCCAGCTCCTACCACCCTAGCAGTTCAAAAGCATGCAAATGTGAGTAGATAAATAGATACTGCTTTAGTGAGAAAGGTTACTATGTTCCATATTTTCATGCTGGCCACACGATGAAACAGAAACATTTTCCCCTCGGCTGAGGATTGGAGCACTGCACCCTTGAGTCGGTCACAACTGGACGGGGGAAACTGCTGAACGTTTATGAATATCTGAATCTTTTTTGAGAGGGGATCTCAACCAACGGGTTCCCTCTATACAGTTCCCAAAGGCTATCCTGGGTGGGGAGTGTATGAAATATAGTCTAAGTCATCTGCACCAGATTAGGGCAGATGGTTATGATGACCTTTTGGTCTTCATTTTGTAAGTCATTTTGTAAAAGCTAACTATTCTACTAATCAACTAACTGACAAATGTAATTCATTACTTGAGCTATTAATAGATTGAGCTATTTCACCTCAAATGCAGATGTTAGTGAGCCCATGAAGAGCTAAGGGATGTGATTTTTGTGTGTGTCTTAGCAAAGACCAATCTTGAATTTGACAGATTATTTACCCACATCTTATTTACCTTCAGCCCAACAAATGAAACAGGATTGCTTCACTTTGCTTCCTGACTTCAAATCAACCCAATGAATAGTTTGAGGGGGAAAAAGAAAATATCAAGAACCTTCATCATAAAAGTAACAGTATTACTGATCAAAGCACAAACCAGCAGAAGTTGAAACTAACAAATGCATATTTAATGAAGAAGATAAAAGCAAATCAAAAATAGCATTTCCCCCCTTTCCTCTTCAGTGTCTTCTCTCCAGTTCCTGGAGCTTATAAAACATTTATCCAAGTGTTGTGGCTCAGTTTCCCAATAAGCCCTGTAGGCAAAGTTGTTGAAGACTAAGGCAAGGAGTCTTAAAAGGGGCTGTGTTATTCAATCAAAATACCCAAGAGTTTCCAACTGTATACAGATAGTCCTCAACTTACAATCATTCGTTTAGTGACCATTCAAAGTTACAATGGCAGTGACTGATGACTGTTTTTCAAACTTACAACAATTACAGCATCCCCATGGTCATATGATTAAAATTTTAAGGCTTGGCAACTGGCACATATTTATGATGGTTGCAGTGTCCCGGGGTCATGGGATCACCTTTTGTAAACTTCTGACAAGCAAAGTCAATAAGGAAGTCAAATTCACTTAACAACCATGTTGGTAAATTAACAACTGCACACACAACTGTGTCAAGAAAGGTCGTAAAATGGGACAAAACTCACTTAACAATTGTCTTGCTAGCAACCGAAATGTTGGGATCAATTGTAGTTATAAGTCGAGGACTACCCATAGAGGCAAACCATAGATGGGAGAAGGCTGCACATTTAATTTGACTACTGGTACTCATACATGAAGGGGAGTGATGGCTCAGTGGTGAAAGATACTGAGCTTGTCAGCTAGAAAGTTGTTGACAGACCAGGTTCAAGACCCAAGGTCTATGCAATGGAATGAGCTCCTGTCCTTGCCCCAACCAAGCAGTTTGGAAGCATGCAAATGCAAGTAGATCAATAGGTACCACTTTGATGGGAAGATAACAGCATTCTGTGAGCCTCTGGCGTGTAGACATGGCATGTAGCTAATGAGTAGGTTGGCTTGGTCACTAAACAGTGAGATACTGGTGAAGTGAGCTGAGCAGCACTTGCATTTTCTGCGTCGCATGAGAAAAGTACATCTTCCTTCTCCTGTCCTTACCACTTCCTATAGAGGGACGATCGAGAGCATTCTGTCATACGGCATTACTGTCTGGTTTGGAAGCATTACTGCTTCGGACAGAAAGGCGGCGCAGAGAGGGGTGAGGATAGCAGAAAAGATTATTTGGCAGTTCACTCCCTTCTATCCAGGACATGACATATAAGCATTGCTTGAGCCGGGTCCACAGTATTTATTGTCTGGGAAAATACACATCCTCTTCACAACCTGTTTTCCTTGTTACCTTCTGGGAGGAGGCTTCGTGGTATCCGAAGCAGAACATCCAGATTCAGTCACAGTTTCGTTCCATACAGTATCAACCTTGTGAACTCTCAAGCTTCCTCTTTCCACTAAGTATTCAAGATGGAGAGTGATTAACATTTATATGTTATGTTAGGATGTAGGTATATACATAGGTATGTATAGAGCATATCTACATGTGCTTTTATGTATGTGCACACTTTTGAGAGCAGGCAACAAAGTTTCGTTTTTTAATGTGTGCCAATGTGCCTACAGTAAAAAAATGACAACAAAGATTATCTCATGCTGGCTACATGACCACGGAAAATGTCTTCAGACAATGCTGGCTCCGTCATCCAAGAAACAGAGATGAGTCAGACATTATTGGACAGGGAAACGTTTACTTTTTTACTCATACACTAAGCTGCACAACGAATATTAAATTAAACCTTAATTTGTTTAACCTTGGCTTGTAAATAATTCACAGGTACCACTAAGCTATATATTGTGGTTTACAAGTATATTGGCCAGATTCACACACTATTGTTAAGCAAAAACCAAACTATTCACAATATTACGTATTACATCTGATTAATATTTGGCTTCTTTTCCTTTTTCTGCTGTATTTATCTCCAGTCTGTGTTTGTTGCTATGGTCTCCTTCCTCATCAGTGTGTCCCTTCACATCATACCTTTCGGCATCCTATTTCCGGTTTCAGGGCAAACCAGTTGCTTTTCCCCACCCATAGCAACAGTGTTCCTTTGCATTTCTAAAAATAAAATGCAGGCATTTAATGCATCTATAAATAATGGCTTCTCAATGCAATTCCCATTGATTGGAATGCTTTCCCCCTAGAAAGAGCATGCACAATTTGCTATTAAACTAGACATAGACTGGAAATGATTTTATTCAGTTCATCATTTCATGATGGGGCAGCAGATAAATGAATAAGTGAGACCCACCCCCTCCTGCCCCGAATAAAACATGCTTTCACCGGGGTTAGGGTTGGGAAAAAATAAATTCACCACTTATTTTTAAAGATTATATTTTAATCTTTAATTTTTTCAGGCCTGCAAGTATCTGCTGTAAACATGAACAGACAGAACAGGAAGAAAAGTCCAGAGTGAATTTTGACAATGTTTCCACCTTCCTTTCACAAACCTAACTAGGTTCTTTTGAAACAAAAATCATGATCCTACTCTGAGTTGCTTGTAACCCTACCAGGGGTGCTTACCTATAGTACCTCCTGGTGTGCACACATTTTACTGTATTTTATGTGTTCAGTTTAAATGTACTGTTTAATTCCGTACACTGCTTGGAAAGGCACTGCAAGAGAGGCGGTAATATAAATATTTTGCGTATACAAAATAAATTCACAAAATTAAATTTAGGGTTTAGCTCAATTTAAATTTAAATTTAGCTCAATTTTAAGGCTGTCATTCTAGTTCTTCTATAATCTCCTTATGTGTTGTAATAATAATAATCCCCAGAATTCTTGTCTAGAAATCTATAGAGGACATCCAGCAAGGGAAGAGTGTTCTAGATCCATCCGCCTCTCTCGGGTTCGTGGAAAAATTGTCTTCCACGAAACCGGTCCCTAGTGCCAAAAAGGTTGGGGACCACTGGATTAATTTAGACTTAGGGTTGATTCAGCAGAACAGTCTTTAAATTCTTCCTTGCTGAACCCTAACCATGTATTACTATAGCAATAACCAAATTGGCAGATAAGCTTCATGGAAATTCTAGATATCAATCCTAAGCAAATCAAAGCTGTCGACAGAAATATTATTATTTTAAAAAAAAACTCTGTTATCTGCTTAAATGCAATCCTATCATCAATCCTATCATTTTAACCACGAGCAGAAGAAAGTCACAATCATCCTAGGTCCCCTAAACATCTTAACTCAGTTGTGAAAACAGCTGGATATAGATAGAATAAAATACAAACAAGATGGAGAAATGAAGGGTTATATCATAGCAGCAGCCATAGATTGGATGCCCTGAAAAGCTGAGAAGTGAGCTAGATGCAGCCAGGTTTATCAGTGATAATAATAACAAGGCCACTCAAATACATCTTCAATATTCAGAGCCTTTTTTTTTAACGTGATGGAATGTCTCAGCAGATGGCAATGCCATAAGACTTTCTCCTGGTTTGGAACGTAAGCAGAATTGGGTTGGGTATACCTAGATGGAAGAACCCTGGGCATACCTACCCAGGTATGCAAGAGACTGGGAAAAGAAAAACAAGGAAAGCACTTCTGTTCTCTTGCCAGGACAATTACAGGGTCCTCTTGTCACCTTATAATAGAATCCTAGATAAAGGGCAGATCAACTCAATAGACAATAGATTTTTATGGCTGCAAATATGAAAACATCTGCCAGGTTGGAGTCATATCACTAATTCTACTTTTTAGTTTTGTTTTATTTTGATATGCTAATTTGTGATTACAATAATTCAATCTGAATTGAGATTGGGTACCAGGTTTGCCCTAAGAGTAGGTTTCTAACCTTCCCTTAGGAGCTGGCAGGCTATAATATCAACAAAATTCGGGGTTAGATGGTAGACCATAGCAGTCTTACTATTGTTTAGCAAAAACAAGGGATCTCCATTGAATGCAACCTTCAATAGAAAAGTCTGTAGAGATTCTCAGTCATCCAAGTCACGGTTGTCCCAAAGGTGCTTTTTCAGGAGGCAATTGGACTTTCTTGTTTTTTCTTTGAAGACGATTCGCTTCTCATCCAAGAAGCTTCTTCAGTTCTGACTAGATGGTGGGGAATGGAAAGATTTATATTCCTTGTAGACAGTTGGTCATTTTCATCCTTTTAGAGAAGCAAAACGTCTTCAAAGAAAAAACAAGAAAGTCCAGTTGCCTCCTGAAAAAGCACCTTTGGGACAACCATGACCTGGATGACTAAGAATCTCTAGATTCTTTTAGCTATGCAAGTTGGGATGAACACCCTTCGAATGGTGTGGGAGTATGAGCAGATTTCCAGAAAAACTGCAGACTTCAGGAACTATTAAGCACTACTCAGGTGACCCTGAGGACAGATAATCCTCCAAGTGCTTCAATGTTCCTCAAAAAGGATGCAAATGACCAGCTGTCTGCAAGGAATATAAATCCTTCCATTCCCCACTATCCAGTCAGAGCTGAAGAAGTTTCTTGGATGAGAAGCGAAGCGAAGTTTTTTCTTTTCAAAGAAAAAACAAGAAAGTCTAGTTGCTTCCTTGAAAAGCACCTTTGGGACCTCAATAGAAAACCAAGATTTCTCTCCTGTTTGGATAGTAAGATCTCGGAGATGTTGCTCTGAAGAAACATAAAGCAGGTATGAGTTATACTTATCATACTCATATCATATGAGTTATACCTATCTCCAGATTCTAGATGTGCTGGGCCTCAAACCATGTCCCAAGTTTCTAAACATATTTTCCATATTAATTAAGAAACCAGCATGTAGACTGCTAAACAATATTTCTATTATCTGGATATCAATAGCAACCCTAGCCTTCCAAGCAACTAAATTGCCAATGTTGTTCTAATCTTTCTAGGTTCTAAGAAAGTCACTGTTACAAGAAGAATAAAATGTGTTATATTTTAGTTTCAACTGCTAATATAGTAAGACTTACATCATCCAATCTTCTGAGATTCAGTGAAACACTAAAATTAAGGAATAATAAATAGCTCTGAGAATCTGGTAGCTAAATAAATGCATACAAAGTGGGCAGGGAAAGGAAAAAAGTAAAATCATAAATAAATGATTTGTATCCCCAAAATCATATAGTTCAATGGTACTGCTTTGGATTTTGTCCTTGTTTAACTCTTCCACTTGACCTACTTATATTGCATTAATATGTATTTGGGATTTTTTTTTCCTCCCATGGAAACAGTAAACTATGATAAGAGAGCAACAAATGTTTTGTACAATCAAGTTATTGCCTCTTATATCATACAGGCAGGCATTCTTGGACCAGCTGTTCAAAGTCCTGAACGGAAATTGCAGATATTTTTTTTTTGCCTTTAAAAATATACAGAAACTCATTTTGTGCAGAATACCACAAGTGATTTTCCACTGCTTTCCTTTAGGATGTTTTCTTGACTTTCTGGTCTAACTACAATCCTGTTGGTCCCCCTTCCAAGTACTAGCCAAGGCTGAGCTGCTTAGATTTCTAGATAATCGGTATCAGTTAGATGTTGCCTCCTAGTTCAGCATTTTGCCTATTTGCCAAACTTAGTTTGGCACAAGGGTCCTAATCTACCTGCCCTTTCTAGCTTAGTCAGCCACACCTTGAAACTTAGGGAATGTTCTGGAATGGCCTGCAATGCCGTAAGTCTATTTAATATCACCTTGAGTGCTTTGAAATGCTTTAGATCTTTAGTTAAGAACACAAAATGGACCAAGAAATATTCTGTTGTGGTTTCCTTTTGGTTTATTTCCTCTGCTAAAGCAAAACAGAGCAAATGCCAGACAATGTTTTATATAAGAAGGCAAGTCCTGGTAACTTCCCCCCCCCATCCCAAAAAATCCTGAAATATATAAAGATGTAGGCCTTATAATTTTCATGAATAGTCAAACCTGCTAAGACAAAGAAACATACGTGCCAATCTTCTACCTTTGATTAATGTATTTAGTGAAAAGGAAGCAAAACTATTTCATTTCAGAAAAAAGACATAAAACCTGCCTAAATTGGGCCTGCAGGCCAGATTCTCCCCACGCTGTCATTAAATTATTGTGCCTTGCTCAGAATCAGCTACTGGGAGAAGGCAAAAGGCCAGTCCTTAGACATTAATCTGCATTTTCTGCTTAAAAGAATGGCCTACATGGCTGTAAAAAAACCCAAAACCCTCCCCTAAATTTCTTCTCTACAATGTTTGTACAATTTAAATAGAAACAGCCAAAGAAACATAAACAGTATCTGTTCAGTTTTCTACTGTGATAGGAAAGAATTCCCAGCATAATGTTTGAATGAAAGGGGGAGAAAAAAACCTTTGCAGCAAGAAAGATCAAATGAAGGCAACATGCAAACAACCCGAAGCATGTATGGTGCAATACTACTTCCAAACCTAAGCTGTCTGAAGGACATTGTCACAAGACAAAGCACTGTTACTCACAATTTTGCAAAAGCCTTCCAAATATATATATATATGTATATATAGGTGAGCATCTGCCCCCACCCCATGGATTGGAGCTGACCCTTAGAAAAAGCCTCAGTGCAGAGCAGCCATCTATTTTCCCCCATCGTGTAACAGGGACTGGTGGTTTGTAAGACAGACATCCACAGTTAAATACAGAGCTATTGTATATTGGTATTATTAAACACTAACACAAAGATGGTATCACAGCACCCTGGGCTCCTTCATGCAAGCTATTCAATGCCCTGTCAGAATGGAGAAGCACAGTACATTAAAACACCAGACCAAATATTTTCAGGCTTAACAGATCACATGCAATTTTTCAATACACTACAATTTATTCCTTAAATACCTTATGTCATCTGCTGCACAATCAGGAAATAAAGAGGTTCCTTAATGCTTGTGTCACCCTCTAAAGTAGCGAGTCCTGCCTGTCATCAGCCTCCATGGAACTTGCCCAATCAAAAGACTCCCAGGGCTTTTAAGATTGTCTACTTTATTCCGCTTGAATACAAACAGACACCCTAAATATTAAACTCCATCAGAACACATTTTTCTTTCCTTCAACTCTTTATCCTCTATCCTTAGTTATTATTTTCCAGGACTGTACATTCATAATGCCAATTGTCAGCCACGACAGGGTGGATTGCTGTAACTTCACAATGCACATAAAATTCCAGGGTTACTGATGATTTCCTGTTTTAGGAAGTCACTGCTTCTAGCAAAATAGCCACCAACGCAAACAAAAATAAAAGTCCTCCAGTACCTTCTTTAAGAGCCTTTGTTCTTCCCTTTGCCATTTCATTACTGCTTCATCTTACTTCCCCACTCCCTTTCCCTGGAGCTTCCAGCTTCAGCATAAGATGCAAAATGTCTGCTCTTTATCTAGGTATACATTTCTTTTCTTTTTTTTAGAGAGAAGGAAAGCGAATTATTATCCAAAATCTAAGGCTGTGAAGCTTTGAGTCAGGAGGAGACATTGCTTACCAGCTGATGCACTGTCCATCCGGTTCCTATTTGAATGTCATTAATGTGAGAGTATTGCAATTTAGCCTACTAGTAATCCACTGGAGTTCTGCAAACCTTTTGAAACAGATCCCTTCCTCTGGATTGCTAAAATGTTCGGCGCAAGATTATTTAATTACCAAAATTCACAGAATGACAGGAAGACGTACAGATGCTAATTTGTAAAAATGTACAGTCTGTCTTAAAACTGTCTTTGACTTCCAGATCAAAGTGAGGTTATCTCATTTGAGCCAACAACAACAACAACAACAAAAAAAAAGGAGACAGAAGGGATAAGAAGTCATCGTGTTGATATGATGGAGGAAAAAGATGTTAAAAGTTTAATAATCAAGTAATTCAAAACAGCTCCCTGCCATATGGACCCCAATTTATGACCATCATATGGGGCCCTCTTCTTTTCTGATTTAACAGTAGCAAGGAAATGTCTTCCTGTAAGGTGTACCAAACAAAGACTGATTATGGTTAAGTCTTTATAAAACAATAGGTAGTTCTAATCCTAGGTCAGCTGAAATCAGTTAAATAGCATTTCCTCTCTTAACTCAGACTACGGGTTATTCTCTAGTGTGTCTCGGTATGCAATCACACATTGTGTTCAGGCTTTGTTACCATGTTATGCCCATGCTCAGATTGTTACACCCTTAACAAGCACCGCAGCTCACCTTGTGTACTTTGCCTTGTGACAATTTTTTAAATGCCAATGATGCCGATGAAGGTTGCACAAGCACAGCAAACCTGAAAGAGTTAAAGGCAGCCCTAATCAATAGGCCTGAAAGGAAAACAGGAGCATGCCTCCTAAAGCTTATTTTGCAAAGGCTTTCATGCACAATTTTACAACAATGCTGTTTTTTTGGCCTTTTACACAGATAGATATACGCAGACACAGATTTCAGGGGTTTTTTTCCCAGAAAAGAAATCCACAATACAACCACAGTTAAAAAGAGAAAGACAGAGACAGAGAGAGCAAAGTAGCAATCCTGAGCCACATGCATAAAAGGGAAATGCAAGCCAACCCATTTTATTTTGCTGTTTAAAAACAAAACAAGCACCAAGATATATCAGTGTCCCACTTAGCAAAGGAAACAATTTTCTTTCTTTCTTCTTAATAAGGGTGATAAACTTCAGCTATGGTCCATTCTTTTATAGCATTACCATTATTATCATTATTTTCTAAAGGCATGAACCAGCCAAAGTTATCAGCCATTGCAAATAGGCACATAACATACACAGAAACCTTTATGACTGTTATATTAGCCACATACCAGAGCTGTGTGTCTAAAGTGTGCATTCACATATTGTTAGGGGATGGTATCTGTTCTGCAAGATCCTCTGCTTTTGGTGCCATGAAGGGAGGGCGGGAGGAAGCCATCTCAATAACTGCATTGTGTTCAGGAGCTGAACTGCCTCAAACCAGTTTCAGCCGGTTCTGGTCACCCTACGTAGAAAGCTATGGCAACCCTCGCTGAGTTGCCAACAAATCCTGAAAACCAGAGTGGTTCAGTTGTTTTCTTCTCTGGTGTGCAGATAATTTTGGTCTGGTTTCTCTCCCCCCCCCCCAGCCCACCCCCTGCAATTTCAATCACAGACCCTTACACTGAGAGAGACAGAGAGAGACAGAGATAGAGAGACAGAAACATTTGACATTTTAGCTTTTTCCCTTTGCCATCCACAACTTACCTCCCAAAACCTGGCTGAAAAGCTGTGTATGTCTTGAAGCTAACAAAGAGAGACCGCAGTTGTTGGTTGTTGTTTTTTTTTAATGCTCACAGGATCTCCTTTGCTGCATGAAGGATACTCGGCCACAAGAGCAAGCAAACCCCCCCACTTCCACTTCTGTTCCCCAAGAGAGGGAGATGCTTCTGTTGAGTGACATACTTTCCCATGCGCTCTCAATGTTGGGGCATTTACAAAAGCAGGAGTTCCATGTTCTCAGACCCCACATCTGTAGAACATTTGGAGTGGTTGTAAAATAGTCCTTGCTCTTCACAAAGGGCTTATGGCCAACCTTGTCTATCCACTTCCAAGTCACTAGTAATTTACACGTACCGTAGCAACAGTTGTTACAATTACAAGGCCTTCTCTTCACCTATGCAAGACCCCTGGTGTTTTCTATATGTGTTGGAACAGCAGCTTTCAAAATCCCCAGTCCTCATCATAATTCCTTCCTTGTGAAAGGAATTCCTTATCTCTGCATCTTTTAACTTACTCATATTTTCATTCAAAGATCTTCCTTCCTTCCTTCCTTCTCATTACCAAAATGGTTTCCAAATCCAGCCTCAACAGCAGTGAGATTCCATAATTTCCATAGACTAAAATCTCCTATTTCCATAATTCAAAACCTCCTCAATGGCAGATTCTAAACTAGAAAACAGAGTCTTATACTGTTTGCCTCCTCCAAGAATTACGGATTACACATAATCATTCTGGGCAGCTTTCCAGTCATTTACTGGTTGTTATGGGAATTTTGGACCATTGGATATTGAAAAATATAGCTCCCAACTTCTCTCACCATTAATCATACTGATGGGACTGTTGTTTATTGTACTTTAACATCTGAAAAGCCAGTTTCCCAATCCCTGACAATCCCTGTCATTCAACACAAGAACAGAAGCCGCCATTTTGATAAAGCTGCCTGTCGCCATCCAGTAGTTTCTGTCATCATTACATAAATGCACCCTATAAGAATTTATGTATAAATTACCATAAACTCTTACCCTTCATTTCTCAGTCATATTATAATGGCAGGACTCATTTGCTGGCTGCCTCTGTAAGAAGGATGCCAATGCAACTACTAGTGGTTGGGTTCAACAGTACATCAATCAACTATATAGCATTCCACCTCACATGGTGGTCCACCAGATGCATTTAGGAAGCCCACAAATAGGACCTCAAGGGACCCCCTTCTTTCCTATTGTGTGTCACATCTTGTATACCATTCTGATCTGCACACCTCAGGAGAGATATTATGGAACTGAAGACGATACAGAAAAGGACACTCAAGATGATCAGGGGCCTTGAAGACAAGATAGAATGATTGGTGAAGTTTGATTGAGAAAAAAGAAATACAAAAATTATAATTAAGTTTTAAAAAATTATATATGGTAAAGAAAGATTAAACTGGGGGTTTTCCATCTCCCACAATATTAGAACTAGAGGCCACCCAATGAAGATAATTAGTAGATTTAAAAGCAATAAAAGGAAATATTTATTCAGGTAGCATGTAATCAATTTACAAAATAACTACTGCAAGATCTGATGCTGGCCATTATTTTATGTGCTTCAATTGGAGATTAGACATACTTTTAAAGGACAGTTCAGTCAATGTCCTCTGGCTCTGATGAATGGGCATACGACAACTTTTAAGTATTAGGTTCAGAGCACCAACAATGGGAGGAGCACCACTGATCTCCTTTCTCTTCTTAGATACATTTGATAAACTACTACAGCAAATGGAATGATGGCTGGAGGGGTCTAGGCCTGATCTATGGATTATTCTCATATTCTTAAATATAATACAGAGATCTGTTTCACAAGAAAGCCCAGATTCACCTCATGCTAATCTCCTCCTGACTCTACATTTGGATTCAACCAACTCCTTCCCAAGTAGGTTGTGCTACAGAATGGGCATCCACCATAGAAGAACAATTTTGCAATGGCAACGATTCCACCAAACAACTGTGACATACATTTCTCCATTATATTCTCTCTACTATTATAACTTTCTCAACAAGGTGCACCCTTTTATGTACCATGGCCCTTCTGTTCCTTTGCAAATACCCCACCTTACAATTATATAGACATTGTTCTGCTGGATAACCATAACCAATGATTGGATATATATTAGTGGAAGCATCCAGTTTGACAAGCAAAAGGACCAGTTTCAGCCTCTATTATCTCCTGTTACATGATGGCAAAGACCATTGTTGTAAAAACTGGCAGATCATTGACGATCAGAACAGATAGTTTCCTGAACTTGTGTCCTCCATGGGAACTGAAATTGGAGGACATTAGCTTGAAGCCATCAGTTTAAGAAGGGCTGGAGAGCATACTGAAAAGCTTGATGGACTGGAATAATGCAATTATTTGAATATTTGCAAATATTCAGCTGCTGCTTGCAGAGCAACTCGTCCATGTTGGTGGTAGTAATGAATGGAAAAAACACCGGACTTATGTCAAATAAGTGGCTCCCACATTATTGTTACATCCCTATTACAGCTATCAGCATGGAAAACAATTTTGTCATTGGCACCTGCATTCACCATCTCTGCATCATGCAGCCATAACCACTTAGAAATGAGATTCTGGAAGCACCCACTTACTACATTGTTATCTCATATTCCTAACCAAGGGCTCATGTCTATAGAGACAGTTTCCCTTCAATAACTCAAACAGGCAGTGACAAATAAGAATTGGCTCAAACTCTTCTACCTAAGTGGATTTCAATCTCAATCACACGTGTCAAGAGTGAGACTCTATCCACCCAAAAATGTTAATTTCAGAATTCAGATGATTCAAAGCCACACATCTAGAATCTTAATACTTCTGTTTCCAGTCCTGTGGTTAACAATATTTGGAAATAAAAAGTTGATCAAGTAGCTAAAATGGGGCAGAAAAGCATCTCTATATAGGCAGATACAAGTACCAACCATGTACGTTCACCAAACAACTAATAAATGGGCCAAGACCACCCAATTCCCTAAGCACCCAGATCATGGTATCTCTTTGTTCATGCTTTGTCATGGGAGGGGGGGGGGGGAGAGATAATATGACTCCCCAACCTGACACCTACAAGTCTTGTGAATATAATAGACGTGTTCAGTGGGGCCTATAACAAAGTAAAGAGATGTGACCTCTTCCATGTGGTCTTCCATATCTGATTTCGGGCCTACCTCCCTTAGCTCCAAAATGTATATAATGCTTTAAATAAATAAACAAACAAAAGCTTATTTGGTTGACACACTATTCCTGTTTTACAGGGCAGATAGCCAGGAACCTCAGCCAGAAATAATGGTAGTTAAGGTGTCGCTATCTAGATTTAAATATAGGGGAAAACTTCTTTAATATCTGTGGTCGACCTATATAGAGTACGTGGGTTCTCCAATTTTTTTTTGGGAAATGTTTAAGAATCATCTGGACAGGCTGCTCTCATAACCCTTCGCTTTCCCTGCATGTTGAGGGGGAAAAAAGCCTTTAACGTCTGCAGCCCCCTCCAAACTCCACATGGCCTGATCCTCTCTTCCCACCTTCATGTCTTCCCAAGAAGGCTGAGAAGGGCCGGCAATTTTTTTTAAAAAAAGCTACCCAGCGTTACCTGAGAGAAATCCTCAGTGAATTTACTGGAGCCTCCAGCAAATGGGCCCAGGCTTGGCGGATGCTCATGGGGAGCAAGGCAGGATGAGGGCCTGAACAAATCCCCCCATGGATACCCCCTTGCCAGCAATGCCTTAAGCTCCCGGTGGCTCCTGCCGGGCTTTGCAGAAACAGACCAAAAAAAAAAAAAAAAAGGCTGCTTTTCGGGGAAGAAGGGAAGCGGGGCTGTCCCGGTTTGCAGAGAAAGAGCGCCTTCTCTGCCAGGCGCCGCCGACCGAGGCCTTGCTCAGTCAACCCATTTCTGCGGCCGCGAAACCAGCTCTTTATAAGGCTTCCAGGCGGGCGCGTTCAAAAGAAATAAAAATAAAAATAAAACCCCTTCAAGCCAAACGCTCCAGCGAGCCCAGTCCTCCGCCCGAAGCCGCCTCTGTGGAAAAACTGGCACTGCCGCCTCTCCGTCCGCGCCTCCGGCCTAAATCTTCGGTGCCTTCTAACCGGGCTGCTTTTTTTTTTCCCTCCTCCGGCCGGCGACAGCACCAACGGGCCGGGCCTGGCCTGGCCTTTTTTTTTCCACGTTGCTTCCCGGTCCTTTCTTTTTTTTCCCCCTTCCCCTGTGGAGGCCGCTGGCGCTTCGAGAGCCTCTAAAGCTGGCGGGCCCGGAGCGGAGCGAGTGGCGACCGCGGCGGCTCCTCCTCGTTGTTCTTTTGCGGGGCTCGGCGATGAGCCATAGCCGGGAAGGGAATCTGGCTGGAGAAGAAGATGTGTGCCCCCCCTCCCCTCCACTACCCAGCCCTGTGTGTAAGGCTCTGCAGCAGCCAGGCCCCGGCAAGGGTGGACGGAGGCGAGGAGAAAGAAAGAGACGAGAGATGGGCATGGGTATCTCTTGCAAAGAGAAGCCCCGAGAGATCCTGATGGTTTCCCCGCTTCCCCAACCCTTCGCATGCAACCTCTTTCCATCACCCCCATGCAAACAGACCTGCTGCTGCTGGTAGCTTTTGGGCAAGAGGCCAGGGTGCTGCCACGCGGGGAGGGGCCGATCCTGCCAGGGTGTTTTTTTCAGACAGACATGTTTTAAAGGGTTTTCCTCCACCCCGCCAAAGGCGCCTTTGCAGCCAGAGGCCTGGCTTTTTTTTTTTTTTTGAGAGAGAGAGAGAGAGAGAGAGAGAGGGAAAAAAAAAGATGGTTGCACATAAAGGCAAGCAGGCAGGCAGGCAGACGCAGGGAGAAGCGAGCCTTTTGCAAGGACGAGGAGGGAGGGAGGTGGGGGGGCGGTGGGGGCTGCCTTTCTGGCTTGGGAAGAAGAGGAATGGATGGGCGTGGGGGTGGGGGTGGGGGGTTGTGGGGGGTGAAGCGCTCTCCCCTGTGGATTCAATTTAAAACTTGCCACTGGAGTGTGAAGAAGAAATGGTGGAGGAGGAGGAGGAAGGGGAAAGGGGGGGGGGAGAGAAGGGAAAGACAACCCCCCCCTCCCCGCTCCAAAACGGCCATTATTAGTGTTCTTCTGAAGCTTCCCCTTCCTTCCCCTCCCCGTCATTTGATAAATCAGGGATTCCCTCTTGTGGAGAAGGCAGAGAAAAAGAGGTGGTTGTTTTTTTTTAAAAGGCATTCAACATCCACCCCCACCCCTTCTTCCATCTCCGGCATGTTTTAATTACCGGTGAGGAAGAAAGGAGCAGCTTGTGGGATGGGGGTGGGGGTGGGTGAGGAGATCTGCAGTCGCTCCTCACTGCAGGGGTGGAAGGGAAAAGCTGATCCTTTCTTTTTTTGGTGGTGGTTATTCCCTCTTATTACCAAAAAAAAAAATAAAAAATAAAAAAAAATCGACATATGTTATATCCTAAGCAGAAAGGGGAAGGGTTGGAGGGTTTGAAAAGAGGTATGCAGCTCTGCAAGGGATACCTCAGTTGATGTTTGCAACTGAAAAGCCAGTGAAATAGGCTGTGATCCACAAAAACACGGGTGATGATAAATGAAAGGGCCCTTAAGGACCTGGTGACCCAAGTGGCTGCTACCCTCTTCCTTTGTAGCCCCCAGATTTTGGGGCCCAACTTTATTTCCAATAATGGCTCTGGACACAGACCTGAGTGCTATTCTTTGCAAATAGTAATAATAATTTAAAAAAGCATAGCTCAGGGCTTGGTTTGGAAATGAGGCCATCAGATTCAGAAAGAGAAAAAAAAGGGAGGGAGGGAACGGAAGGACAGGACAGAGGAAGGAAGGAAGGAAGGAAGGAAGGAAAGATGTGTCAAGAACTTTGGTTATTAGGACCCAAACAATTCTTTTGATGGATGGGAGGGAGGAAGGAAGGAAGGAAGGAAGGAAGGAAAGAAAGTGTGTCTAGAATTTTGGGAATTAGGACCCCCCCAAAAAAATTTTTGATGTGTGAAGTGAAGGTGCAGCCTGTGTCAATTGGTTCCATTTTGAAACTCCTTTTATGTCTTCTGCTTCCTTGTAATTTATTCTGGGTTCTGCACTGTGGAACTAGAGCAAGAGTTTGACCTTTTATGAAATATTTCTAAGATATTTGAAGGGTGCTATTATATCTCCTCTCCTTTATCCTTTCTCGAAGCAAAACAGGCTGTCTCTTTCTGTTTCTCTTCACAGGTTTTAATAGCTAGTCCTGTGGTCATCCTTGCTGACTCTCTCTAAGGTTGTGTGCATTTGTCTGCATCCTTGACAAAAAATGGTCCCCAGAACTGGGCCCAGGAGTTCAAGTGGAAACAGAGTGAGGTAATTTGGAATGTAACGCCCTGTTTTTAAATTCCATGTGTGCCTACTGGTCCAAAGGTTGAAAAGCTTGTTTAACCTGGCCAAAAGCTCTTGTTTTATTGCAGCCACCACTTTGAAAACTCTCCTGGTTACAGTGTTTCCTTTCCATAAGAAAACAAAATATTACAGTGGAGGTAACATTTGTGAGATCAAACTGTAGGAAGTTAGCACCCACCCCTCTCCTAGGAAAATGAAATATTCTAGGAAATATTAAAAAGGCAGAATATTATATTTCCCTGGATGAGAAATGGAGAAACATGTTTTTAGGCAGGAAACAGACTCACTCTTAATAGCCCCCACCATCCTCAATAGCCCACAGCAGATGTCCACACTTAAGAGATAAAGTGATAGCTAGGTCTATTCATAGGCAAATGCCCTCACCCAAGATCCAACAAAGGTAGGATTAGCCCTCTACCTACCTAGCAACAGAACTCACCACATGGCACCTGGGAAGATTACATCATCCCTCAGCAAGGCTCAGCCAAGCTTGGGACTCAGGACAGCCTACAGAGTTGCTCCTACATGGCCCCAAGGGAATCTGACAACCAATCAGAATACAGGCTCAAATTCAAGAGCCCAGAGAGGGCATAACATCCAGGGATTCTCAGCATCTCTCTCCCTTTTTCTTCTTCACCCAACATCATCAAGGCATGTGATCCTGTCCACCATTAAAACCATCTTTCCAAACAGTCTTCATGTTTCCAGTGTCTTTTTCCCCACTTGGAACTGAGCCCAGATGGACATTTCTTCCAACAAAACTAAGTCACATTGTTTAAGTGAATTTGGAAATGTGTTTATTTCTCCCCCACAAGGAGGTGGGAGGTTGTGGAATAAGAGAGATTATACTGGGCAAAATAAATCAGACTGAGTTGATATGAGTGAGATTTCCTCTTTAAGGGTGTTTGTAATTAACCACACACTTTCTCTTTATCCTTGCCTTACCTCAATGTTATCTCAATTGATGCAATAGCGTTGCTAGTATTAAAATCCCTTCATGGTAAATCTGTCTTAGTTTTGGCAAAGCTCTTAAATAAAAGGAGAAGACGCTTTAAATTATGTTCATTGCCCATTTACACAGATATTTTTTTAAAAAAAAGATTGATTCCATGGAGGCAAGAAACACACTGTACAGGTAGTCCTCAATTTATAACAGTTCATTTAGTGACAGTTTGAATTTACAATGACACTACAAAAAAGTGACTTTTGACCATTTTTCCACACTTTGTACACTTTGGTGTACAAATCTGATAATTAAATCAATAAATGATCTTAATTTTTAATTCCATAATGCAAGCATACTTGCAATGATTTCTGATAAAAGTTAAAAGTCATGATAGATTCAGACAACTGTTCTAGAAGTATATGCATGGTTTATCTTCATAAAAACTTTATGAGATTGATATATGTGGCTAAATTACCCAATGCAAAGACACTCACATTGGAGAGGGATCACATTGGAGGGAATCCAATGCTTTGTAAACTACTATATATGTTAAGTTCTGGAAAATACGCGGTCTACTCTGAAACTGTTGATCATGTCAAAATCTGACATGATCGCCAGAATGAAAGTAGGATTCAGAAGAATAAGTTCTGCCCTCCTGATACAGATAGTCCTCGACTTATGACTACAATGGAGCTGTTGCTGTTGGTAAGTAAGACATTTGTTAAGTGAATTTTACCCTATTTTGTGACCTTTCTTGCCACAGTTGTTAAGTGAATCATGGCACTTGTTAATGTTAATGAATAACATGGCTGTTAAGTGAATCTGGCTTGCCCATTGACTTTGCTTGCCAGAAGGTTATAAAAGGTGATCACATGACCCTAGTACACTGCAACCGTCATAAGTATGAGTCAGTTGCCAAGCATCTGAATTTTGATCACATGACCATGGTGCATGCTGCAACAGTTGTAAGTGTGAAAAATGGTCAATTAACTACTGTAACAGTTAACATTACTAGGATCCAAGACTGGGCAACAATGAGATAGAATGACACATTCAGTCCCAATATGTTGTAGTTGGTACTAAAGATTTATGGGAATTCATTTTCAGAACAGAGCAAGTTTAAGCCCAAGTGGGAAAATGAATATTTATATTTTATTTATATTCATTTTCCCAGTTTGAAATTTGGGATTTGGCAAAACTGAGACATATTCCTAACTTTCAGTTATCTGTACATATTGTTTCTAGTCAACTGGCAGATTAACTAGTAATTATTAAATTAATATTTGGTAAAAACTTACCTTTATTCACTGTACCTGTCTTACAGTTATGTATGTGACTTTAATTTCACCTACTCACATAGATTTTCTCATATATTTGGTGAGATGAGAAGGGAAACACAAAGATGCTATTTGGACATGTAGATTCTCTGAATTCTAAAGCCCCGATCTTGGAAAACTCCTATTAAAGTTATGAATATTTATCTATTTGACTTATAACAAAATATTATAAATGTAAATTTGCCCATCTCTGCAAATTTACAGACCATAATGTTCCTAAGCTATGATCAGTTCTTATTGTTATGATGTCGGCCACTGGTTTCTTACCTTTCAGTGGAATAAGTCAGTGGGTTGCATTAGGATCATTACATTTTATCCTCTAAATATTTTATGAAATTGGCTAAACCAAGAGAGGATAATTTCTCAGAAGTCACCAAGTGCCCACTTCTGGATTTGTAAAAATTTCTGAGCTAGGCACCCTTAGTGAATCACCTAATTCTTTCTTTTTTTCTTTTCTTTATTTTGCATAATATTAGCAGGAGCTATTTAGGAGCTATGGATCCTTTCTATGGATCCAAAGACCCCAAATGTCTGACACCACCCAACTGTCATCAATGATGTTCAATTTTTTTTAGTGAGAAGGTTTGATCTTTCTCCAACCTGCAACTTGGTGTGCCCCATTTTAAAGTGATACCATAGAGAAATAGCACTTGGACTTATATACCACTCCATAGTGCTTTACAGCCTTCTCTAAGCAGTAAACAGAGTCAGCCTATTGCCCCCAACAATCTGGGTCCTCATTTTACCAACCTCAGAAGGATGGAAGGCTGAGGCAACTTTGAGCCGGTCAGAATCGAATTCTTGGCAGTGAGTAATGAGTTAGCTTGCAATACTGCATTCTAACCACCGAGCCACCTCTATAGGTCCATCTAAGTAGAACAGATTTGTTATATACTTATAAAAAAAACCCAAATATTACCTGCCCATAATCTCTGCAATTATTGTTTTTTTGTTTTTTTTAATTTGGAATTTGTTTTTTAGATTTATATCCACTCTTTTTTCAAGGAGCTCAAGATGATTTACAGGGGGATCTCCATTTCATCCCCTGAATACAACCTGGTATTGTTTGTTGATCTGAGAGAATAGAAGTCGCCCAAAGCTAGCTGAAGTTCGACTTAAACCTGGATGTCCTCAGTCACAGTCCAACACCTTAACAACTGACTTTCACTTGTTTGCAAATGTATTTAGCCCGTGTGGGCTATGAGCTTAAATCTCCCCCATGAGGAAAAAGCCCCAACTTGGTGGGGGAAGAGTATGAAAGAATTACCATAAACCACAGATCTTCATTTACAGATATCAGAAGGTATCAGGAGATAGTCCTCTGTTTGAAGGGCCACTCATCTAAATCCAAGATGGGAGTTCCATAGCCTTGAAGCTGCTCATCAGCATTTAGGATTTAAGCATCAGCATAGAGCAGATGGTGTCTAGTCATAATCTTCCCACTATAATAAGGTTAATTACAGTAATTATTTATTCTTAGCATTTCTGCCTATTTTTGCATCTGTGAACATATGCAGATTTTATGCAAATTTGGGCTCTTTTTTTGTGGGCAAGAATGGCAGTTTGGTTTCCCCAACCCAGTGGAGGGATGTAGAAACTATTGCTCAATGGAACAGACAAAGCAAGACAAAGCTGGTATTCAGATAAGATATTTCAGACTAGGGCTGTGTTGGCCATGAAAGCATTAATTTTCTTCCCTTTGTACCAATCGATTTTTTTTCTCTTTTCATTTCAGAAGAAAAACACAATTGTTTGTATTCCTGAGTCATATTTTAATATTCCGTGATTCAGACTCAGTGGATATGAAACACACACACAATGAACAGCTGGTCTAGTCCAGCTTCTCTGCTTAGGAAATCTGTCAAAAATGTTTTTCTTCACCTTTTTCTTTGTACTGCTAGATCGGTGGCTTTAGTTTACTCTCAATATATATTAAACATATGCTGCTCATCACGGCATTATATGTTGAGCTCGGGTCTGATAAGATAGTGACCCATACAGATTATCAAGAAAGTCAATGCTTGCCTTTCCCAAATTGTCCTGTCATCAGTTATTCATGCTCACCTGCATGGTGACTTCAAGGAATATTAGTGACATTTAGCTTCATACCCACGTTGTTGTATATCTTTGTTTTAATAACCTGGCTACTCTCTTGAGAATTGACTCTCTTAAGTATAGAGTGTCCCAGTGCTAAGTAATAGGTACTGAGATATGTCCATAATTGTCTCTATTGCATCACCTGAATCTTCCAAGTGGCCTTCAAGGGCAGCCCCATTTAGAATGCTTTGCAATAGTTGAGCCAGATGACTAGGCATGAGTGACTACCTGAAGGATCTTCCCGAATAGGTAAAGTTGTGCAAAAGCCTTCAGGACCACAGCTACTACCTATTCCAAGTGTGAATCCATAAAGACCCTCCAATTGTGAACCACCTTTGAAGGGGGAAGTGCAACCCTATCAAAATGTCTATGGAGATTTTCAAACATCCATCCCATTCTCAATGTCAATGGAGATCTCAGTTATCCAAAACAAAGACAAGAAGCAATGGATGGAAACTAATCAAGGAGAGAAGCAACCTAGAACTAAGAAGAAATTTCCTAGCAGTTAATCAGTGGAGCCCCCAGAAGTTTTGAATGCTCCAACACTGGAAGTTTTTAAGAAGAGATTGGACAATCATTTGTCTGAAATGGTATATAGGGTTTCCTGCCTGAGCAGGGGGTTGGACTAGAAGACTCCCAAGTTCCCTTCCAACTCTGTTGTTCTGTTCTGTTTTGTTTTGTTTTGTTCTGTTCTGTTCTGTTCTGTTCTGTTCTGTTCTGTTCTGTTCTGTTCTGTTCTACTCTACCTCTTACTCTTACTCTTACTCTTACTCTATTCTACTCTACTCACAGTCCAATTGCCTTTTGGGAAAAAGGGCACTTTTGGAACAACCCTATTGAAAGGCAAAGGGAATATTTCTATAAGTAGGTGGCCCTAAAACTACCAACCACTCAGTCGTGATAGGACTGATTTGGGGACAGTTCCTCCCCATCAAGATCCAGGCAGGTATTGGAACATGTCTTCGACAGTCTCAGTTGGATGTCCTGGGGTCAAAAGAAATAACTAAACCACAAATCCCAAGTAGATATGAATTCAGATAGATGTCGAATACAGGGGTGAGCTAGTGTAGCCACTCTGCAAAGAAGAGGCCTGCAGGGATCAAGTTGTACTCAACCAACACTCTGAAAGAAGGAAGAAAACCATCACAGAATTCTAACCACTAGAGAGAAGTTGAAGAGGATACCTTTGTTCAAAGACCAAGGAGAACAAGGATGGATGTACCAACTCCATCTCAGTCAACTTGGCTCTGCCTCAATTCATCACTAGAATTATATTGGACCAAAAGGCCATTTTGGATATCCTAAAGAAAAAACCATTTCAGATAACCTACAGAGAATCAAAGGCAGGTATTTGTTCAGCAGGCCTGAGACCACGGGTGGGCTGCTGGGGGTTTGCAGGGGTTCGGGAGAACCCCAAATCCCACTCCTGGCTGGCCCCTCCCCTCCCAGGAGTCCCCACGTGCCTGTTTTGGATGCAGGTAAGTGCAGGATGCATGCGGAGGCTCGGGGAGGGTGAAAAACAGGCCTACCAGAAGTTCGGGAAGGCCGGAAATGGGCCCCAGAGGGCCTCTGGAGCCTGGGGAGGCTGTTTTCACCCTCCCGGAGGCTCAAACAAAACCTCCAGAGCCCAGGGGAGGCAAAAACACCCTCCCCCCGGCCGTGTTGCAGGAGGCAGACTAGGCCACGCCCACCATGGCCACGCCCACCCAGCAACCTTGCTAAAAGTTTTGAAGCCCACCCCTGCCTGAGACCTTCTTCTTTTGCACCTGCAACAGCAAAATGTTTGTATTATGTGCTATAATACATTATGAGGTTGAAGATCTGCAAGAGTGGCCAAACGAGAACATAAACCAAATGGTAGGCATATGGTAGGCCATTACAGGCTTTAACAAAAAAGAAAAAGAAAAGAAAAAAGAGCCATCTGTGATATCAGCTGTGAATAGTAACACCAAGAAGACATGGAAAAGATACACCCAAGTGATGAATAATATGAGACCAAAGGTGGCATAATAATTTTCAAAAAAAATGTATTTTATTGTTAAAATAATGAAATACAAGGGAAAGGTCTGTATTAGATTGTGGCAGAAGAATTAAAAAAAGACACAAATTCTGAGCATAAATAAACGTGGAAAAACTTCCCAGTAACACATTTGCTAATCACAACATAGATATTAAAAATATTAATACTTTGCACTGAAAATCATCACTACTGTCTATCTTTGGCCACATCTTTCCTAAAACCATATTCCAAATATCTAAATTTGTCTAGCTATGAAATATGTGCTATAACATAAAAAGAAACCATTCCTGCTTAATATATACTGTCCGTGTGGCTGTTGCTTCCCATTTTGGTCTAAAATTGTGCAATCTGGTATTATCAGCAACTTTACACTTTCCCAGTGTAGGGCCAAAATTTGTCTTTGCAGCTGGCAATATACAATATGTCTTAGTAAATTGTGATTGTTTTTAATCTATTTTTTATCTTGAATAACACTGAGTAAAAAATAGCAATAGTACTTAGACTTATATACCGCTTCATAGTGCTTTACAGCCCTCTCTAAGAGGTTTATAGAGTCAGCCTATTGGCCCCAACAATCTGGATCCTTATTTTACCCACCTTGGAAGGATGGAAGGCTGAGTCAACCTTGAGCCAATGAGACTCAAACTGCAGAATTAGCCTGCAATACTCCATTGTAACCATTATGCCACTGCGGCTCAAAAAAAAATTGAGACATCAGTTCAAAAAAAAATTGAGACATCAGTTCAAATTTTATTTTTAGGAATTCCTGAATATTTTCATGCATTTCTTTCTAGTGCTTTTGAGTCTTTTTACATATATTATAATAGTCTTTTTGGTTATAGAATTTCTAATGTTCATTGTCATATACTTGGTCTATCTCGGTAATTATTGACAGTGTTATATATCTAAAACCAAATTTTCCGTAAATTATAATTTGGAGTAAATGTTGCCGAAGTTATTTCATAGCTCTTTGCATTGTTGTACTGTGATTATTTCTTTTAAGTTTTGCATCTACTTCATCATATATTTTTTTTGTTCCGTCCCTGGGTTATATTTTAATAAAGATGTGGCATAGTGATTAAAGCATCAGATCAGGACCAAGGAGACCAGGGAACAGGTAGCCAAAATCACTGGTGACTCTGGGCCAATATTTTCTCTCAAGTTGTCCTATCCCACAGAGTTGTTGTGTGGGAGGAAAGAGTAGGCCACCTTGGAGGAAAGACAGGATAATGTAAACCATTAACAACTACTACTAAGGAGGACAAAATGGATCAAGCTAGTTGCAAAAATAACATCCTATCAGAGTTGATGCAAAGGGGGTGTACAATCTATGAGAAGAGCCAACTACTGAAATTCTGGATGAATTGATTCTTAGGATGAAGAGGGGAGCTATTTGGTGCCTGTGTCTTTCCTATGTTCTTAAGTTGGCTAAAAAAGCACACGAACATACATTGCTCTGCCTTCACAGCCAAGCTAAGGGATTGCCCAATGGTGCTTTCCTACATATTTAAGAAGAGCTAGTTTCAGGAAAGTGTTTGTTCCCCTACAAATCTGTAACTTAATTAGCAGGACCAATGAACTCCCAATTGCTCACCATAGAGACAGGGAGGGGCTCTGTGTCATGAGTTAATCTGGTTTTCCCAGTTGATGTAGTAATAGACGAATATCCCAAAGGTGCTTTTCCAAGAGGCAACTGGACTTTCTGGTTTTTCTTTGAAGACGTTTCACTTCTCATCCAAGAAGCTTCTTCGGAGCTGAAGAAGCTTCTTAGATGAGAAGCAAAATGTCTTCAAAGAAAAAGAAAAAAAAAGTCCACTTGCCTCTTGAAAAAGCACCTTTGGGACAACCATGACCTGGATGACTGATTTTTTTTTTTTAAAAAATTATTTAGTCTTCTATACCGCTTCATAGTGCTTTACAGCCCTCTCTAAGCAGTTTACAAAGTTAGCATATAGCATATTGCATATTAGCATATTGCATTAGCATTAGCATATTGCCGCCAACAATCTGGGTCCTCATTTTACCCACCTCGGAAGGATGGAAGGCTGAGTCAACCTTGAGCCGGTGAGATTTGATCTGCTGATCTGCTGAACTAGCAGTCAGCTGAAGTAGCTGCCGTACTGCACTCTAACCACTGCGTCACCTGGGCTTATAGACTGAGAATCTCCACTGACATTAATAGATGAATATGCATCAAAAAATCAGAAAACATGCTTGGGACATAGTCTGCTGTTGATTCTGATATTGTTTTGCTCCAGCCTTAATTGCTCTTGGATTCTGGATCCAATACCTATCTTCATTCCCCCCCCCTCCCGTCATAACTGTTGGAACAGCTCAATAGTATGGGACCATGATGGCGACCCTACGACACGCGTGCCACAGGTGGCATGCGGAGCCCTCTCTGCAGGCACGCAAGCCGTCGCCCCAGCTCAGCTCTGCCGTGCATGCACGTGTGCCTCCTACTGGCCAGCTGGTTTTTGGAACTCTGCCGTACATGCGCGGGGGACAGGGCACATGTGGGAGATGCGCAGGGGGTGGGGTACACATGGCATGCATGCATGCGCAAGGGGTCAGGGTCGGGTGGGTTCTACTTACCTTTACTACTGGTTCGCGGCGGGAGTGCGCACACACTCGCTTCACTCGCGCACACGCGCTTCACCCATGATGATGTCATGGCAAATGGGTGGAGCCTCCTGCCGTTTTTTTTTTTTTTTTTTTTTTGATTTATATGCCGCCCTTCTCCAGAGACTCAGGGCGGCTTACAATGCGTTAAGCAATAGCCTTCATACTTTTGTATATTTATACAAAGTCAGCTTATTGCCCCCACAAACTGGGTCCTCAGTTTTAATTAAAACTGAGTTTTTATTAAAACCGGTTTTAATACCGGTTCTATAGAATACCGATGCTGAAAAGGTTAGCCTTTGGTATAGGGCTAAGAGAAGTTGAGCACAAAACATGCTTTCTGGTATAACTGATGTGAAATGTGTGACCTCTAGTGGAATAATTTGGGAATGCATGCATCACCTAACAGAACTGAAATTACAGGAATGATGTCATGCCTCAGAAACTGAAATGTGTCCATTCTCCTTCCATGATTCTCATGCATACCGGTAGATACTGATAAACTTGCCAAAAATATTGCAAGTTACAGTTATTTAAACTTTGCTCCCCAAATTAAGGATTGTAAATGTTTCAGGCTTTCAATGCAGGTATTTAATTCCTGCAGATATCAATTCTAGAGACATTAGCATTAGGCTTGTTTTTTGTGTTCAGATACTTTAGCACACACCTCACTGAAATCAATGGGATATCAAAAGATTAAAATTCTGGAGAATTCTGGGAGTTGAAGTCCACAAGTCTTAAAGCTGCCAAGTTTGAAGACCTCTGGGTTAGACAATGACAGTTTAGCAGGCTAAATACTCCTTAGCAGCATTTCCAACCAGTATAAGATGGCTCACTCTGAGCTTTCTGCAATGTGATTGAATGTATCAGTCATGTAAGGAATAATACTTTACTTCCGGAATATTCCATTTTTAAAAACAAAGTGAAAGGAGACAGTGATGTTCCTGGAGCACAGTTGCAAGAAGTCAGGGATTCAAACAACAGGACTGTTGACTGAGATTAAGCAGATAAACTAAGAAAAGAGTGCAACTCACACACCATCTTAATTTTTCTTTAAAACATTTCATTTGTTAATCAAGGCTATTGGGATCAAATTAAAGAGCCCTGGCAGGGCAGTGCTTAGAATGCAGTACTGCAGGCTAACTCAGTCCACAGTCTGGAGTTTGATCCTGATGGATCTCAAGGTTGACTCAGCCTTCCATCTTCTTAGGTTGGTAAAATGAGGATCCAGATTGTTGGGGGCAATAGGCTGATTCTGTAAACAGCTCAGAATGCTGTAAAGCACCATGTGGCAGTATATAAATCTAAGTGCTATTGCTATTAACAGAAAACATTAGACAGAAAGCAGCATTGTTATGGCCAAGAAGTCTACAGAAGGCTAGATCAATAGTGGCATCAGAATCCATTCTGGAGAATTGGGTGGATCCAAATAGTCTGTCAGGGAATTGCGTAGCAGCTGTCCACATAAAATCAGAGACACTGACACGAACTTGTAGTTTTATATAAATAAATATATTTTACATTAATATTTACGGCAGGCGAGATAGTCAGCTCCACAGGAAGACCATGAGTAATTTTTAAAACAGCACACAGAAGCAAAAGGCAGGAAAAGGGGAAACTCTCCCTTTACAATAACCTATCATAGCATAGATTGCCTCATGCACGAGCCAGCACTCTCAAACCAATCAACTACAACTCTGTTTTGACCCATTGTACACTTTACTGTTCCAGCTACCAAATTTAATATCCTAACATAGTCCTTTGAAGTTGAGTCCCAGTGATTCAATCTGTTGAGAGGGGGAAAAGTACTCCATCCCAAAAGGCAGGACTCCTTAAGGTTGTGGAAAATTTCATTGCAAAAAGTATCTATTGGGAGACATTTTTTTTTTCTGGAGTTTTCAAGAGTTTCCTTGGGATTGAATGGAATCGCGGGAGGCCAGAGATGATGGAGACCGATACAGAGAGGAAAGACAGGATACAGATATTCCTTGACATGTTTGTTTATTTAGCAACCATTAGAAGTCATGATAGACCCTGGAAAAAGAACCTATGACACGGATCTGAAATTCACACAGTGCCTTCACCGCCAACCCCCCTCCAGTCACATTTAAGACTGTTTGCAGGGCCCTACAAGTCAGATGACTAATTTACAATGTTTTTGTTGGAATTTGACATTTATTTCTGATTTCTGACAAAAAGCCAGTCCATAACAAACAATGGGTTTGCTTAAAAACAGTAGCATTTGCTTAACAATCATGGTGTTTGCTTTACAACCATCAGCTGCAAAATTTAAAAAAAAAGTCATAAAATCGTGTGTGGTCATGTGGCGTTTAATGACTGTTACATCTTACAACCGTAATTGCAGGCTCAATTATTATCGTAAGTCGAGGACTGCCTGTATTCATATCCACCACCTTACAACTAAAAGAATGCTCCAGTCCCCACCCCAAGGGGAATTTCATCAAAATGCTTTTCTCTTTTGCAAGAAAGTTGAAAAACATATTCCCTTCATCAGACTGAGAACCAGTAATAAAAAGCTGCAGGGGAAATGTTCTGCCTGGGTTTTACTTCAAAATCACCAATGACCCAGACTGACCTTCATGCTGCAAGAATGTTATGCGATGATCTCAAACACTTACCAAGTTTTTACTGTGATGGGAATAGCAAGAAAATTGCTGGAGCAGCCAGAAGACTATTTTAAGATCTTAAAACTTTTCCCCTCTTCCTCACAATACAGTAATTTCTTTTCTGTTTTAATATTAGCTGTTTCGCGTTCCCTATGGGTAGAAAGGCAGGGTATACATGTGAAATAATTAAGTGAATTACCCATAGCAAGATCAGTTCAAGTAGTAGTGATATTCTTTTACAGATTAAATGCATCTAACTTGGATGTATTAAAAATACATTTTTAATTTTAAAACCAGCATCTTTATAATACAAACTTTCCCGAGGATACGAGAGATGGCAAGATTTAACATCTATTGGAAATTCTCTTACCTTTCTAAAGAAATGTTTAAAGCGCCCAAGCCTTTTTGCAATGTTAATGCAGTAGCAAAAATTAAATTTCATGAAAAAGGGAGTCAGTTCATGAAAAAACAATGCACTATCATTTTCCGGGTTTGTCTGATGTGAGTTATGTAAAATAATATTCAGGTATTAACTCATTCTTAAGTAGAATCTTTGACATGGTCACTAAGAGTCAACACTGACTTGATAGCATATGATGAACTAATCAAAACATATCCAGACTTCAAAAGCAATAGCTACTTAGTCCCACAAGGTAATAAAAAAGATAGAGGCTGTTAAGCATAAAACCGAAGCATTTAAATCAAGGGTGCCCACCTTTGGCAACTTTAAGATTTGTAGATTTCAACTCCCAAAATTCTCCAGCCAGCCATGGGGAATTCTGCGAGTTGAAGTCCACAAGTCTTAAAGTTGCCAAGGTTGGACACACCGATTTAAAATTAAATGTAGAAAAATTAAAGTTCTTGGAAATTTCACAGCAGATCAACATATTGGAATTAGATTCAGTCAATCTCATGCTGATGCTTATGAACATTATGCTAGGACAGGTTCCCTATTTTTGTGTGATACTGTGTCGTAAGTATTCTCAACTTGTTGTCCTCTATGATAGTTGGCAGCTCATATTACCTTCAGCCACTTTTAGCTGTGCAGCCCTGGCAAGATTGAGCGGCTTAGGGTTTTGAGAATCTTCTGGATCTAGGAATATATACCATTTTTAGTTCTTGATGGGATGGCACTGCCCCCAAAAGACACTGTGTACAATCCACGGTTCTTCCTGAGCACAAGGAGCAGATGGTAATCATGGCTAGAAGAGCCTTTGTGCAACTTTGTGTTGTGTGCCAGTGGTGCCTGTCCCTGGATTGGCAAGCTCTATTCTCAGTCACTCATGTCTAGGTCACCTCTCAAATGGACAACTGTGATGCGCTCTACATGGAGCTGCCATTGAGAAGTATCTGGAAGCTTCTGTGATGCAAAATGTGGTGGCCCAGACAGTTATGCCTGCCCCGTGAAGGGCATGTTACACCTCTGCACAGCAAGCTGCTATTGTGGTCCACCAGCAGCCTGCAGAGCTGGCAGCGGAGTCAGACAGTGAGGAGGCTGGGGAGGAACATGGGCCAGTCCTGGAGTCTGGGGAAGGCCCGGATGAGGGCTCTGCGTCAGAGGCAGAGATGGGGCCAAGGCCATCTGGGAACGATGCACAGACTATGGAGCCTCCAGAGGTGGACAACAGAGAGGCAGAGGAACAGGAGGAGCCTGTTCCTAGTGCACATATGCGAAGAGCTGCCAGAAGGCAAGAGCAGCTAAAGCCAAAAGGCCGACTTGGGAGTAAGGCCAGGAGATGATTGGCCACTCCCATAAGGCTTAAAAGAGCAGCAAAGGCTCTTGGGCTCTTTGTAGGAAAGCAACGTTGCTACATTTGTTTCTTGTCATCCTCTCTTGTTTCTGAACTTCCTGGGGATTTGCCAAGAAAAGCCTTTGGCAGGGTGCCAAAGAAGACAGGTTCGCGATAAGGCCAAAGGACTTTTTCTGAAGGACTTGTTTTGGAATTAATTTGGACTAAGCTGAGAATGAAGTAATTCTCAGCTGTTCTAATAAAATATGTTTGTTTAGAACTGATTGTGTCTGGTAATAACTACTTGGACCTATGTCACAACAGCTGCGCTGGTCGCCTGTCTGGTTCCAGGATTAATTATTGGTGCTGGTTATGACCATTAAAGTGCTACATAGGGCCAGGTTATGTCAGGGACTGCTTCTCCTCAGTTATATCTACTTCCCATTATATCCCATGAGGCCCAGCAGGAGGGGGTCCTTGGTCTAGCAGGACCCAAGAGGAGAGCCTTTTCTACTTGGCACATGGTCTTTGGAACTTCATCCCTCCAAAGGGAAATTGGCCTCAACTCCACTGATCTTGAAGGCCCTCAAAACTTGGTTTTGTCATTGGGGCCTGGCCTGGGGATCCCATGGAATATGGAGCCTGCAAAATGGACATCCTATCTATAGGTTTTGAAATACACTTTCCTGTGTTTTTGTTTTATTATACTTTTAACTGTTTTAACTATGTTTGAATGATTTTGTTTTTAATGGTTTTGTGGTTTTTTTTGGTTATATTAATTGTGTATGCCACTCAGTTCCATATGTGAAATGGGTAGCTACGTAAATCTAATAAATAAATACATTAAGTTGGTGGCAATGATATGCCAAATTCACATGAAGAATGCCAGATGCTGGCAATTCAGTTGTTTTGTCACAATCTCTGCTTCAGATAAATGACCATGAGTGTTTTGGTCTGCCTGTGGCTGTGAGCTTCTGAATGCATCTAATTGGCTCCTCTGTGACAAAATATTGCACCAGAGAACATTGGCCTGAGGAAACACACCATGCTCTGCAGATGGCCTTATGGACTGAAGCTGAGCTTTGTTATAAATTTTGCAGAATTTTTCTACTCATTACAACTCCACAGAGAGCATCACGAAGATTTTAGAAAACAGGATTGTATTTCAAATATCAAGGAATTAGGCACACTAAAAAATGGAGCAGTAATAAATGACTGGAAGATGTTCCTAAACTGATAACTTCCATTATAGTAGTATTACAATCCCCATAATAACCAGGTAGCACAGACAACATACCAACTAGCAATGTTGGTAACTGTAATGTAGAGTCTAATGCAACAGGTGTCAACCTGCAAAATGACTTCAGCTGAAGCCATGCTTATTTTTTATTTATTTTTATTTTATTTATTTATTTTGTCAAGTACATATTAGATAATATATATAAGGCTGAATTGAATACATAAAATGAATACAAATAAAGGGAACATTAGGACAGGGACGGTAGGCACGCTGGTGCTCTTATGCACGCTCCTTACAGATCTCTTAGGAATGGGGTGAGGTCAACAGTAGACAGTCTTAAGTTAAAATTTTGGGGTTTTAGGGATGAAACCACAGAGTCAGGTAGTGCATTCCAGGCATTGACCACTCTGTTGCTGAAGTCATATTTTCTGCAATTGAGTTTGGAGCGGTTCACTTTAAGTTTGTATCTATTGTGTGCTCAGGTATTGCTGTGGTTGAAGCTGAAGTAGTCATTGACAGATAGGACATTGTAGCAGATGATTTTATGAGCTACGCTTAGGTCATACTGAACATGGCGTAGTTCTAAGTTTTCTAAGCCCAGAATTTCAAGTCTGCTGGCATAAGGTATTTCGTTGCGAGCAGAGGAGTGGAGGACTCTTCTTGTGAAATATTTCTGGACATGCTCAATTGTATTAATGTCCGATATGCAGTGCGGGTTCCAAACAGATGAGCTGTATTCAAGAATTGGTCTAGCAACTGTTTTGTATGCTCTGGTTAGTAGTGTAATATTACTGGAGACAAAGCTACGCAAGATTAGGTTTACAACTCTTAATGCCTTTTTGGCGATGATGTTACGGTGGGCTTTGGCACTTAGATCATTAGATATGAGTACTCCAAGGTCCTTGACAGAGTGAGGGTCATCTACAAGGTCGTGTCCACTCAGCTTGTATTGTGTGTTCTGATTCTTTTTGCCAATGTGTAAGACAGAGCATGTGTTGGTTGAGATTTGTGGTTGCCAATTGTTTGACCCTTCCGACACAAAGTCAAGGTCTTTTTGAAGCGTAGCAGCATTATCGGTGGTGTTAAATAGTTTTTCATCATCAGTGAAGAGAACGCAGTTGCTTATAGTATGATCGCAGAGGTCATTTATGTATAGTATGAAGAGTGTTGGTCCTAGAACACTGCCTTGGGGGACACCGCTATTAACAGGTGCAAGATTTGATAGGGCGCTCCCTATTTTGACCACTTGTTGTCTGTTTGACAGGAACACGGCTATCCAATTATGTAGGGGTCCGGAGATGCCATAAGATTTTAGTTTTAGAAGTAGTATGTCATGTACTTCTGCTTCATTTCTTGGTTGCCATTCAAGGGGGAGAGCATTGGGGGGGGGGATTCAGGAATGTAGTGCCTCAGCCGGCTAGTCATAACATCTCCCAGGTGGCTTCTGAATCAAGGTCATTTTAACAGACATTTGTTGAAGTTGAGCAGGAACCTACACCTGGACTGATTGGCCCATGTGACCTGAGAGACAAAGGTGGGATGGGGAGGTCTTATTCTTTTAACTATCCCTAGGCGTGGGAATAATTTAGCACTAGCTTCACCTTTCTAAGTGCCGATATGATGTACTCAATAAAGTGTCAAGAGTCCTGACTTCTTGAGTTCATTACTCAGAATGATGACAACAGGACTTTGAGAAGAAACTATCTCAAAGAGCTCTTCAAGTTTAGACTTGGTCATTGTTGGGGTAGCCCGTGTGCTTAACCATGCTGAGGGCCAAGCAAATGAGTTACTTCAGATGCTGCTGTAGTTTAAATGAGGAGGGCACTGAATTGACTGGAGTTGGCTGGGAGAGCCCTGAATGATTCATGCTGTCCTGTCTGTTCCCAGCATCTCACGTTTGACAGGAATAAAAATGATTAAATGGTCAGAGTAAAGAGATTTGGAAGTTTGCCCCCTGCAAAAGTTATTTAGATGGCTACGGTAGGATATACTCACTTACTTCCTCTGTCTATTCAAAGGAGCTACTGATAGAAAATTGAGAATATATGCAAAAAATTAGTCATCAAAATAGTCTCTAATCAGTTAACCTGTGCAGGTACCTGTAAGGTAAAGGTTCCCCTCCCACATATGTGCTAGTCGTTCCCGACTCTAGGAGGCAGTGCTCATCTCCGTTTCAAAGCCGAAGAGCCAGCACTGTCCAAAGATGTCTCCGTGTTCATATGGCCGGCATGACTAAATGCCAAAGGTGCACGGAACGCTGCTACCTTCCCACCAAAGGTGCTCCCTATTTTTCTACTTGCATTTTTACAACTGTTTTCTGTTTACAACTGCTAGGTTGGCAGAAGCTGGGACAAGTAACGGGAGCTCACCCTGTTATGCGGCACTAGGGATTCGAACCACTGAACTGCCGACCTTTCGATTGACAAGCTCAGCGTCTTAGCCACTGAGCCACCGTGTCCTTATGCAGGTACCTGCAAGTTGGCATAATTAGGCAAAATGGCCCAATACTGATCTGGACATGCCTTATACTTCGTTATGCATCCCCTGATTGGACTAATCAGCATATCTGCATATGTTGCCTAAGCATCTGTATGTGGGTGAGGGTCTATTCAGTGTGTTTTATTTGTGTAGCACATACGTTTGAGGGCCTTACCCCATGTAGATGCATGTATTGCCTCTGTGTGTTTTTGCTCTCTGGTGTTGTGTTTGTGATTCCTTCCATGTGTATATGCGCCATTCTGGATCTTGGCAACATTTCAAACTGCTCCCGCATCTGCTTCTCCCATTAAGGTGCAAAAGAGGATCCCCCCCCCCAAGATTCTATTCTGTAAACCACAACCAGATCCAACTTATTTTTTACCTTGATCTTTATTTTGCTAGTTTATCCTGGTTTCGGGGTGCAGTATCATCAGTATGCTGATGATACGCAGTTGTACATCTCCACCCCGGACCACCCCAACGATGCCCTTGAAGTGATGTCCCGGTGCCTGGAGGCCGTACGGATCTGGATGGGAAGTAACAGGCTCAGACTCAACCTGTCCAAGACCGAGTGGCTGTGGTTTCCGACGTCCCGATATAGTCAGCTGGTGCCATCGCTGACTATTGGGGGCAAATCATTGGCCCCCACGGAGAGGGCTCGCAACTTGGGCGTCCTCCTGGATTCACGGCTGTCTTTAGAAGAGCATATGACAGCCGTGACCAGGGGGATTTTTTATCAGGTTCACCTGATTCGCCAGTTGCGTCCCTTTCTGGATCGGGACTCCCTACACACGGTCACTCATGCCCTCGTCACTTCCCGTCTGGACTATTGTAATGCTCTCTACATGGGGCTCCCCTTGAGGAGCATTCGGAGGCTCCAACTGACGCAGAGTGCGGCCGCATGGGTGGTTACAGGAGCGACATGGCGTTCCCATGTGACACATCTACTGCGCGAGCTGCACTGGCTCCTGGTGGTCTTCCGAGTGCACTTCAAGGTCTTGGTTACCACCTTTAGAGCGCTTCATGGCTTAGGATCTGGCTATTTATGAAACCGCCTGCTGCCACCAGTAGCCTCCCACCGGCCGGTTCGCTCTCACTGAGAGGGCCTCCTCAGGGTGCAGTCAACCAAACAATGTCGGTTGGCGACCCCCAGGGGGAGAGCCTTCTCTGTGGGGGCACCTACCATATGGAATGAACTCCCCCCAGAGATACGAAGGATCCCGGACCTACGCACCTTCCGCCGCGCTCTTAAGACCTTTTTATTTAATCAGGCTGGCCTGGCCTAATTTCTCCTTTTAATAATTATGTAATTTTGTAATTTTAACTTGTTTTAAATTATTAGGGTTTTAAATATTAAGGCCAAACTATTTAATCAGATTTTAATTGTTTTAAATTTTGTATGCATATTGTTTTACTATATGGCTGTTCACCGCCCTGAGTCCCTCGGGAGATAGGGCGGTATACAAATCAAATAAACCTAAACCTATCCTGCCAGACAAAATTTCGTCTCTTTCCAATCTGGTTTTGAACAGATAAAAGCACAGAAGGATAATGCAGAAAGTATCTCAAAATCCTTTACACAATTTCTTTGCAACATTCTGTTGCCTTGAAAAGGATAAAGTGCCCTGCATTGTGTGCATGAAGTAGAAATAAAAACTCAAGTCAAGGAATTCTTCAAAACTGTTATATTTGGATTTTGGTGAATATCTTAAATTAAGAATGTTAAAAAAAATAGCAAATGCAAGAAAAAGCTAGAACAAGAATTCATTTCTTTACTGGATATTTCCAAACCTTTTTTGGGGAACAGGCCAATAATTATCGGTAAATACTGTAAATCGGATATGGATGAAGCTGCTTAAATAACTAAAGTTGACCCGATATCTGAAATAGAATTAAGAATAAGTATGATTTGGAAGGTATGCTTGGTCCTGGGAGATGCCATCATGTTCTGGAATTTCTGATGAACAATTTGGGGACAGACAGGGTCCAGCAGAAACAAAACCTAGAATATTTTGGCTGTTTGGGGTACTGGAAGAACTAAATCTGGATCAATCATGGAAAGACTTTGGAGAAGACTCCTTGAAATACTATGGCCAGCCAAGAAAGCAAACAAACGGCTCATCAAACCAACTAATTCAGAATTCTCACCAAAGGCAGAAATGACCAGGTTCAAATTAACCACACTTCAGACATATTATGCAAAGACCTACCGTAGTTCTCTTAAGAAAGCTGTAATGCTGGGAAAGGTGGAAAGAAAGGAAGGAAAGGGGCAGATCTTATCTTACTGATTTTCTTACTCAACTGCCGCCACCATTTCAGTGGCCTGCACACTGAACAGTAATTGAGAGCAAAGGAAGTTGGCGCTCAGGATCCCTTAACTTCCTTTAATATTCGCTTCTTTGGATTGAAAGATCATTCTGTGACGGCTCCTTTTCAGACTCCATAATAGGCCAGTTTGTCTTTTTCCTCCCAAAACGTTGCTTACACGTATGCCTGTTCTGCCCATTGGGATTGCCTGATTTTTCTGGACTATAGAGCTGCAGTGGTGACTTCTGCTGACTGCCAGCTGCCTGCAATTTGGCAGTTCGAATCTCACCAGGCTCAAGGTTGACTCAGCCTTCCATCCTTCCGAAGTGGATAAAATGAGGAGCCAAATTGTTGGGGGCAATAGACTGACTCTGTAAAACCGCTTAGAGAGGGCTATAAAGCACTGTAAAGCGGTATATAAATCTAAGTGCTGTTGCTATCTGCTATTCTCCCTCTCCTCATTGCCTGGTGAAGTGGAAGTCTGGTGTCATAACTCCTGTAGGCCTCTCAATCAGCGCATTATATTTTTTGTATTTTAAAGACTTCTGCTTAGTTTGTCCTTATTCTGACAATCAACATGCTGAGTTATTAGGGAGTCATTTCCCACAGAAACCTAGTCTGCCTTTACCAAATTCTTTTTCGCCTTTCCTCTCACGAGGGATAATATCTGGGGATGTTGCAACTTTTATTTCTGGTTGTCTGAAAACATTTTTAACTCTTTTTCTCCCTCAGCCAAGGACTGTAAGCCCAACGCATGGCTCCAGACCAAGATGTCACCGGGCCTCAGAGTTTCATCCCAGGGCAAGGCCATTGAAAATGCCGTTCCAGCCTACAAAATGAAGCTGGCTAAGGCTCATGAGATAGTTTTAAACTTCCCGAGAAGTCAGATTCGAGTTCATCTGTGGTCTCCACAGGAATATTGCTCAGGTCTGAATCGTATGAATGTGACCACTTTGATTGCCATGCAATTAATCTGTCTGGCACCATCCTGCAGTGGCATCTTGGCGGTTGCCTCAGGCTTTCTATAAGAGAAGGACTTGATTGGACAAAGCCTGTGTAAGAATGCGGCTGATTAAGCTGAGGTGGGCAGAATCCAGATGCTTCTATGGCCAGTGACTGGGCGGAGGTAGCGCCATTAGGCAAAGGACAGCTCTGGAAGCAGCTGCACTTTCCAAATCCTTGGTGAATGCGCAATTTGGCAACCAGCGGCTTGCCAATATTAACCGCCTTTCTTTCATCCACCGGGTCCTCGAGTCCCATGTATTCATAATGCAGGCAAACGGTGAATGTTAAATCTTCCTGTGATTTAAAGAGAGATACGTTAACATCGATAGCCTTTTACTGCCAGGCATTCAACCCAACGGAATGTAATGATTGCAATCAAAGGATCTCTGTATTCCCATCATGAAATTCACAAGATGGAGATGTTAAAAAAAGGATACTGGCCATCTAACTGTCAACTCTGAAGCTAGCCCGACCGAGGCCATCTTAGAGGCTTTAGTACTGCCACAAGGGCGCTGAGGGATAGGGAGTGGGGAATAGATAGCTGGGGTTTTGCAACCAAAACAAAACAGCTTCCCCTGTGAACCAAGGACATTCTCACATGGCTGGAGAGGAGGAGTGAAGTTTTCAAGCAACTGGACAGCACCTTGTTTGGACATGTGACTGATTGTTTGGGAAAGGGGAAAAAACTTTTAATTAGGTGAAAACCACAGGAACCTTTAGAGTTGGTTTTTACCAGCTTGTGCCAATGTGATATATCCAATAAACGTGTTCTTTGAGGAAATTGCTTGCCTCAGAGTTCTATTTGCTACAAGTGTATTACTTGGAACCCTGACACTAATTTCTAATGTTCTGTCATCACCATGTTATGCTAGATCAGGGGTCTCAAAACCTGGGAACTTTTAAGACTTGTGGACTTCGACTCCCAGAATTCCTCAACTCTGGGAGTTAAAAGTCCACAAGTCTTAAAGTTGCCAGGTTTGGAAAAACCCTGTTATAGATATTAGAGATAGATATGATGGTCTTATGCTGGCTTGCTCTCCACTAGAGAACATATGGAACCTGACTGGCAAAGGAATTAAACAGAAATAATTTGCATTGAGAGGTAGAAAATCAAATCAAGAACTAAATATATTTTGCCCCATCTCGTGTGATTCAAGGTAGATCAGTTTTCTCCAAAACGAGGCCCCTCCAGAGTACAGAATTACAAACTCCAGTAGTCTTATCTTATACAAGGAAAGTTGTGCTGGATCACCAGCCATTAGGGTGATTTGCAAATCAAGTTACATTCTTTTTTTTTTGCTAAGTCACACCGCAGTTTCAATGGGCAATTTCTTCTTTCAAAATAGTACAGGGAGTCCTGGACTTATGACCCCAACTGCAAGCACAACTTCTGTCACTAGGCAATGAGGTCGTTAAGTGGGTCATTACATGACCACACCTGATTTTTTGACATCTTTTGCCACAATTGTTAAGTGAAACCAGCTTTCCCCAATGCCTTTGTTGGAAGCTGGATGGGAAGGCTGAAAAAGGCGATCAGGACACTACAACTATAGTAAATACCTGTTGGTTGTCAAGTGCCTGGATCATGATCATGTGATTATGGGGACTGCAACAATTTCGGCGCAAAGTCCATCATAAATAACATTTTAAAGTTCCATTGTAACTGAATGTTGCTAAACGAATGGTTCTACATTGAGGACTATTTGTATTTCTAATTATACTTCATTCCCGAATCATTTCTCAGCCCTGTGCATATTTAAGACCTGTTACAGAAGCCAGTATCTCCTATTTCTTTTCCCAGCAACTTCTCCATACATTTTGCTTTATTTTTCCAGAGACCCCTGACCCACATCCAGTGAAACATTTGCAGTTTCAATACCCCCTTTATTTATTTATTTATTTATTTATTTATTTATTTATTTATTTATTTATCTATTTATTTATTTATTTATTTATTTAATTAATTAATTTATATACCGCCCTACTCCCGAAGGACTCAGGGCGGTGAACAGTTAAACGGTAAATACATGTGATACAGATATTCAAAAAACCGATTAAAATACAATTAAATAATTTGGTCTAGAAATAGAATTAAATTAAACACTTCAAAATTTATAGGGCAGATTCAAAATTTAAAATTTAGAAGCTGTTTTAAAAGAGGTTAGGCCAGGCCAGGCCGGCCTGCTGGAATAGAAATGTTTTGAGGGCATGGCGGAAAGCGCAAAGATCCGGGATTGTCCATATCTCCGAGGGCAGCTCGTTCCAGATGGTGGGTGATTTTATGATCTTGTAATTTTATGATCATTTTATGATCTTGTAATCCCTTTTATCGGGGTGGAGTTGGGGTGACTGAATGGAGCTGAGCATTTACTGGCTGGATGCCCTTCCTGACACCTATGCGGGGTTCACAGCAGATGTTTTCACTTTGCACCCTGATAGAGAAACATCTGTCGCTGCCTAGGATTGAACTCTCAACCTTCCAAGTGGGAGGCAAGCGTCTTCACCTCTAGGCCACACTGCTGCTCCTTCAACATACATACCCTGCTTTTAAAGTTGCAAGCAAAGGATAACCTTAGTAGGTCTAAACAGTAATTGAATGGCATTGCTGCCACTCAGGGAATGTAGAAATATAAGAAAGCAAACCAAATTTGCCTGCAAGTAATTACCTTTAGCTTCTGTAGTGAACTTATTCTAGTGTAGAGGCAGTGTTTGGGCAAATCTTTTGAAAGCAAATAGCTGCCAGTTTCCTCAGGAGTTCCTTTATTTGCTTCTTTAGGATCCACATCCAATTCCTGTGGACAGTTAAAACAATAAAATGAAAACGAGGAGGTGGTTAGATTTTGAGCCCCCCTTCTCCATTTTCATCCTTTATATGAGGGGTCAACTTTTAAGACTTCGCAGCATGGCTGGCCGTGGAATTCTGGGAGCTGAAGTCTGCAAGTCTTAAAAGTTGCCAAGTTTGGAGACTTTATATCATGCCAGTTGTGTTTCATGTTTAAAGCATGATATCTCTGTTTTGTACATATGGTCTTTCAAACAATAAATGTGCCATCTTCTGAGACTAACTTACAAGAGGAAAATCAGTGACATAAGCGTTGCAAACGGTTATTTCAGTTGGCTTCGTTACGATTCTTGTGTAGATGATCATGACATTGGAGAATTCTGCAGCAAAACCAAGCTGGATCCGAACCCCGCATTGAAACTGAAGGCACATACTTTCCGAAAGTTCTGAAAACAAGCACATTTTTGAAGGCGGTGATCCATACCTGGTTCTCTTTCAAAACAGCTCTGCCAACAGCATTGCTCCTCATGCCTATTAGTCATGATCTTCCCCGAATTTCAGAAGTTTATTTTAGTAGTTCTGCAGTTGCAAATATAGGGAAGTGGTTTCCAACCACTGGAAGATGCTATCATGTATTTTTGTACCTTGCCCTGTAATCCACTGTTCTTTTTTCCCTCCTAAAATATGGGCCCATGTTGGAAAAAAAAACCTTTGTTTTTTCATTTACTACCCTGTTTCCCCCAAAATAAGACATCCCCTGATAATTTTTTTATTTTTATTTTATTTCAAATTTATATACCGCCCTTCTCCCTGGGGACTCAGGGCGGTGTACAGCCAAGTAAAAACACATAATACAAACATTAAGAAAAATTAAAAGGAATATCTCAATTGGCCCAAGATTTAAAAAAGACAAACCAATTTAAAATCATCTAAAAGGATTTGTTAGGCCAGCCCGGCTTGTTGGAAGAGGAAAGTTTTAAGGGCACGGCGGAAGGCACGGAGGTCTTGGATTCTCCTTATCTCTGGGGGCAGCTGATTCCAGAGGGTAGGAGCCCCCACAGAGAAGGCCCTCCCCCTGGGGGTCACCAGCCTGCATTGCTTGGCTGATGGCACCCTGAGGAGGCCCTCTCTGTGGGAGCGCACAGATCGATGGGAGGTCATCAGTGACAGAAGGCGGTTCTCGAAGTTATCTCGAAGATAACTAGGCCCTATGCCATGGAGCGCTTTAAAGGTGATGACCAACACCTTGAAGCGCACCCGGAAGACCACTGGGAACCAGTGCAGCTCGCGCAGGAGCGGTGTTATGTGGGCGTAATGAGCCCAATCGAGCTTTTGAGCGCATGGCTCTAAGGCCAAGCGCTTATTTCAGGGTTCAAAAAATATAAGACAGGGTCTTATTTTGGGGAAAACACGGTAACAGCATCCTTTATCAACCTGTCACTCCCTTGAGCAGAAATGAACAATTATGGTCTCTTTATGACTTGTGGACTTCAACTCTGATCCCTGATCTACGCACCTTTCGCCGTGCCCTCAAGACATTATTGTTTCAACAAGCTGGGCTGGCTTAAACATGAATTTTAATGGTTGTTTTAGTTTTTTAATAATATTGGCGCCAAATTATTTAATATGTTTTTAAACTGTTTTTAAATTTTATGGATATGTGTGTTTTATTGTTGGCTGTACATCGCCCTGAGTCCTTCGGGAGAAGGGCGGTATGAAACAATAAATAAAATAAAATAAATAAATAAACAAACAAACAAACTCCCAGAATTCCTGAGTCAGCAATTCTTAGAGTTGAAGTCCACAGGCTGTGAAGGGGCCATAGTTGCCCACCCCTGCCCTTGAGGGTCTCAGATTGTGAAAGGTTGCCTTGTAGGAATAACAAGTGATAATTAGCAAATCTGAAAATAATTAAGCAAGGTGGGGAAACCATAGCTAGAAACTATATTTAATAGTTTAAGGGAGGTGTAACATTGGAGGTGGGGGTCAAATACAGGTAGCACTCAACTTACAATTGGTATCTTAGCAACCATTTGAAATTATGACCAAGCTCCCCATTTAAAGGAACTTGTTCCAAAGTTCCAATGCTCCCCCCCCTCGTGGTCACATGACCACATTTCAGGAGCTTGGCCTGTATTTAGGGCCAACTGCAGCATCCTGCAGTGATATAATCACGATTTACATTTCTGCTGAAAATTGGCATTTAATTCCAGTTTTTAGCAAAATGCCCCATAGCGTTTTAAGCACAGCTTAACAACTGTGGTGATTTGCTTAATGACCTCTGTAAAAAAGGTCATAAATCAGGCTGGTCAAATAGGTGACCTGCTTTATGACCGTGATAACGTACAACTATAAGGGACAAGCTCCATTGTGGCCTTAAGTCAAGGACTTCCTATAAATACAAGCATTGCAAAGGTGGGGATTATTTTATTTTTTAATCTTTATTAAAGCTATACCTGTTGCAGTTTTTCCATCACAAATGGACAGGAAGCCAAAATTCAGTGCAACCAAAGAAAGTTTGGGTAGGTGGGGGACAATAAAACAATTGCCAGCTCCTAAATTATGGGGTAATATTGACAAAGTACATTAAGCAAGAAAATAGTGATATATATATATATATCACTATATAGAGAGAGCAAAGGAAATGATATATATATATATATGCTTTCTGAGGTTTTTGCGGGTGTTTGTATGTAGGTCTTTGGTTATTTGGGTTTTCTCCTGCGTAAAACTGGAAGTGTCTTGGCAACGTTTCGACGAAGTCAAACATTGCAGCTGCAGAAACAGCTGCATCATTGGCCACTTTAAACCCCTCCAATCCATACATGAAGCAAACTGACACCCACCATGAAGATGTGGCACGACCATGACCACGAAGCCAAACAACAGCAATGCAGCTCACCAGCTCAAATCCCCCTGCAACTCAGACTAACCCGAGCACAGCCAAGTCCCCACCCAAACAGAGCACACCCCCATCCAATCAGAGCACAGCCAACCCCCCATCCAATCAGAGCACAGCCAGGCCCCTAACCAATCAAAACACAGCTCCACCCAATCAGAACACAGCCATGCTCCCACCCAATCAGCTCCCACCCCCACTGGCAGTTAAAAGGAAGAAACAGCTGCGATCACACATTGCTCCTGGAAGCACGAAGCCAAGAACACCAGCCTGAAGATGACAAATGAGACTTCGTCGAAACGTTGCCAAGACACTTCCAATTTTACGCGGGAGAAAACCCGAATAACCAAAGACCTACATATATATATATATATATATATATATATATATATATATATATATATATATATATCTTGTTTCCTTTGCTCTTTCCCTCTATCTGTTATGACCTCTGTGCTGTGAGAAGTTAATACTTCAATACAAATAACTTAATTTTTTAAGTATGTATTTTAGGGACATAAGGGCTACAGATTTATTTACTTAATTTGCTTCCTGCTTTTATTATTCTTACAAATAAGGCAGCAAACTTATCTAATAAACCGTTCTCTCTTTTTTTCCCCACAACAACAACAACAACCCTGTGAGGCGAGTTGGACTGAGAGAGACTGGCCCAAGGTTATGGTTTTCTCATGGCTAAGCAAAAAGGTTATTTTCACATTGACTGTACCATGTGCTTTCGCCCACTGTAGATTTCGTGCCAAAGCTTCTGCTGAGGTTACAGTTTGCTGAATAGGATCAGTTAACGCTCTCTTTTCAGATAAGCTGCTGCGAATCTCCAAAGCTTGCTTGCCTTTGGTAAGATGACACTTTCCCATATCTAAAAATAAAATACAAAACCCACAAGCTTATTTTGATTAATAATTACCATGCTCTTTCTTCCCTCTGAAAACGTCTCTTTGGTACAGTAATTTCCATCCTGCTAATTTCCTTAGGATTCCAGGTAATACGCATTATAATGAAACAATATAAAATAGGTAACCCAGTTGCCTCAGTTCAGACATTTTAATAGATGATGGTCCCAGAATACAGCTTAGACATCAAATTGCTGTTTGAGGACCCGGTTTGTGGGGGCAATAAGCTGACTTTGTATAAATATACAAAAGTATGAAGGCTATTCCTTAACGCATTGTAAGCCACCCTGAGTCTCTGGAGAAGGGCGGCATATAAATATAAATAAGAATAAAAAATTTTTTTAAAAAATGGATTTTCTAACTTTTTCTTGAAAGTCAGAAGAGAGGTAATCCTCGACTTACGACCACAATTGAGCCCAAAATTTCTGCTGCTAAGCGAGACAGTTGTTCAGTGAGTTTTGTCCCATTTTACAACCTTTCTTGCCACAGCTGTAAAGTGAGTCATTCTGTCATTAAGTGAATCTTAATGTCAACCCCATTGACTTTGCTTCAGTGATGGGTTGCCCCCAGTTCGGACCAGTTCTATAGAACCAGTAGTAAAACCGGTGGGAGGCTCCGCCCTCTGACCCCAACGTCATCAGGAAACGTCTGTGCATGCGCAGAAGCGCGCACGGCCCCGTTGCGAACCGGTAGTAAAGGTAAGTAGAATCCACCCCTGCTTTGCTTGTTGGAAGCTGGTTGGGAAGGTTGCAAATGATGATCACATGATCTCGGGCCATAAATAGATGCCAGTTGCCAAGCACCCAAATTTTACATGATGGTGGGGATGCTGCAACGGTTGTTAAGTGCAAAAATCGGTCATAAGTCACTTTTTCAGTGCTGTTGTAACTTCAAACAGTCACTAAACAGATGATTGTAAGTTGAGGACTTACACAATGTGGAGACTACCAAAAAAGGTCTTTAACCTGTTCCAGGATAGGACTTCGAATATGACTTGAGACTGCATCAAAGCAGCCTCTGATAAGCACATTAGATTCATTAAAATATTTGCATTATGATTTAGATATAAAGGATGGGCCCTGAGTCATTTCTGCAAATAGAAACTCCAAGAGTCCAGTAGCAGAAATTTCCATAAAATGCAAAACCCAACCAGATTAGGAAGGCACCCACTCTTCAGGCCTAACTTTAGGTCAGGTGGAGGATAATTCTCAATAACTTTCAACCCTCTGAATCCAAAAGCTGCTAAGAAAGAAAGAAAGAGAGAGAATTATCTCACTGGATGGGGTTTGGATTCAGCAGGGTTTTGAGTTTAGCTGAGCTTATAAAGGAGAATATTTGTAGCTCCAGGTTGAAATGATGGGCCTTGGTGCTCTCTGAGCTTGGTTGGTGGGGTTTTTTTTTTTTTTTGCAGATATTTCGTTACCCAAACAAGGTAACATCTTCATGTTGCTGTTGATGTTACCTAGTTTGGGTAGTGAAATGTCTGCTAGAAAACAACCAAGCTCAGAAAGTCTCAAGAAACCTCAGCTGACCTTCATTGCCATTATGTCTACTTACGGCGGAGCCCTTTCTATTCTATTCTGAATGGCAGGGGTTTTCTACGACGGGGGTATGAGATGAAGGCGGCCTTCCTCTTTATAATGGTAAACACTGACTGAGCATTTCTGTGTTTGTGGATGTGTCATGTTGCCTTGTCGTGGTATTCTTTTTTCTATTCTCTGTTTAGTAGGCAGGCTTGGAGTTCCCAGGAAATCGACTATCAAAGGAATAACTGACAGCTGCCTAGCTTCCTATTTAACTCCCTACCTAATACCAATACATTTAGTATCTAACTCCCTGATTTTCTGAGATTATCAGAGAAATTAGTTCTAGTAAAAGAAATGGCACCAAAATAGCAGCAGACCATAAACAGCAGTTGTGACCAGCTGCAGAATCTATATGAAAGAGCAAAGATAGAGGTATTTCCTTCTCCAATCCTCTCTTACTTTACAAACAAACAAACAAACCTAAAAATAACCTTTAAATAAATGAAGGCACATTAAACATTTTTCATAACGCTAGCAGCAAATTCTCTGCCAGGCTTCCTTTTTGTTTACAAAAAGCTGCAAAAAAGGGATGATTTTGAATAGAAAAATGACAGGTGCACGCTTCACTAATTCTTTCCCCACCAATAATGTTTCCACTGAAACTGCACCATTTCCTCAGGCTGTTTTACTCACAGGCTTCCAGATGCTTGTTTAAAATGTGTATCTGTATTTCAATATGGCAAAAATCCATTTGAGGGACAATTTTGAGCAAAAAAAAAAAAAACACCCCCCTCCAGGTTGATAAAGAAACAAGTAAGCTTATATAAACAAGGCATACTTAGCTTTTCACAATCTTAATCTCTTGGTGTTAGAACCAAATGAAATACCAAGTGAGGCTATACAAAAGAATTGCTCTTATGGGTGACTATCGTAACTAGTGAGTCAGATATAGGAAAGAATTTATGAACTGATCAAAACCTAAATATAGGGTAATTTCCTGGAGTGCATTCTTGTATATCAATAGTACTTAAGTTTCTAGTCCACAAAACCCTGCCAAATAAAGCCTTACTTGCAGCGGTGGGATTCAAATAATTTAACAACAGGTTCTCTGCCCTAATGATTTCTTCCAACAACCAGTTCACCAAACCAGCTCAGAAACTTAACAACCGGTTCTCCCGAAGTGCTGCGAACTGGCTGAATCCCACCACTGCTTACTTGTAATTTTCCTTCTAAGTAGAGTATATAAAATACTAGCTGAATACCCGTGGTCCGCTACGAAACTATGTGATGGGGCTTGATAAATCGACAGTTAAAGAGTTTGAAAATTAATGAGTAGTTATGATCGGCCTCTCCTATCCTCTTCTCTCCCTCAGGCTTGCCTCATAGACCTCTCCTATCCTCTTCTCTCCCTCAGGCTTGCCTCATAGAC
>WNWU01000002.1:60196589-60223748 GCA_012654045.1 Ptyas mucosa
ATAGACCTCTCCTATCCTCTTCTCTCCCTCAGGCTTGCCTCATAGACCTCTCCTATCCTCTTCTCTCCCTCAGGCTTGCCCCAAAGAAGCCTCTCCCCTTCTCTCCTTCCGTCTTGCCCCTCAGAAACATCTCCTATCCTATCCCCTTCTTTCCCTCAGGCTTTCTTGCCCCTTCCCTCCATGAGGCTTGCCCCACAGAAGCCTGTCCTATGCTACCCCATTCTCTCCAGGGTTATTTTCAAGTTGGGAGGGGGAGTAGAATGTCTAACTAATTAGCATCAGAGCGTGTTATAATAATATAGGAAATACTAATGCTCTGATGGTCATTTTGAAAAATCCTTTCTTAGTGAGCACCTAGAAGCCGAGAGGAACATACGTGGCAAATTTCAAGTTTGTAGGCTTTACGGTTCTGGAGATTTCATGATCAATGCGTGAGTGGTTTTTGCTTTTATATATATAGATGGGTAGTCCTCACTTAACGATGGTAATTGGGACAGGCAACTTAGTCACTATCATAAAGTATGATGTCACATGAATGTGCCAACGTACAATGGCATTTTTGGTATTTCTGATTGTGGTTAGGTTTATCTCACATGGTTGTTAAACATGTCGTATGGTCACTATTTATGACTTCCCACCAGCTTCCCCATTGACTTTGCATGTCCAAAGTTGGCAGTGAAGTTTGCAAATGGCAATCATGTGACCATGGGTTGCTGTGATGTCATAATTGCAATCCAGTTGCCAAACGCCTGTGACCACATGACCACTGCAACAGCTGCAATAATGAGAACAAGTCATCACTCCCAGTTCAGGGCTGTCATATCTTCAAATTGTCACCGAACAAGCAATTGTTAAGCAAGGACTATTGTACAATTAATCCATAAACATCTCTTATTTCTGGTAGGTTTTTCTCACCTTCTGCCACACCATCCAGCAGCACAGTAATTTTCTTGTCCTCTAATAAACGTTCCTTCAAAAACTTCATGAAAATCCCATTGGCCAATCCAGACTGCTGAATTTCAAAAGCTTCTGCCCCTTGGCACCTTGACAATACGTAGAGAGCATGTTAGCACCATAGATGGGAGAGGCATCTGAATCACACAGCGTCTAAACTACAAAGGTTAAACTTCTGAGGTAGCGTTGCTTCAGATGGTACAGCAGGAATATTTCTAATTGTTCAAACTGATCAGACAGATGGAAAAGAATTTATCATGTCAAGAAGCCACAGGCCATCTAATTGACTCTTTCAATGGATGGATGGACGGACGGACGGATGGACAGACTGAGTGAGTGACTGAGCAGGCCAGCTTCATTCTTCACAGTGACTTTGGCACACAGGGAAAGAGTCTTTGAAAAAACTTATCTACGCGTAATAGTATTTCTTCCTGAGGCGGAAGCCAATGGTGAACCCTTCCCACATATATACTGTCTCATAAGACAAATGTGTAGCCATGGTGTCAGAAGACATAGCTGCCAAGTCTGAAAAAAGAGTCTTCCAAGTTCTGAGAGCCAACAGTTTCCATAAACAGGATCTCATCTGGATTCAAGGCCAGCTCTTGTCATGGATACATTATGTGGCCTTAAGAAATCTCCCTCCATTTTTCTTCTCTCAAGGAAGAATAATAGCTGCTACTTAGAATTCAGGGGATTTCTCAGCATAGCTGAGACTTAATGTGTTCTTTTCTTCAACACAGGGAGAAAACAATCTAGGTAGTAAGATGTCTTGCACTAAACTAAATGCAATCTCCTCAGTCTTAAAAGCAAGTTTTTCATCAAGTGGCTAAAAAGATGCTAATATTCAGATATTTCTTTTGCAAGGAAGAGGTGAGACTTATGAGTTTAATACTTCAATATTTTATAATACTGAAAATCATGTCCATGACTCAGTGACAGAGGAATGAAAAATATCTCTTGATGCCCACTCAGTTTGAATAATGATCATGAATAAAAACAGATTTTAACCTCTAACATGCATTGTAAAGCATGGCTAAAGCCTAATCAGAATCTTATTCATATAATACCCAAAGATAATAGAGATTATTATTAGTTAGAAATTAAAATAAGTTACCACACTTTTAAAAAAATAAATACTTTAATAGCTATTCTTACGTGGCATATCCAAAAACAATGTTAGCTGTAACCTTCAGGGCATCCAAGACGAGTACAGTATTGTCATATTCATTCCTTCAATAAACACAAGAATCAAAAGGATCAAAAAAGCCTGAATCAGAATAGAAAATTCAAACAAGAATAGAACAATTAATGTTTTTATGACCCCTGCATATTGTTATTTATTTCCAAATCTTTTTCTTTCACTCCCTTGTGAAAGAATCTGCCAATGGATACTTGGGCAGAAGTGTGAGGTGCTTCCATCAGCTTGGTAAACAATTCATGCTGTTTTTTAATTAAAGGAGAGAATGAAGGCAAGTCTTGAAAAACAGGACTGGAATCTGAAATTCAGTCTTTTAAGCCATTTCATATATGCTACTGTCTTTGGACATACTGATATATAGCAAGGACCCAAAACTCTCTTTGAGTCAGTGGAGAGATTTACAATATCGGATAATCACATAATTAAACAAATGCCTCTGGATTGGTTATACTATGCTGAAAATACTAGGAGACTGGCTTTTAGAAGCAATCTGATGAGTCCAGTTTTCTTTAACAAAGAGATTTTTGTCTTACTTAGTGCTTGCTTCACTTCTAGACCCTTATAAGCCCTTTTCCATTATGCATTTATCATTCTTCTACATATCAGACAGCAGTTGGTTGAAATAGTGAGCTATATCACCATTTCATTGTCTGGTTAAAATACTATTACAATCTATTTTTATTGAACTGGTGTCCAGGATGGCTTGGTGCAATCACTCATGTCTGTGAGTATCATGTCTACAGTATCTACAATGTCCTTGAAGGCACAGATCAGAAACTTCAACTAATTTAAAATACTGTTATTGTGGTGTTCATTAAGTGGAGTCATATTATCCCTGAGCTGACTGCTTATCTATTTGACTGACTGAATAGCACTGGTCTTCAAAACTTAACATAGAATAACAGGGTTGGAAGGGACCTTGGAGGTCTTCTAGTCCAACTTCCTGCTCGAGCAGCAGACCTTATACCATTTCAGACAAATGATTGTCCAGTCTCTTCTTGAAAGCCCCCAATGATGGAGCACTCATCATTTCTGATGGTTGCCCGAGTAATCAAGAAATCTCAGTAGTTACTTGCTTACTCACTGAAATTATGGATTGAGCAACAGTGATTATGTGGTGATGCTCAGGGGTGGATACACAAGTCAGAATTCTTTCTCTAATGATGCCATCACTGCTGAGCTGCTTGCCAGTGGAAGTTTGGCAAATACCTTCCATAGTTTAGTTTCATAAGATGCAAATCAACATTATCCTGAAAAGGGCAAAGCTAATTTTATATGTTACTAGAGCAATATGGCAGGAAATATATACTTAATGAATAGGGACATATTTGATTACTTTTGACAACTCTTGCAAAATGCTCATTCCTCTTCTGCTGGCTATTCTAAACTTAACAATTAAAAAAAACTTTTAAAAACGCCTCTAAATATAAACGTCTCTGCATTGTATAGAAACCAAAGGGCTGAATTAATCATGACTGACTTAGATCCCACTATTGTCATTGGCTTATTCTAAAGATGAGTAAATGATAGTAAAGTTGCCCAGAAACAAATGGCTTGAGAACTGATTTATAGACTCCTTGAAAATGTTTGAGTTGGACTTAATTAAGTTGTGAACAAAGAATAATCAATATGTGCAACTTATCTTATGGATCACAAAAGAGAAGAGAGGTTGGCCTGTTTAGAATTTTGAAGACCAACTCCTTAGTGAAGAAAAACAGAGTTGTTGGATGGGTGATGCAACACAGGACAAGCACAGTTGCCTTTCTAGCTAATTCAATGTTGAGAAAAGTAAAGTCCTACGCTTAGATAAGAAAAACCAAAAGTACACATATAAACTGGGTGAAACCAGGCTTAATAGCAGTGACTGTGAGAGGATCTTGGAGTCTTAGCGGACAACCAGCTAAATATGAGCCAGCAGTGTGCAACGGCAGCCAAAAAAGCCAATGCAATCCTAAATTGCATTAACAGAGGGATACAATCAAGATCAAGTGAGGTACTAATACCATTCTATATAAAGCCCTAGTAAGACCACACCTAGAGTACTGCATCCAGTTTTGCTCACCACACTATAAAAAAGATGTTGAGATTCTAGAAAAAGTGCAGAGGAGAGCAACCAGGATGATTAGGGGACTGGAGACTAAAACATATGAAGAACGGTTACAGGAACTGGGCATGGTCTAGTGAAGAGAAGGACCAAGGGAGACATGATAGCGGCTTTCCAATATTTGAGGGGCTGCCACAGAGAGGAGGGGGTCAAGCTATTTTAGCTATTTTCCAAAGCACCTGAAGGCCAGACAAGGAATAATGGATGGAAACTGACCAAGGAGAGATTCAACCTAGAGATGAGGAGGAACTTTCTGACATTGAGAACAATCAACCAATGGAACAGAAGTTGCCTTCGGAAGTGGTGGGAGCTTCATCACTTGAGACTTTCAAGAAAAGATTGGACAGCCATTTGTCAGAAATTGTGTAGGGTCTCCTGCTTGAATGGGGGGGGGGTTGGACTAGATGACCTATAAGGTCACTTCCAACTCTGTTAATCTGTAAGAGTCTTCTAGTAATATGAAGAGAAGTTGATGGATCCCTGCAAGGGATTGCTATAACAGGAATGTCCAGCCTTGGCAACTTTAAGACTTGTGGACCTCAACTCCCAGAATTCCCCAGCCAGCCACAAGTCTTACAATTGCCAAGGTTGGACACCACTTTGCTATAGGAAAATAAACCTCTGCTTTATAACACTGATTTTGAGCTTTTATCTGCTGGAAGGAAACATTCAATGTTCTTAAAGAGCTTTGGTTTGCAGCTGGTAATCATGTTATATCTATCATTTAACTTTGAAGGCAGATCAAGTCTCTTACACAACAGCAAAACATAACTGCCCAAGAAATACTTCTTTAAAGGAAAATATTTGTAGCTCAGGGTTGAAAGGAGGAGGTTCTTGTCTCAAGTCCAGAGTGCACCAAGGACCCCTTCTTTTTATTCTGTACTACTTTGCCTTTGTTTTGAAAACCAAGTTAAAAAAAAAAAATTCCCAAGAACTGGAAAATTGTGAAACATGTATTTAGCTAGCTGATTTAACATGCTTCTTCCTTTAGAATCCATACAGCTATTTATCTTGAGTCCTGAATTATCGGGATTGAATTCTTCAGTGTTGAAAGCAATATCATACCTTTTTCTGCACATATCCAATAAAAATACATTGAGGCCAGTATCCTTTTCTTGCATTAGTTTGAGGATATTTTGTACACATAGACAGTTTGCAGCTCGATAGGGATTTGGAGCATCAATAGGAACCATAAAACTATTACCATAATTTTCATAGCCATGCCCAGCATAATATAATAGACCTGGAGTGGGGGGGGGAGGAGAAAACCAAAACACATTTAACAATTATACTAAGCAAGATTGTTAAGCAACACAGTTCATTTAATTTCACTGTTAAGCAAACAAAGAATCTAGGTCGAGATATTAGGATAAAATAGAACGCAGAGAGAAAAGAAACCAGAACTTTTACTTTTGGAACTAATGGAAAAAGAACTGGAGAAAAAAAAATGGAACTTTGTTACTATACATGCTGAGAGCAGCGAGATGCAAAAATGTGCAAAAATGGAAAGACACTTTGATACCTACCATGGAAGAAATGGTTGCAGAAGTTGATGGAGTTGGCTGAAATGGCAAAACTGACTACTCTGATTAAAGAAAAGAATATACCGTATTTTTCGGAGTATAAGACGCATCTTAGTTTTTGGGGAGGAAAATAGGGAGAAAAAAAATTCTACCTACCAGGCAGGGGTGAAATGCTCCCGGTTCGGACCGGATCGCCCGATCCGGTAGCAATGGCGGCAGGTGGTTCGGAGAACTGGTAGCAAAAATCCCTGCCCCCCCCATGCCCAGCTGAGCTGCACAATCATCAGAGGCTTTTTTTTTTACTTTTAAAAGCATTTTTTCTACAACCTCTTCCGATGAAAAAATGCTTTTAAAAGGAAAAAAAAAGCCTCTGATGATCGCGCGGCTTAGCTGGAATCATCAGAGGCTTTTCAAAGTATTTTTTGTTGCAACCTCTTGGCTGAAAAGGTGGTTAAAAAAAATGCTTTGAAAAGTCTCTGATGATCCCAGCTGAGTTCCTGATCTGCAGAGAGGCTTTTCAAAGCATTAGAAAAAATGCTTTGAAAAGTTAAAAAAAAAAAGTTGGCCACGCCCACCCAGTCACATTACCCCCCCAAGCCACGCCCACAGAACCGGTAGTAACAAATTTTACATTTCACCTCTGCTACCAGGTATTCATCTGGCTAGTCCCAGCACATTAGTTCGCTCGCTGGTTTTGAGGTTGGGGCTGGTTGGGGCTGTGCTTCTAAAGCACAGCTGATTGTCGGAGGGAGCAGCAATTAGAAAAGCAGGCAAAGCACAGAAGATGCTTCGCTGGCATTGGGGCTGAAAAACAGTTTCAAAAGCACAGCTGATCCTTGGAGGCAAAGCACGGAAGATGCTTCGCTGGCGTTGGGGCTGAAAAACAGCTTCAAAAGCACAGCTGATCCTTGGAGGCAAAGCGCGGAAGGGGTAAGAGAAGGCAGCAGCTGTTCCAGGTAGCCATTTTGGGCACTGCGCATTACATTCGGAGTATAAGACGCACCCAAATTTTCAGCCTCTTTTAGGAGGGAAAAAAACTGTGTCTTATATTCCGAAAAATACGGTAAGTACGTTTGTTTTCACATGGAAACTGCTTCTGAATTTCATGCTTGATGTGGAAAAGAATGTAACTTTGACTTTGGGTTTTACAGATTAGATTGATAGATCTTTATAAAAATGACTTGTTTATATTATTATGGAAAAACAAAAAGTTGTGACTTGAAGTTTTATTTTACTGCAACAGAGGGAGTCGGAAGTCAATGCTTCTTTTCTTTTCTTTTCTTTTTCCTACCCTTCCTACTTCCCTTTCCTCTTTCCCCTCCTTCCTTAATGTTCCTCTATTTGCTTTCGTATTTTGTATTTTATAATGTTTAATAATTTAATAAAAAATGTTTGAGATATTAGGATAAGGACTACTTTGGCTGGTTGTAAAGGATGTTGTGCTTTAATGCGGCCTTCTCAACCCAACATAGTGTTGCATGAGTTTAAGGATGTTTTGCATTGAGCCTCAATGCTCATAATACCCAGATATCACTGCCGGTGGTTGTTCTAACATCCTCCTCCCTTGATTCCTTTCAGAGTGTGCAAGGAATGTCCACTCAATTAAACAAATAGCAAGTCAGAAAAATACAATGCAGAAGCAAGCCACTTCTGTATTGTGGCCAAAAAATCCACCTGCAAATATCTGTTAAGTGCCCAGGAGTCAAGCTTATTTTGACAAAAATGCTCCTTGAAAGGAAGTGGTATTGTATCTTTACTTTTTCCCCCCTGAACAATGTAACTTGAATAAATGGAAGAGAAACCACCGAGTCTTTTTTAAAAAAAACCCCAAACCTTTAGCTATTAGCTGTACAAGATTTCACGGGTTTTAGAGAAGTTTACAATATTTGGCTATGCAAAACATTATTTTGTTAAATAATTTCTAGGTAACACCGTCATGGATTCTGAATCCAACTGTTCATAATAAGAAACATGGTTCTCTTTCTGCCGTGTTTGGATTTTCATAGGTTGTGACCGAGAACTTTCAAAATATTTGATTAAAATATTAAAATATTTTCTTATATCTATCCAGCCCACCAGGACAGGAAGGCAGGACATGCTATGGGTTTCCTTGATTAGGGGCTACCATCAATGGGGCCATGAAAAAAGGCCTTCTCGGTGGTGGCTCCTCCTTTATGGAATGTCATTCCCCCTGAGATATGGTTCCTCCATCCAGGGGTGGGCTTCAAAAATTTTAGCAAGGGGTTCTCTGCCTGGTTGCTGGGTGGGCATGGCCATGGTGGGCGTGGCCTAGTTGGCCGCCTGCACCACGGCAGGGGGGGCATTTTTGCCCTCCCTGGGCTCCGGAGGGACGAAAACAGCCTCTCCATGCTCCAGAGGCCCTCTGGCCCTACTTCCGGTAGGCCCGTTTTTCGCCCTCCCTGAGCCTCCGTGTGCACCCTGCACCTACCTGCATCCAAAACGGGCCACGTGGGGACTCCTGGGAGGGGCTAGGTGGGGCCAAACCAGGAGTGGGATTTGGAGGTTCTCCGAACTACACAGAATCTTAGCTAGAGGTTCTCCCGAACCCCTACGAACCGCCAGCAGCCCGCCCCTGCCCCCATCCTATTGCTTTTCTGAAAAGTCCTAAAAACATAGCTTTGTCAGTGGGCCCGATACCCACAAATGGAGAGGGATCCGATCAAGTGGCTGATTTGATTGTGTTGTTGCTGCCAAGGGAGGTGCGTGTGGGTTTTTTTTAAAATGAGTTTTATTATACCGTGGCTTTTTAAAATTTTGTAAGCTGTCCGGAGTTACCTATGTACGGGTTGGGCGGGTATACAAATTCAATCTAAAAATAAATAAATAAAAACACACCAGGAACCCAAAGTTAATGGATACAAGCACGGCTGATCCTGATCGTGAAGCAACTGCAACATCCCATCGACAGCCGCGAGTGATCTGAATGTTCCTGACAAGCCGCTGCTAAAAAGGATTGTCAAAGAATGCTGCGGTCTGAAAAGCTGTGAGTGCTATTACAATAAATCTTCCTGTCAGAGCGATTGTTGGCTCAGCCACATGAAGAGCGAAAGGCATTCTGAATGTCAGATCAGGAGGAACTAAGTGAATCAAGCATTGAGCCTCTGAGCAATGAAAAAGCTGCATATATAACCACTTCACATTGTGTGCTAGCATCTACTGCGGAGACACGTCCAACTCGAACCAATGCGTGACTATATTTATGTACTATTAGGAGCCGGGATCTTCCTATCCTGGCCTGGTGAAGAGTATTTGTAATGACAACTACGAAAAATAATATACTGGTGAGATTTCAGAGACGTGCATTTTTCAATCAGTTCGAAAAAGTAATAGGCGTGTAAGAGGAATATCGATGATTCGAGAGGTTGTAGCCCACGGCCTCTTCATTTAAAAGTTTGAGCGATGGCAAAAAGAACATGAGAGAGAGGTGCACTGGGTAGAGCAGACTATGATTAAACAGATTCAGCAAAAGACATTTTTACATGTGTACACAAAATGAATAGGAAAAAAAATTACAGACTGAAGGCCACGTTCCAACTTGAAAACAGTCCCCAACACTAGACTAGACCATAATGGTCACATGACCTCATTTTGGCTGTTTGGCAACTGGTACCAACAGCTGGTTGCACCAATCCATGGCCATGTGACTGTGATTTATGACATTTTTGCTTAATATCTGCCATAAAAAAGTCATAAAATTAAGTCTGGTCACATGAGTGCCTTGACTTACAACATCATGCCTTGCAACATAAATTTTGGGCTCTATTATCGTTGTAAGTCGAGGACTACCTGTATGTTTCAGATAGTCCTCGACTTACAACCAATGTAACGTACATTTCTTATGTATTTTACAAAGTGATGCTTTTTGTTTATTTTATTAGAATCAGAGAATCACAGTGCTAGAAGAGGCTGTTTATGCTATCCAGTCCAATTTCCTCCTCATTGTAGAAACCCAAATTCGGCCAAATAAGGTAACCATGAAAGATATATTCTGCCAATCAAACTGAAACTCAGCTTGATTGGCCACCAAATCACAAACTCTTACCATAGACACCTTTGTCCAGAAGCAGTAAGAATTCATCCACTGCATTCCTCATCTCAGGTTCGGTCAGATCCAGCAAGGAGACCACTTTAAAGTCCATCTGCCTCAGCAAGTTGGTCAGCTCGTAAACATCAACTAACGGAGCCTTGAGTTTGGGATGGTTATAGTAGCTCATGTTCCCCATCAGTAGTGCTACTTTATCTACTGCTACAAAGGGAGAAACCAAAGCATGTTTCTAAATAGATTTTCCATAGTATGTATGCAGGGAAATTAACATGCATGATAATTCATAGGAAGACTTCATGGTATCTTATACATAAGTAACTCCACATTAAAAAAATGTGTAATAGCACTAGCACTTAGACTTATATACCACTTCATAGTGCTTTACAGCCCTCTCTAAGCAGTTTACAGAATCAGCATATTGCCCCTAACAATCTGGGTCCTCATTTTACCGACCTCGGAAGGATGGAAGGCTGAGTCAACCTTGAGCCTGGTGAGATTCAATCTGCCAAACTGTGGCATCTGGTGATCAGCAGAAGTAGCCTGCAGTACTGCACTCTAACCACTGTGCCACCATGGCTAATGAATGCGTTGCGTAATGAAGTGTACTTGGAGAGAAGGAGGCAGATCACGTTAATATCAACTACAGAAGCAAGGGCAAACATTAGTCCAAGATTTGATTCACGTTCAGGTTCACTTCCTCTCTTGTTTTAACAGAATAACAGAGTTGGAAAGGACCTTGGAGGTCTTCTAGTCCAACCCCCTACTCGGGCAGGAAACCCTATACCCGTGATGGCGAACTTATGACACGGGTGCCACAGGTGGCACGCGGAGCCATATCGGTGGGCACGCGAGCTCAGCTCCGGCACGCATGTGTGCACCAGCCAACGGGATTTTGGGGCCTTCTGGGCCCACCAGAAGTCAGGAAACACACTGTTTCCAGCCTCTGGAGGGCCTCTGGGGTGTGTGGGGAAGGGGTTTTTTGTCCTCCCCAGGCTCCTAGAAAGGCTCTGGAGCCTGGGGAGAGCAAAAAATGGGCCTACCGGGCCCACCGTGCCATCACATGCCAAAAGTGGGGGGAGCATGGGAGTAGGGCGTATAGAATTATGGATGTGGGCACGCATGCGTGTGACCCCACCGCGCTCCCCCCGCTTCTGGCACGTGATGGCAAAAAGGTTAGCCATCACTGCCCTACAACATTTCAGACAAATGGATATCCAATCTCTTCTTAAAAACTTCCAGTGTTGAAGCACCCACAACTTCTGGAGGGAAACTGATTAATTGTTCTAACTATCAGGAAAGTTTCTCCTTAGTTCTAGTTTGGTTCTCTCCTTGATTTGTTTCCCCCCCCATTGCTTCTTGTCCTAACCTCAGGTGCTTTGGAGAATAGTTTGACTCCCTCTTCTTTGTGGCAACCCCTGAGATATTGGAACATTGATATCATGTCTCCCCCAGTCCTTCTTTTCATTAAACTAGACATACCCAATTCCAGCAACCATTTATATATGTTTTAGCTTCCAGTCCCCTAATCATCTTTGTTGTTCTTCTCTGTACTCCTTCTAGAGTCTCAACATCTTTTTTACATCATGGTGGCCAAAAGTGGTTGCAGAATTCCAAATGTGGCCTTACCAAAGCATTAAAAAATGGTTTTGGTATAATAAAAATTAATCGTTTTTCTGAAACCATTGCAAACCAATTTCTTTGCCTTGGACTTATATTTACTGTTTATCCTTGTAGCCTTAGTGATTGAACACATAGTTTATAGATGAAATACAATCTATCAAGATCTATTTCAATGACAGCCATTTCACGGAGATAGAGTTACAAGTGACCGCACACACTCACAAGTTCAATTATCACTTGTTTGGGGCGGTTAATACAACGCAGAAGGATTTAATACGGACCTATTTTTACGAATAGCGTAGGATTTCATCCAAAGAGAAAGTATACATTAGCAAAACGGGCTGCAAACTGCCAGATGTAATACAAACAACAGACAGCATGAATTGTACTTCCAGTTGGGAATTTTGCATTTTCCTAAATGCTATCTTGCTTTGCTATCTCATTGTTTGTCAAAATTGTGAATAGGAATTCCAAATTCTTGATTCATCTTTGAATAAGCTCAGCTTTCTTGAACGGCTTTTATAGTAATGGTGGGAGCATCACTTTTAAATCACATGTGCTATTAAAATATGTAGATTTTATCCTTTCTTATTATTTATTTAGATCAGGGCTGTCAAACTAAAGGCCGGGGGAGGGGGTCACATCCGGCTTTTGAGGTGCTTAGATCTGGCCCTCGGAGCCCCCCTGCAAACAGCGAAGGACTGGCCTGCGGTGCCTCTGCCAGTGAAAACGGACTCCCAATCTCCGTTTTTGGCTAGGACGGCCTCCTGCAACCCTGCCAGCAAAAACGGAGCTTGGGAGGGCCTCGTGTGCCCCCAACACGAGTGACATCAAGTTCACTATGCCCACCTTGGCCATGCCCACGCCAGCACCCCAAGGTCAAACGCAACCCTGATGTGGCCCTCAATGAAATCGAGTTTGACACCCCTGATTTAAATTTATAATCTGTCTTTCTTTCAGGAATTTAAAGTAGCTTACAGGGATATCACTTCATAACAGGACAATGAAAGAACTCTCATCCAACTTAAATTTTCTTTATGCAAACTTGACACGTACAATGGTGGGAGAAAGACTGATGATATAAATTCCGAATTTGCAGGAGCAAATTCCAACATTGCATTTGTTTCATATAATTGCAATAGCCCAACTAGTTTCCATTGCACTGAGGATCTTTATGTAGCATCATACAAATAGTTTGCATTTTATTGTGCTAAGGAAACACACTGACCTTTTGTTGTTTACGTCTATATTTAAATCCCTTGCATAAACAAATGTTCTTTGCCAAGCAAATAATCAAATTCTAATGGAACCTTTCCCAGAATGAGCTTAAATACCTTCTCTGGAAGGCCAAATTTCAAACAAAGAATGAAGCAAGAAATTAAGCTTGTCTGAATTAATTACTTAATTTAACTAATTAGTAGTTCTGAAGTTACAAGAAAGCATTTTTTTAAAAAAATAAACTATTTTTAGACTTCAATAATTCTTGAGCAATGATGAAGGTATTGCCTATAAATGTATGGTTTAAAATTTAATTTAATTTTTGAAATTTAAATTAAATTAAATTTAAAATTTTATGGGCTGCTGCTGCAATTATATTAAACAAATGTAGCCAACGATGGAATTTGCTCCTGCAAATTCAGAATTTGTACCATCAGTCTTTCTCCCACTGGTGTACCCTTCTGGATCTGTCAACTTTGTGTAAAGAAAATTTAACTTGCATGAGAGTTCTTCCATTATGCTGCTATACAGAGTTACTCCTGTAAGGCTAGCTATCTTAAATTCCTGGAAGAAAGGCAGAATATAAATCTAAATAAATACCTAAATTTGTATGCCTAGAATAGAACTTGTTTCCTTATCGTCTTACTGCTAAGCAAAGACAAAATTGGGAGGTAAGAGGAAGCTGCAGTCCAAATCATGGAACTATGAAGGTTACTATGGTACCATAAATCATGAAATAAGGAGATTTGGGTTAGAATCAGGGGTTCCCAAACTTGGCAGCTTTAAGACTTGTGGACTTCGACTCCCAGAATTCTCCAGCCAGCATATCTGGCTGGAGAATTCTGGAAGTCGAAGTCCACAAGTCTGAAAGCTGCCAAGTTTGGGAACCCCTGGGTTAGATAATATATAACATGGCTAGAATATGCAGACTCCATCCGACAGCAATCGCAAACTACAAATACAGGGTCGTCTTCTTTTAATTTACAGAATTCTTTTAATTCATGAAAATACTTTTAAATATTGAAATATTGAAAATACTGATTTTTTTTTTAATTTTTTTTTTGGTAAACTTGGCCAGAATCATATTGCCCTGTTTCTTTTTGCTTGGATAAATGAATAATCTGGTATTGAGAAGTGAATATTTAGAGCAGTGATGGCTAACCTTTTTGCCATTGCGTGCCACCCCCACACCTGCGCCCCCCCCCCCCCGCTTTTGGCACACAACAGCAAAAAGGTTACCTGTGGGCCTGGTAGGAACATTTTCACACTTCCCAGGCTCCAGAGGCTTTCCTGGAGCCTGGGGAGGACGAAAACAGCCTCCCCCACCCTCCCGGAGGCCCTCTGGATGCTGGAAATGGACTTTCACAACTTCCAGTGGGCCCAGAAGGCCCGAAAATCAGCTGGCCGACACACGCATGCACACCGGAGCTAAGCTAGGGCAACACTCGCATGCCCACAGATATGGCTCTGCGTGCCACCTGTGGCACACGTGCCATAGGTTCGCCATCACAGATTTAGAGAATGGGAGAACTTCTATAATTTGGCCAAGAAGACTTTTGTCTTGGATCAGTGTTTCTCAACCGTGGCAATTTTAAAATATGTGAACTTCAACTCCCAGAATTCACAGCCATTCATATCTTAAAGCTGCTAAGGTTGGGAAACACTACCTTAGATATGCATCATCTCTGTATTATAACGGCTCGGAATTGCTGTATTAGTGAGATGGGCGGTATTTTAATAATAATAATAAAAAAAGGATTTGCCTGGTTGGAAAAATATATAAAGCTACTTACCAAACTGTCTTTCAGTTGGTTGTTCAAGATCTGTTTTGTAAAGAAAGAATGAAAAAAGTTTTGGACTCACCAATGTCAGTAAAATTTACAAATAATAGCAATAGCAATAGCACCAGTGATGGGTTGCTACCGGTAACTGGTAATAGCAGTGGTGGGAGGCTCCGCCCACCCACCCGGATGTCATCAAGGGCGTTCTGCGCATGCGCAGAAGCGCCACGTGTGAGCTCTCCCATTGCAAATCGGTAGCGAAGGTAAGTGGAACCCACCCCTGAATAGCACTTAGACTTATATACCCCTTTACAGTGCTTTACAGCCCTCTCTAAGCAATTTACAGAGTCAGCATATTGCCTCCAACAATCTGGGTCCTCAAATGTTCTTCAGTTTGGATCACTCTTCCTCTTAACAAGGGAAATGTTTGTGTGTTTAATTTTTAAAAAAGTAATATCCTGTTCATTGGAGTTATCCCAGTTTTACTTCCTGGTGGAATTCTGCTTAGGGGACTTTTAAAACTGAGCATTACTAGGCTGATCTGTGTTATAAATTGGGAAGGTAATTGATATGTATTTTAGGCAGTCCTCAATTTACAACCAAAATTGGGACCAGAATTTCTCTTGCTAAGCCAGGTGGTTTTTAAGTGAGTCATGCCCCATTATACGTCCTTTTTTGCCAGTCTATTTTAAGAAAATTGCTTCATTAGTTAAGTGAATCACATGATTCTTAAGCAAATCCGGCTTCCCCCATTGACTTTGTTTGTCGAAAGCCAGCTGTGAAAGTTGTATATGGCAATCACATGACCTTCGGATCAATGGTGGGTTGCCCCCGGTTCGGACTGGTTCTATAGAACTGGTAGTAAAACTGGCGGGAGGCTCCGCCCACTGACCCTGATGTCATCATAAGCATGTCTCCGAGCAAAGCGTGTGCACGATCCCGTTGCAAACCGGTAGTAAAGGTAAGTAGAACCCACCTCTGCCTCGGATGCTGCAACTATTGTAAATACAGGCTGCTTGCTAAGCACTCAAATTTTGATCATGTGACCATGGAGATGCTGCAATGATCATAAATGTGAGGATCGCTCATAGATCATTTTTTTGGGGTGCTGTTGTAACTTTGAATGGTTGCTAAACAAATGGTTGTAAGTCGAAGATTACCTATATGCAGGTTACAAAAATGAAATTTCAATCTTCTCTACTGAAGTAATGATAATTTTCTGGGCTTGTTAGAAGTAGCTGTCTGGGTTTTTTGTAGTGAAAATTATACTTTATATAATTTTACTTTAATATAATTAGTACATTATATTAAATAATGGAATAATTTTGGAATTTCGTGAAATGTGAGTAAGATAAAATCTGTTCAGAAAAACCATACAATGTTCCATTTATCAGGCCATTCAATGCAAACAGTGAAATAAAGACCCCATAATAACAGTACCAATAGCATTTAGGCTTATGTTACCGCCAAGCTTAGCCTTATATTACATAGTGTTTACAGCAGGGGTCTTCAACTTTGGCAACTTTAAGACTTATGGACTTCAACTCCCAGAATTCCTCAGCCAGCGCTGGCTGAGGAATTCTGGGACTTGAAGTTCACAAGATTTAAAATTGCCAAGGTTGTAGACCCCTGCTTTACAGCACTCTCTGAGCAGTTTTATAAATGTCAGCCTATTGCCCCCAACAATCTGGGTCCTCATTTTACCAACCTCGGAAGGATGGAAGGCTGAGTCAACCTTCAACCGGTGAGAATTGAACTCCTGGCTGTGGGCAGAGTCAGCCTGCAATACTGCATTCTAGCCACAATCTGTTTCCAACATAAGTTGTGAAGCTCTCTTTTGATATTTTTATCTAATGGTGGAGAGTAATATTCCTAATATTGAACATCTTGGAGTTTTTACACTTTTGTTTCCAGAATGATGAAAGCAGGATTATGCTCCAAGGAATTAAAAATTGGATCCTAATACTACAGTCTTGCTGTTCCCAAGTGTTCCTAAGCTAAGGAAATTCCTTGCAAAATCATTTACTTTCCTCTTATCAGTCATGAAAATATTCCAACAATGCTACCCACAGAGAACTGACTATGTAAATCAGAAATATCTTTCCAAGCCCATTATATAAACCTAATGTAGCTTTCAGGGATTTTAATTCCCGCTTTTGAGCTAGTAAAAGATTCTTGGCCATTGGAAACTGAAAATCGGCTTCTTTGCCAGATACACATTTTTGTTTTTCGTTGTTCTATTATTATTACTATGCAACTTACAATCTTAAGGACAAATACACACTCACAAAGACATTTCACGCAAAGAAAGCGGCCCAGAACACAGAGCAATACTTGTCAAAATTCAAATATATAAGAGAACTGACATGATTTTTAGAGAGGGAACAAAATGCTTGACATAATTCTTAATGGAAGTATCATTTGATAATTCTTTGGATTTAGCAAGCACCTGATTATATATCTGTGCTAGTTTTTGCATTTCAATCAACAGTATGATTCATTTCATACTATCTTCACTTAGTATCTGGATCATCTTATCATATATAAATAATACAGTAGTTGATATACATTAATAGCTGATACATATTTATGATGCCCCATGGTTAAAGAAGAAAGAGATATCTACCTATACATAGCCGCCAGTGGTGGGATTCAAATTTTTTTATTACTGGTTCTGTGGGCGTGGCTTGGTGGGTGTGGTCTGGCTTGGTGGACATAGCAGGGAAAGAATACTGCAAAATTTCCATTCTCTCCTCACTCGAGGAGAAGGTTGCTTCAGAATTCCCATTTCCTCCCAATCAGCTGGGACTCGGGAGGTAGAGAATAGATGGGGGCGGAGCCAGTCGGGGGTGGTATTTACCCAAAATTTCCGCTATCAGTTTTCCAGAACCTGTCAGAACCTGCTGAATACCACCTCTGGTAGCTGCTCAACATCAAGTCTTTAGCTACTGGAGGACGATTCTCATAATGAATTTAGGAGGTCAAAATAGATATGATTCAGCTCACCACATTAAATAAACCAACTTATTGAACTTATCTTGTAGCATGGGCTTTCCACCTAATATTTACTTTTAATTTTTATAGCAGGCTAGAGAAACATTTAAACTATTGTGTAGCCGGAATAATTACATATATTGTAAATATTGATTATAAATTCAATTATATATTTAAAAATTGAAAAAAATAATGAGCACCATCAGTAACAATATTAATAGAAGCAAATTTCTATTAATGAGCAAAGATCCTAAAGATTTTATATATGTTGTCCAGTATATGAGCATACATAAAGAAAGAGCTGCAGTTTTTATGTTATCCCGTATAATAAACTTACCAGGTCTTGCAAGGATATTTAATTCATCTGAAAGAAACAAAGAAAAATGAACATACAGTTTAAATAAATATATGAAAAGGGATTTATGAGTTAACCAAAAATTAAAATTAAAAGCAGAAGGAAAACGATGTTTAATTATTGCTCTTTTCAATGCTTACAAAGTTAGTGACAAAGGAAAGGACTAACTTTGTACAATTAGTAGAAGATGTAAAGAAGAAATGAACAGCTCGTGCAAGGATATGGCATCACATTGGCATTCATACAGCCCAACATTCCATTCCAGCTATAGATCCCAGAATCACCAAATTGTCATTATTTTAGGTTTTATCAGAAAGCTGTACAGTATTTGATTAACGTTACCTTCCGTGCATTCTACTGCAACAGATTTTCCACCTTGAGTTTCAAGAGAAAAGAATGCTACAGTGAAGCTTCTGATTTTATTCGTGACAGGCAAAGAATACACATAGGAGGTAGGTTATATTTACATTTCCAACAAGTCCAGAGCCAAGCATTACTGCATAATTCATACTTAAATGTGTGTCTGCCAAACTGAGAGAAAACTGGATCTATTTATTTATTTATTTATTTTGCCTAAGGATCTAATAAAGGCAGATGCATTATTCTTATGAGGATATTTAAAATCCCAAACTAGGAAACTAGGACAGGTTTGAACAGAATATGTGTGTGGAGGTTTTGGGGTTTTTTTGGCAACAAATTCATAAAGGGCATACATAATGAAACATTGAAGGCATTTAAAATATGCCTTCTTCATTGTATACTTTTATTTTTTCTAAAATCATGGAGCCAACCTCATATTTATAATAGAAAAGCGAAGTCAGTTATTCCTCTGCCACTGTTCAGAGATCTAAAGAGAGCTTACGCAAATCACGTTCTCTGCAAATCACGTAGACAGACACGGTGTAGAGGGCATGTGGAGTAGCCCTAAATAGAATTGCTATCAGTGTAACAGGCAGATAAGAAGGCATCAGCCAAGGATCAAGAAAATAATGAGTAAATCTTTCAAACAGGCTCCTCTCTAATTCACATGAAGAAGGGAGACGGGGAAATGTATACAGACTTGCAAGATTCTATTACTATAGCTTTACAATAATATTAGAACCAATCAACATGGCATTGGTTTCCTAATCTGATATACCTCGAAGGGCTGATACATATAATTTAGTATGTCTAGCTGAGAGCGATCAATGGACACAGAATATTGAGCAGGGGTGAAATTCAAAATTTTTCCCTACCGGTTCTGTGGGCGTGGCTTGGTGGGCGTGGCAGGGAAAGGATATTGCAAAATCTCCATTCCCACCCCACTCTGGGGTCAGCCAGAGATGGTATTTGCCGGTTCTCCAAATTACTCAAAATTTCCGCTACTGGTTCTCCAGAGCCTGTTAGAACCTGCTGGATTTCACCCCTGATATTGAGGCTTTCAACCAATAGTGACCACGGCACATTATAAACTTAAAAGGTCTTACAGAACAATAAACTGTTCATAATGCAAACAACATGCAGTGTTTTACGGAAGGGCAATATAATCTCAATTCTACAGCAGGTTTTGACTGTCTACCTACTAGAAATCCAGTCTCTTTCATGCAATTAGAAACTAAAAATGGAAATGAGGCCTGGTCGTAGCCTGACTTAAAATTAATCATATACATTTTATATAAACATTATATGTAGATGTGTTATACTACATACAGTGTTTTCCTTCATGGCGCATAATACATTTTAAAAAGTTAAGAAAAATGAAAATATTAAAAATGAAAATTTATGGGTATCTTATCCCAAAGGTGCTTTTCCAAAAGGCAACTGGACTGTCTTGGTTTTTCCTTGAAAATTTTTCGCTTCTCATCCAAGAAGCTTTCTTAGTTCTGTTACTGAACTGAAGAAACTTCTTGGATGAGAAATCTAACCAAGTCCAGTTGCCTTTTGGAAAAGCACCATTGGGACAACCATGATCCAGAATCTGATTATTGAGAATCTTCTGACATTATGCATAGCCTACTTATACACTCCCAGCAGAATGCAAATAGTGGGTAACATTACTGATATATATATATATCCTTTCTCACATAGCATCAATAAGCATCAGGAAATCAAGTGAATATGGTAGCAGGGTTAGAAATTTGATAAATAGCACAGAGATCTTATCATTTTCCCCCCCTAGGGCATAAAGTTTATCCTACGTTGGTGGCAATCTTGACATTCAGAGGAACACAATAATTACATAGTTTGAACAAGATTTTCTGCAAATGAAAAAAAAATCTATAAAATAATTATGACTGTTACAAGAATGTCAACTGCATTGGGGTCCAGCATCAACAAATAAGAACCTAACTAAGTTCAGACCTTAATTTTCTATGGAATAATTTTTTAAGTTACTGTATATAGAAAACAAGTCCCGTAAAAACTGCCCTGTTAATTATAACCGATCCCATTAGTAATTTCCTACACTGAAGAACGTAAGAAATGCCAAATTGAACTACATACCACTTTACTGCTTAATTAAATTTACTATTAGACTCCTTACCTATAGTTACTTTCACTTTTCTGCTTTCTTCATTTTCTTGATTATTGTATACGCGACACCAATATGTTCCTTGATGTTCAATGTCTACGCAGGATACCTTCAAGAGGACCACACATTTTCTAGTAAGGCAGTCACCAAAGTTCATTCTTTTTATTCCAGCAATACTATCGAATACATTTTAATAAAGTTTGCATTCTGGCAGCCTGAATCTGAAGCTACAAATTCTGCAGCCTAATTCACTGAGAAGAGAAACCTTTCAAATTGCAGACAAAGGCTCATTAAAAAAAAATCCTTTCTCAGAGAGAAAAAAAAATGTTCTTACGGTTAGTCCTCGACATATAACCAAATTGAATGCAAAATGTCTATTGATACAATAGAAGTTGTTAAGTGAATTGTGCCGCATTTAAAAACCTTTCTTACCACAGTTGTTAAACGAATCACTGCAGTTGTTAAATTAGTAACACCGTTGTTAAGGGAATCTGGCTTCCCCATTGACTTTCCTTGTCAGGTCACAAAAGGTGATCACATGACCCCAAAACATGGTAACTGGCCATGTGTTCGAATTCTGACCACAGGGATGCGGCAATGATTGTGTGGAAAAACAGCCATAAGTCACTTTTTTTAGTGCTCTTATAATTCAAACGGTCACTAAACGAATGGCTGTAGGTTGAGGACTATCTATATATCGTAATACAGATTGCTGGCGTCTATTTTTCCTAATATTTACACTATTTTAAATATATTCAAATCTTCCCAAACTTTGAATCCAACTTTCTTGAACTGTCTTCCCACAAGAGAAAAAAGGTGCTCTCTGTGTTATACAAATTTAAGGGAAAATACACGTAGTCCTTGATTTACAACCGCAATTGAGCCCAACATTTCTATTGCTAAGTGAGACATTTGTTAAGTGAAATTTGCCTTGTTTTATGACCTTTCTTGTCACAGTTGTTAAGTGAGTCACTGCAGTGTTAAGTTAGTAACACTGTTAAGTTAGTAATGTTGTTAAGTGAATCTGGTTTCCCCATTGACTTTGCTCGTCAGAAAGTCACAAAAGGTGATCACATGACCCTGGGCCATTGCCACCGTCATAAATATGAACCAGTTTTAATCACATGACCATGGGGATGCTGCAATAGTCGTTAAGTGTGAAAAACGGTTATAAGTCACTTTTTTCAATGGCGTTTTAACTTCGAACGGTCACTAAACAAACTGTGGTAAGTCAAGGACTACCTGTAATAACTTTCTACACTCAGCATTAATGCCCAAGAATAAAAGTATTCAATTATTGTTTGTAACTTATGATTAATTATTGTAACTATGACTATGACCTATTACTTGTTGTTTATATATACACTGTGAGCTTATGCACTGGAGATAAATTCCTTGGGTGTCTAATCTCACTTGGCCAATAAATAATTGTATTGTATTGTATTGTATTGTATTGTATTGTATTGTATACAGGGGTGGGTTCTAAATTTTTTTACTACTAGTTCTGTGGGTGTGGCTTATTTTATGGGCGTGGCTTGATGGACATGTGGCAATTATTTAGGATTTAGCAGCGGTACTGGTCTACCAGGCTTTTAACTGCTTGCAGAGCTGTACCGATCTACCCATTTATTTTTTGCAGGCACTGGTCTACTCATGTATTTTTGCAGGCACTGGTCTACCCTGGACATCATATCATCACCGCTACCGGCTCGGGAGAACCGGGCCGAACCAGGAGGAACCCACCACTGATTGTATTGTATTGTATTGTATTGTATTGTATTGTATTGTATTGTATTGTATTGTATTGTATTGTATTGTAATAGTAATTGTGCTCAGAGAGCACAAAGGACCTTTTATAACTGGGAAATCTACCAAATTCTGCAGCATTATTCTGTTCTGTTGTGTTCTGTTGTGTTCTGTTGTGTTCTATTCTGTTCCGTTCCGTTCCATTCCATTCCATTCCATTCCATTCCATTCCATTCCAAGCATTTCATAAAACCAATACTAACTTAATGGAGGCCATTGTGTTAAGGCTCATGCATAGTCTTGCGTCAACTTTGCAGTCATGCTAAATAATTAAAAGCCCTGGGTTTAGCCTCTCAGCCAGTAAATACTTTGGGATATAGGATACAAGCAATTAAACTCACTTCAGAGTGCAATATTCCAGAGAGAGCCATGCACCTATTATCAGCATGCAAATGGCAAAACGTTAGGGGGTTAATGAACATGTTATTTTATTTACTGAATTTCAGACTTACTCTTGAAGAGTTTACTTCAAGGAGGCTTTGAATGTAAAATGTGTCATCAAATTCCTTATCAGTGTAGCTGAGGTGGGGGGGGGGGGAAAGACTCACCACATATGCCTTTTTCTCTCCATTAGGAAGTGGGGATTCTTCTTTGTACCACTGGTACTGTGGCGTGGGATTTCCTGTGGCTTCACACTGAAGAATTAACATTTGTCCAACCATCAAGTTCTGAGGCTGCGGATGCAGATAGATGTGTATTTTCTTTTCAGGCAACTCGAGGTAGCTTCCTTAAATGGAAGAGGTTTAAACATTTGCGAGATAAAAATATTTTCCGCAAAGCAAGAGAGATAGGCCAGATTTGCAGAGCAGAAGCAAGTCAGCAAAGAACGATAATTTCTTTGCCGACAACTGGGACCTCCCCAGTGACTTCCTCATTTATTTGCTGCAGCTAATTTAAAGGAAGTGGATGGTTCTGAGAAGAAAGCAATAAACAGCCTGTGCTTGTTCCTTTAGAGCAGGGGTGTCAAACTCGATTTCATTGAGGGCCACATCAGGGTTGGGTTTGACCTTGGACAGGTGGGGGGGATGCATGGCCAAGATGCCGAGGATCGCACACGGCCCTCCTGAGCTCCGTTTTCGGCTGCAACAGCCTCCTGCAGCGCTCTGCCAGTGAAAACGGAGCTCAAGAGGGCCGTGCAGAGGCACCATGGGACTTCACTGTTTCCAGAATGGGCCCACAGGCCAGATCTAAGCACCCCACAGGTCACATGCAGCCCGCAGGCCTTGAGTTTGACACCTCTGCTTTGGAGCAGGGGTGGGGGACGATGACCCCTTTATGACCCGTGGACTTCGACTTCCAGAATTCCTGAGCCTGCTTTAGAGAGTAAATTCAAAATACTAAATTTAAAAAGGTGCTGTAGATCGTCCTCAAGTTACAACTGGTTGCTTAATGACGATTCAAAGTTACTACAGACCCCTCAAAAATACTTACAACCTGGTTTCGAGATTTGGATGTCTGCCCCCCTCCCGGTCACATGACTGCATTTTGGATGCAAGCCACGTTCACAGTCATTTTCGGTACCCCAATTTATGGTGTTTTTGCCAGAAACTGGCATTTACTTCCAGTTTCTGGCAAAAAAATCACCCTATAGTGAACAATGGCTTTGCTTAAAAAAACTACATTCACTTAATGACTGTCACATTTGCTACTACTACCCTGTTTCCCCGAAAATAAGACGTCCCCTGATAATAAACCCAATCGAGCTTTTGAACGCATGCACTAAAATAAACCTCCCCCTCAAAATAAGCCCTCCCCGAAAATATTTAAACGCAGAGCTGGAAATCAGGTAAGAAGGCAAGAGGAGCCCCATCTTGCTCCACATGCCCCCAAATAATAAGACCTTCCAGAAAATAAGACCAAGCGCTTATTTTGGGGTTCAAAAAAATATAAGACGGTCTTATTTTCGGGGAAACACGGTACTACTTATATCACTTCCGAGTTGAAGGGATTAGCTGGTGACATCATCATTGCCCAGGGAATGTCCAATAGGAGGCTCCTTTCATGTCCCACGGAAGTAGTACCTATCTATCATTTTCTAGGTAAGAAGTTACCTATTTGAATGTAACATCTGCAAGCAAACAAGCAAGCTCAGAGAGTGCCAGGGACTCCCCGGTTCAATTCTGGGCTACAAATATTCTCTTTTATTAGAAAGCAATAAACACACCTCAACCTTACATCTTTTGGAATGGCTCCAAGTGTTATTGGGCTCAATTCAGGATGTAGATCTTATCAACAAAGCTTTAAATGGATTTAAATGCTTTCTTGAGGGATCAGAGAAGCGATTTGTTACTCAGTTTCCAGTGAGAGATAAAGACTTTCCTGATTCATTCAGCATTAAGTGGTTTTTAATATATGATCTAAAACATGTGTTTTTTCCAAAAGTTACACCCATCGTTAACTGAATTGCTTTACTGTGAATGCTTATGCTGTGTTAAGATACTTCTGATTAAAATGTAATCTAGAAATACTTTTTAAAAGTCACTAAGAAACAAGCAATGAAAATTTTCCAGGTAAATACTGAGAAATAATACATTTTAGGCTTTAGCAAGTCTTTAAACTTTCATGAACTTGTGCCCTCGCTAAAAGTACATAAAAGCTGTAAAGTGTTATCTCCAGGACAGATCACAGATGCTTTTAACTCTGCTGTTGTGGTCAAATATACCAGCATGGACTCATTAAAAGTTTTCAGGAATCTATTGTCGTTATAACCTAACATGACAAGAGATTTAAGAATTGTGTTTCCTGAAACTGCAGCCATAGAGAAAGGAGAAAATGCCATAATCAAGAGATTCTATGACTTCATAATCAATCACAATCATCCCTATGCCAAGAGAAAGAACTGCAGAAATCTAAAAACATTATTGGTACGTTAAAACGAAAGTAGAAAATCAGTACGCCTCCTATTTACGCCTTCTTGCTATTTCTACCATGTAAAAAGTCTGTAACCCACCATCAGCATCCCTTTGGCTATCACAAACATCCAGCTGTGCCCATTGGCTGAATTCATAGGAAGAATCGCTGTTCACACGACATATGTATAATCCCGCATCTTCTGCAGTTACTTGATTGAATATCAGTTCCGGGGAATTCCCATATGGGACCTGAATTGGGATACAACAAAAACACATTGCACACATTGCCACAATAGGGAAGATTTTGGAAGGTATAATAAAATAGTGTTTACCTATATTACACACAAAAGCTGGTTTGGCTGATTGTTTGGTTTAAACTTAGATTGATTGGCGAATTCAACCATTGTTCTATGTTGAGCATTATTTTAAACCAATAGAATAGAGTTTCAGCAAAGATCAGTCTGGAGTTCAGGCTTATTCATTCCCTGTTTGAAACAGATTAACTAAGAAAAATGAAATCGCAAGTCCTCAAGATTTTAAAATTTGATTGATTGATTGAGTGATTCAATTTCTATGCCACCTGTCTCAATCCAACTTACTCTTTTTTTTTTTAATGCATGAAACGCTTCTTTTATTTAAATTTATTTTCATAGCGGAACAATGAGAGGAGGGCAGAATTAAGGGATGCTCAGGTCTGTTCACTTCCTGCATCCGCAGGATTTTGTCAAACAAACCATCATTTTCTGCTCTGCCGTCCTTTCTATTTTATTTCATCAGGAGTTTGGTTTCTGGGTTCTGACTTCTGAAATAGCTGCATGTGGATATTTTTCACTGCCTGAACAAGGAATGGATTCAGACCCTGCTGGCTTTTTGGAGATACCAGCTAGAGTTGTCCGGTTCTTGCAAGCCAACATGGTCTCTCCCACATCCTCATGGCGCAGGAACGATACTATTTTCCTAGCCACATAACGGCAGGCACCAATTATGAGTCACACCATCTTCTTGAATAAACGGGGTGCCGGTCAGCCTGAAAAGCTCTTCTACTCTGTGCGTCAGAAATGGCTTTGTCAAAACGGAAACTTACTCTTGTTCTACCTTATCTAACAATTATATTGTTATTTTTTCTAATCATTTTTGTTCTGAAAGACACTCAGCATAAATATTATCAAAACAACAATATTGTTAAAATAGATTAAAATAGAAGGCAAAGTAAAGGCTGCCTGATAAACTTGTAGATGAGCAGGGAGTTAGTCTCTCCAATTCAGAACCAAGACTAAGAACACAAAGAGGAGCGTCTAAGGCATTATTGAGATCTAATGTTGACTTTTCATTGATTGATTCATTAATTGACTGACTGATTGACTGACTGATTGATTAATTGATTGACTCATTCATTCATTCATTCATTCCACCACCTTACAACACTTACAAGAGTAACTCTAGGCACTTTACAAAGTCACAACAGTAACTCTAGGCAGTTTACAAAGCATGAATAATTTGTAGGACAATGCAAGGGAAGAGAAATCAAGCAAAGTGGCGTAGGAGGCTAATGCCTCCTACTAAGGCAGCATTTAACATCCAGCTGCCTGCAATTACTGCGAGTTCAATTCTCACCAGGCTCAAGGTTGACTCAGCCTTCCATCCTTTCTAAAGTGGGTAAAATGAGGACCCGGTTTGTGGGGGCAATAAACTGACTTTGTATAAAAATATACAAAAGTATGAAGGCTATTGATTAACGCATTGCAAGCTGCCCTGAGTCTCCGGAGAAGGGCGGCATATAAATAAAATAAAATAAAAACAAAACAAAACAAACAGTAACACTGCTAAAATCCACAAAACCAGTTATACACCAAAAGACATAGAATAGATCAACAAGTGTGGTCACAAAATACCCTGCAGAAAAAGCTAGACTTGACGTGACTATGGGACACTGCAAACAGCCATAAATTCAGCCCATTTCCAAGCCCCCAAAGTGAGGTCATGTGACCATGGGGAGAGAGCTGATCATTGGAACTTCAAATCTGAGTTCTAATGTACCACTCAGGTAGACCTGTGGAAACTTTGATTAGTTGCAAGTCGAGAACTGCCTATATAGATTGAATACTTAGAACTGCAGCTTAATATGATAATTAAGCCTTGGATAGTACAGTGGTCTAAAGCCCTGTTATTAACATCAGCT
>WNWU01000002.1:60238748-60257566 GCA_012654045.1 Ptyas mucosa
AGGAAGTGCCAAAATTTACTGGAAGCCTATACAGAAATGTGGAAATCATTCTGACTGGGACCAACAGAAGTTCTCTGTAGGAAGTCCTCAACCCAGATGGAGCCAGGCTCTTCTGTTTCTAGCCCCTAGCTCTGAGTGGCCTTCCACCCAGACCCAGGAGACAAGACACAACCAGGAGAACTAACAGATTAACAGAGTAGGAAGGGACCTTGCAGGTCATCTAGTCCAACCCCCTGCCCAAGCAGGAGACCCTACATCTGCCTCTACCTAGGATCGAACTCACAACCTCCTGATTGGGAGGCAAGAGCTCCACTGGGTCTTGTCTAGCTGCCCTTCGTCTTTATCCCAGGATCTTCAGAAGCCTCTCAATTTGACGGGAGGTGCCATCCTGCAGCCGCGACTCCAATACAGGTAGGTAGTCCTCGGCTTACGACCACAACAGAGCCCCACATTTCTGTCGTTGAGCGAAGCATTTGTCAAGCGAAACATCTGCTCCCTTTCGCCACTTTTCTCGCCACAGCTGTTAAGCGAGTCGCCGGGCCTGTGAAATGAGTCCAACGGTCGCTCAGTGAATCTAGCCTCTCCATTGACTCTGCTTGTCAGAAGAAGGTCGCAAAAGGGGACCCCGGGACACCGCAACCATCATAAATATGAATCGGTTGCCAAGCGGCTGAATTTTGATCCCATGACCTAACACATAAGGTGGGGATGCCACAATGGTCGTTAAGCGTGAACACTGGGTCCCTGTTTTTCCGGGCCACTGTAATTTTGAACGGTCACTAAACGAACCGTTGTAAATCGAACACTATCTGTCTCCAGAGGCGCCTCCCGGCGGCCAGACGGCGCACTCCTCTCACCAAGAAAGGGATCATCGAAGGATCCCGGGCTCTCTTCAGGGCAGCTTCGGGGGGATCCCTCTCTCCGTCCGCCTCCCGGGGATCCACCCTCCCTTTCTCCCTGCCGAGCTTTCTCTCTCTCTCACCTCAGCCGGACTCCGCCGCGGCTCCCGGCAAGCTGCGCCAAATCCCGCCAGCCCTTGCCCGGAGGTGCGCGATCCAATAAGTGGCTGAGACTCCTCAGCAGGCGCTCCGCCAGCCGGTGGATCAGCACCGGGACAGCCGGCAGCGATGCCGCCGCCGCCGCCGCCGCCATCCCGGCAGGAACGAACTGAAGCCCGGCGGCCGGGGGTCCGGCACACACCCGGACGGCTCTGGCAGGCAGGGAAAGCGAAAGGGAAGGGGAAGTGCCGCCGCCCCTTCAGAGGCGGGGTCGGAGGCGAGGCGGAGGGAGAGGCGCAGGCGGGGAATCTCCCGGGTAGCAGGAAGCCCAAGGGTGGCGGCGGCGGCGGAGGAGGAGGAGGGTCCACGGGGGTGCGTGGGAGCCCCGGCCGCGCCTCAGAGGCAGAGAAACGGGAAAGTTCGGGACAGGCGGAGATTCGGCTTGGTTATTATTACTTGGATGGGAGACCACTAGGAAATCACCCAGGTTGCAGACTGCGGCTGGGAACTAATGCAAGAGCAGCCTCCCAGGGGAAGGCAGCGCCGGAGCCTCAGCTGGCTTCTGTTTTTCGACCCGAGTGACCACAATAAATCGCGCGGGGAAAAAAGGGGGGGCATTTTCAGCTGGTTCTTTCTGCAGAAATAAGAGAGCTTCACGCTTGGGACAGAGGTGCAAATCAAGCGCCCCCGCATCAAAGTTCGCTCAGAGGTTTATACAGAACGTTGCTTTGTTGTTGACAACAGGTCAAACGAGGAAGTTTCTTTCAAAACATGAGTTTACATTGGGTTGGTTACACGTGTCCTTTTTGGTACAAGATTACATCTGTTGTATTAATCTCCTCCCACTTATGACTGTATGACTGTAACTTGGTTGCTTGTATCCTTACAATTTATATTGTTTCCTACTATGATTTGATTGCTTATTTATACCCTATGACTATCATCATTATACCTTATGATTAGTATCTTTTCTTTTATGTACACTGAGAGCGCATGCACCAAAAACAAATTCCTTGTGTGTCCAATCACACTTGGCCAATAACGAATTCTATATCTATTACAAGATTTTATTTTATTTTTATTTTATTCATATTTATATGCCGCCCTTCTCCCGAAGGACTCAGGGCGGCTCACAACAATAAAACAACAAAAGAATAAATTAATGCTAAAATAATCCAATTAAAATCCCCCACAGTTAAAACTAAAAACTAAAAGGTAGCAAAAACCTTCTTAATCCTTTTATTATCTGGAGTTTCCTGCAGATATCTGCAGTTTGTCCGTTTAGCAAGGAAGCTGTTAAAGAGAGAAGGGGCTTAGACAATACAGTAGATAATATAATAAAGTCTAACTTTGGGTGGCATGTTTCTACATAATTTGATAAATTCCTGCCTGACTTGGTGTTGAAAACATTAACTGGGATCTTTTCTTATGAGTGAGATTCCTTTCCTATAGAACGTAATTGCTTTTGGTGTTGGTCCCTCTAGGAATTAAAAGAGGACTTTCCCTATTTGAAGGTTTCTATTATTTCATATTCTTCATCATTGTATATTTTTAAACTGCCATTAAGCTATCGGCTAGATCAGGCCCCTTCGTTTTTTGACCATCCAGGTAGATCGGAGGCATCTGGGAGTCACAGTAGCCTAGAAGAAAGCTTCACTGGTGATGGCAGGGGGAACCTTTGCTGAACCCCTAAAAGGAACATAGTGTAATTGTATGGGAGATTATGAGAAAAATCCCAAAGTCATAAACTACACTGGGAATTTGTTGTTATTAGTTGCGAAGTCGTGTCCAACCTATCACAACCCCATGGACAACATTCCTCCAGGCCTTCCTGTCCTCTATTATCCTCTGGAGTCCATTTAAGCTCACGCCGACTGCTTCAGTGACTCCATCCAGCCACCTCATTCTCTGTTGTCCCCTTCTTCTTTTGCCCTCAATCTTTCCCAGCATTAGGCTCATCTCCAGTGAGTCCTTCCTTCTCATTAGGTGGCCAAAGTATTTGAGTTTCATCTTCAGGATCTGGTCTTCTAAAGAGCAGTCAGGGTTGATCTCCTCTAGGACCGACCGGTTTGATCGCCTTGCAGTCCAAGGGACTCGTAGGAATCTTCTCCAGCACCATCATTCAAAGACCTCAATTCTTTGGCGCTCAGCCTTTCTTATGGTCCAACTTTCACAGCCATACATTGCAACTGGGAAAATAGTGACGTGGAAAGCCACTTCTGTACTACCACTAAGAAATGCCTATGGAGATTCTCAGTCATCCAAGTCATGGTTGTCCCAAAAGGGCTTTTTTCAAGGGGCAACTGGACTTTCTGGTTTTTCTTTGAAGACGTTTCGCTTCTCATCCAAGAAGCTTCTTCAGCTCTGACTGGGCGGTGAGGAATGGAAGGATTTATACTCTTTGCAGGCTGCTGGTCATTTGCATCCTTTTAAGGTCACCTGAGTGGTACAAATGGGTGAGCCTTCTTGGAACTGTTGAAAGGACTGTGTTGTAGACTGGAGATAGATGATGTCGTATCCCCACCCCCTCCGGAAACTCAAACACCAGGTGGCTGGTGCGCATGTCCAGCTGGTCTTCTGGTTTCCGGTGCTCCAGAGTGTGCGCACACATGCATTCCGGTTGGGCACTCGGTGCCGAGAAGGTTCGCCATCAGTGCTCTACCATTTCAGACAAATTGTTGTCTAATCTCTTCTTATATACTTCCACTGTTAAAGAATTCACAACTTCTAGAGGCAAGTTGTTCCACTGGTTAATTGTTCTAACTGTCAGGAAATTTCTCCTTAGTTCTAGGTTGCTTCTCTCCTTGATTAGTTTCCACCCATTGCTTCTTGTCCTGCCCCCGGGTGCTTTTTAAGAAAAGTTTTTAAGAAGAGATTGGACAACTGTTTGTCTGAAATGGTGTAGGGCAGGGGTTTCAAACTTGCGGCCCACAGGCCAGATGGGTCATGCACTGGCCATGCCCACCTCCGTTTTAACAAAGGGGGAAAAAGTCACAATACGTCACATCCAAGGTCCATTCCTGTTCTGTTCTGTTCCGTTCCGTTCCGTTCCTTTCCTTTCCTTTCCTTTCCATTCCATTCCATTCCATTCCATTCCATTCCATTCCATTCCATTCCTTTGTATTATTTAAGCTGAGGCAGAGGATAAAATCTTTTAAATGTGATTATATCGATTGCTGGAACTTTTTTGTATAAAAGAGCTCTTTTTTGGCACTGGTTTAGCTGCAGAGCAAGGTATCTTTTGCAAAATGACACTCGGAGTACCTCCAGATGGACATTTCCCAATTCCACAGATAAAAAGCATAGTACAGCTTTTCTAGTTTTCTCTTTTTAATGGATTATTTTTTTCTGTCTATATGTTAAGAATAAAGGCTGAAGACCCAAGGGGGAGCTAGAGAAAGGATGCAAATGGAAGACAGTATCAACTGGATCATATATAACTTTAAAGTTCTTTTAATGAGACAGGAGAATTGCCCAATAACCATCCCAGCTGGAAGCTCAATTAGCTTTGCAGTGAACCCAGTGAAGTTTCCATAACTTAAAAATTGTTTATGTAACTTTATTGCAAGGTTGGTTAGTCAATAAAGGTTTACATATTGTTTATACTAGTTCCAGAAATATGTAGACTATTAAAATCTGATTTTTTTAGAATTTGTAGGCCTTTGTAGAGGCTGTTCTATCGATTATGCATTCATATAAAAGTATTGCTTTGTTGTGGCAGGCTGAATAACTAAGCTATTGTGTTTCAGAATTAATTTTAAACATTCCTTCTCATAAGATAGGCCCTTCTAGGTATCCTTATTGAATGAGGTAGAAGAGATTTCTTCAGCCCTGTTCCCAAAAAGCTAATAACAGCATCAGGGAGAAAGATTGAGAGAAAAGGTTACACAACCTCAAGACACCATTTTCTTATTGTAGAAAAACAAACATAGAACAGAACAGAACAGAACAGAATAGAATAACAGAGTTGGAAGGGACCTTGGAGGTCTTCTAGTCCAACCCCCTGCTTAGACAGGAAACCCTACACCACTTCAGACAAATGGTTATCCAACATCTTCTTAAAAACTTCCAGTGTTGGAGCATTCACAACTTCTGGAGGCAGGTTGTTCCATTGATTCATTGTTCTAACTGTCAGGAAATTTCTCCTTAGTTCTAGGTTGCTTCTCTCCTTGATTAATTTCCATCCGTTACTGCTTCTCCTGCCTTCAGGTGCTTTGGAGAATAGCTTGACTCCCTCTTCTTTGGGGCAGCCCCTCAGATATCAGAACACTGCTATCATATCTCCCCTAGTTTTTCTTTTCATTAAACTAGACGTACCCAGTTCCTGCAACTGTTCTTCATATGTTTTAGCCTCCAGTCCCCTAATTATCTTGGTTGCTCTTCTCTGCACTCTTCCTTGAGTATCCACATCTTTTTTACATTGTGGCAAACATTGATGTTCTCCATTTCAGGGCCAAACTTCCTCCAAGTACAGATAGTTCTAGACTTACGACCATGATTGAATCCAAAATTTTGGATGTTAAGTGAGACATTTGTTAAATGAGTTTTACCCCATTTTACCACCATTCTTGCCACAGTTGTTAAGTGAATCAATGCAATTGATAAATTAGTAACCCGGTTGTTAAGTAGAACTGGCTTCCCCATTGACTTTGCTTGTCTCAAAAGATCACAGCAATAGTCATATAAGTTTGAACCCGTTGCCAAACCTCTGAATTTTGATCACGTGATCATGGGGATACTGCAAAGGTCGTAAGTGTGAAAAATGGTCACAAGTCACTTTCTCCAATGCTGCTTTGAACTTTGAATGGTCACTAAATCAAATGTTGTAAGTTGAGGACTACCAGTATTATTGGTTAGACAATAGGTTTGGTATAACATCAGTCCTGAATTTCAGTGCCATGCATTGAGAACCAGCCTAATAGCTGCAAAACCTAATCTTAGCCAACTAATTGATAACCATCAAGAATGGTAAGATTGTGAAGTTGCCTTTACCCAACAACAGCTGTATATAAATCTCGATCAAACTATGATTGTATATCATATGTTTGCTCCTATATATGGCCCCTGCCCTTTGCAGCATCAGGTACCCCAAGCTGAGATCCACTCCCACCTCTCTGATCTTGAGAAGATCCTACCTCTCCCCAGGAGTATCTTGTGCCCTTCCTCCTGATCTTTTCATTGTAAATTATGTTTCGTTGCACAGTCAGCGTAGGCTCAGATTGGATTTGGAATTGAAAGGACACCTGTTGAGTCCTTCCCAAGGATCTGGGATAGGCAGATGTGGATGTTTGTTGATCTTAGAGCAGTGCCCTCCAAACCTTTGGGTGCCAAGGACCAATTCTGTGGAGGGCATTTTTTCCATGGATTGGGGGTGTGTGTGTGTGTATGGCATGGTTTTGTGTGCTGCCTGGATCGGTGGGTTTCAAAAATTTTTACTACTGGTTCTGTAGGTGTGGCTTGGTGGGCGTGGCATGGTTTGGTGGGCATGGCTTGGTGGGGGTGGCAGGGGAAGGATACTCTAAAATCTCCATTCCCTTCCCAATTCAGGGGAAGGATCCTGCAAAATCCCCATTTCCTCCCGATTAGCTGGGACTCGGGAGACAGAGAATAGATGGGGACAGGGCCAGTCAGAAGTGATATTTACCGGTTCTCTGAACTACTCAAAATTTCTGCTACCGGTTCTCCAGAACTGGTCAGAACCTGCTGAAACCCTCCTCTGGCCTAGATCCTGTGCTTGCATGGATGGGACTTTGCTTGCTTCCGCAGGTGGGTTCATGGACAGCTGTGGGCCAATACTGGTTCATGGCCTGGGGATTGAGAGCCTTGCCTTAGAGATATCGTCATAGGATGTAAGCTTTTCCAAGCAAAGCTGCTTTTTGTAGTTGACTCATCATGATATGGTCAATGCCAAAGGTGTTCAAACAGTGCTCAAGTTGTTAACAGTGCCCACGGTGTCTGTTAGTATTGGTACTACTTTTGCTTTCTTTTGCCACAGTTGTTCTATGTATAATGTCTATGTATATTTACATATACAAATATATGTATACAAATATATTTAATATATATTATATATATTATATATATAATATATATATTAATATAAAAATATAGGTATACAAATCTAATAAATAAATAAATAAATAAATATTTACCCATATAGCATGGTTACAGGTATTATTTATCCTTATTATTCTCTTTACTTCCGCCTCTTATTAGTATTATTTCATTATGATGATGATTATTCTGTTGCTTTGCATGTAAACGAAGAGCTTCTGCACCGGAGACAAATTTCTTGTGTGTCTAATCACCCTTGGCCAAATAAAGAATTCAATTCAATTCAATTTCTATTTGCATATCTTTGTATTTTGTTATCCTCTCTAATTTTTTTCCTCTTCTATTCTGCTTTCTCCAAGTACTGCCACATCCACTATCCCGACTTTTTGATCTTTCTTATCAACAATTGTTAAGTCTGGAATGTTATACAGCAAGTGCCTGTCGGTATAAATTATTATTATTATTGGTGTTATTTATTGTTTTAACGTTTACTGGCTTTTAATGTTTCTAAATATGCCTAGGGGTGACCCAAAGTCACCCCTAGGCATATTGGGCAACATACAGATTTAACAGATTAACAGAGTTGGAAGGGACCTTATAGGTCATCTAGTCCAACCCCCCACTCAAGCAGGAGACCCTACACCATTTCCAACAAATGGCAGTCCAATCTTTTCTTGAAAGTCTCAAGTAATGAAGCTCCCACAACTTCCGAAGGCAACTTCTGTTCCATCAATTGATTATTCTCACTGTCAGAAAGTTCCTCCTCATTTCTAGGTTGAATCTCTCCTTGGTCAGATTCCATCCATTATTCCTTGTCTGGCCTTCAGGTGCTTTGGAAACAGCTTGACCCCCTCCTCTCTGTGGCAGCCCCTCAAATATTGGAAAGCTGCTATCATGTCTGCCTTGGACCTTCTCTTCACTAGACCATGCCCAGTTCCTGTAACCGTTCTTCATATGTTTTAGTCTCCAGTCCGCTAATCATCCTGGTTGCTCTTCTCTGCACTTTTTCTAGAATCTCAACATCTTTTTTATAGTGTGGTGACCAAAACTGGATGCAGTACTCTAGGTGTGGTCTTACTAGAGCTTTATAGAGTGATATTAGTACTAGGGATGAAATGCTCCCGGATTGGACTGGATCACCCGATCCGGTAGCGATCTTGGCCAGTGGTTCGGCGATCTGGTAGCGATGGCAGAGTGAAGCTCTACCCACCCGCTCATGTGTCATTACTTCCTGGTTTTAAGCACGTGGTATGCGCACTTCTGAACCAGTAAAAAAGGTAAGTAGATTTCACCCCGATTAGTACCTCACTTGATCTTGATTGCATCCCTCTGTTAATGCAATTTAGCTTTGGCTTTTTTAGCTGCCACTACACACTGCTGGCTCATATTTAGCTGATTGTCCACTAAGACTCCAAGATCCCTCTCACAATCACTGCTATTAAGCCTGTAATAAATTTATTACAAATCTAATATGTTGTATTTTACCGCTCTATAGATTTTCCAAGATATTCCTCGTCTCTGCATTGTCTCAACAGATTCTCCAAATTCTCAGCCAGATTTCCCTGCTGATCTCTTTAAATATTTACGAGTGTATTCATAGCTGCTGGTAGCAGTTAAGACACTCTCACTTCCTGAATTAGCAGTATTTCCCATTGATCCCTCTCCACCTCAAACATTTTTAAATAAAATGTGAGGCCCAACATAGGCAACCAGAGATGCGGAAAGAATTAATTAATTAAGTGGTGAAATTCATTTTTTTTTACTACTGGTTCTGTGGACATGGCTTGGTGGGCGTGGCTTGGTGGGCGTAACAGGGGAAGGATACTGCAAAATCTCCATTCCCACCCCACTCCAGGGGAAGGATACTGCAAAATCCCCATTCCCATCCCACTCTGGGGCCAGCCAGAGGTGGCATTTGCTGGTTCTCTGAACTACTCAAAACTTCCGCTACTGGTTCTCCGAACTACTCAAAATTTCCACTACCGGTTCTCCGAACTACTTAAAATTTCCGCTACCGGTTCTCCAGAACCTATCAGAACCTGCTGGATTTCACCCTTGAATTAATGGCTTTCAATTGCTCTTCAAGAAAACAGGTATGGAAAACACATTTATGAATTAAATTACTTGAGTCAAAAAATTAATCATGCCTAACAGCCCTTCTTCTTTTTTTAAAAAAATAAATAAAATAAAATTGAATAAGGAAAGATGTTACACAAAGGGATGGACTTAAAGAATTCTATCAAGATCTCCTTGGGATGGATCACCTGCTGTGTTGTGATTAAATAGTCTACCCTTTACGGACATGCAGTGATATGAACACACCCGGCAAAACAACATTGATACTTTCAACCTTCTTGGCTACAAGTGAGAATTATTTACAACTTGTCAAAGAGGAATAGTCGAGCAAAAGAACGAGCCACACATGCCCTTCTACAAACACCGTTCCAAAGTAAGTGTGTGTGTGTTCATTTACCATTTCATTTAGCAGGAAGGTTGTGGGTCTGTTGTATAGCTGAACGGGATTTCTCTGTTTAGTTACAATGAACTTTGAAGGGCTGGGGGTTTTTTTTGACTCATATTAAAATATACTATAGTTAACCACCCTTGTTATTAATTACATAATCTATGGTAAATGATCTAGGTTTTCCTTTAGGGTTTTGAAATATCTTCATAATGTTTCAGGACGTTCCAAAAATAGTATCATTAAATCTTTCCTCATATGCCAGATAAAAGTAATTTGGGGGTGGGATGGGGGAAAGCAAAGTAATCTTTTGACCTTTTGTAAACAATGACTATGATTTCCACAACTGTGGTTATGTATTAATAACCTTGAAAACTTCCTTTGCCTTTTGTATATGTCATCATATAAAATACCTAAAATTAATGAGATTTTGTTAAGTGCATATTTCTGGATGTACATTGCATTTAATGCAAAATGTAGGCTGAAAAGAAACCGCGCATGTTGAATGTATCGTATATAGTTACAAGATGCAGATTTAAAAATAGACTAGGATGGGATCGGCATGTCTCTGTGCCTGACTAGATTTCATTAGCCGCCCTTAAATTAAATTACACACAACTGATATTTCTTCTATTTAAGTTATTCTCTGCCTTCCACTCAGTGTTGACTCATGGTGCCTGCTTGGACTAATGCTTGCAGTTTTCTTGGCAAGATTTTCAGAAGTGATTTGCCAAAGGCTCCTTCCTAGGGCTGAGAGAAAAGGGCCCCAGGTCACTCAAGGCAAGATTAGAACTCTTGTTCTCACCGTTTCTAACTTTAACCACTATATTAAATCGGCTCTCATGTATGTGTGTCTATGAGTAGATATGTGGTGTCTGTCTGTATATGTGTTTATGCATGCATGCATGTGTGTGTATAAGGTAAAGGTAAAGGTAAAGGTTCCCCTCGCACATACGTGCTAGTCGTTCCCGACTCTAGGGGGCGATGCTCATCTCTGTTTCAAAGCCAAAGAGCCGGCGCTGTCCGAAGACGTCTCCGTGGTCATGTGGCTGGCATGACTAAACGCCAAAGGTACACGGAACGCTGTTACCTTCCCACTAAAGGTGGTCCCTATTTTTCTACTTGTATTTTTTATGTGCTTTTGAACTGCTAGGTTGGCAGAAGCTGGGACAAATAATGGGAGATCACCCCGTTACTAGGGATTCGAACCGCTGAACTGCTGACCTTTTGATCAACAAGCTCAGCATCTTAGCCACTGAGCCACTGTGTCATATATCTATATGTGTCTCTCTGTGTGTGTATAATCTATCTCTTCTCTCTCTATCATCTACTCTATATCTATCTCTATTCCTCTCTCTCTCCCTCTGTCCATCCATCCATCCATCCATCTGCCCACCTACTTACCTACCTACCTACCTACTATGTCTATATCTATTTATATCAAATATATATGTTGTGTGTGCATGTATGTGTATATATATTTGCAACTCTGTGTGTGTGTGTGTGTGTATAGTTGCAAATAACCAATGTTTTTCAAAAATATTTATTGTAATGCTTTTAAAGTTCAGTACTTTAAAAAGTACAGATAGTATAGTACCAACCTTCTTTCAGAAAACAGGACTTAAATGTGTAATTTTTTTAAAAAAAAGTTTTTTGCATCAGGACTCTAGGTTCTTCAAGGTAGTGCCACTAACAGTTCCTATATATCATTTATTGGTTCGGTGTGTTCTGTAATAAACTTCCCTCTTATTCTTCAGGTACTCGAGCTTTCCCTTCAATCTTTTCCTTCCAAGATCAGTTTAGATCTCCAGAAATGTTTCTTTTTCTGACCTGGTATGGATCCCCACCTCAGTTGCTCAATTGTCTCCAGCTCTTTGGGACCCCCATTGACCATAGCCAGCCCCTGTCTGTCCTCCATTTCCTTTAGGATTGAGTAATAAGATAGTATGCTTTAATTCACTCCAATATCCCTGGTGATGTTAGAAAATGTTATTAGCTGTTAAGTGAGGGAAGGGTTCCTGATTTTGCTAAAACTTGTCAAACAGTTTTAAAACTCTGCTACTTCAAGGGGAACTGACCCATCTGGACTATTCAGCCAGAATGGTGATGCTGAAAGTAGATGGCTCAGTGGCTAAGATGCTGAGCTTGTCAATCAAAAGGTTGGCAGTTCAGCAGTTCGAATCCCTAGTGCCCCACAATGGGTGAGCTCCCGTTACTTGCCCCAGCTTCTGCCAACCTAGCAGTTTGAAAGCACGTAAAAAATGCAAGTAGAAAAATAGGGACCACCTTTGGTGGGAAGGTAACAGTGTTCTGTGCGCCTTTGGCATTTAGTCATGCCAGCCACATGACCATGGAGACGTCTTTGGACTCTTCAGCTCTTCGGCTTTGAAACGGAGATGAGCACCGCCCCTAGAGTTGGGAACGACTAGCACATATGTGCGAGGGGAACCTTTACCTTTATCTTTAGGGAACACTTTACCTCCAGAGTCTTGACTAGCACTCTCAATAACTGTTCTCAAAGGGCTGTGAAAAGAAGAGCTTTTAATTACTCTGTTGTAATGAAGAGTGAGGGAAGATGGATTTATTGGAGGTGAGGTTTGTTTTAATGGTTTTATGCAAGGGTGTCAGCAGAGGCTCAAGGAAGTTAAGATGCTGCTATAGCTATGAATGTATGATCAAAGTCTCATCCCTTTTTATGAGCATCCTACACATAAGATGAAACTCGAATACTTTGGCCACCTAATGAGAAGGAAGGACTCACTGGAAAAGAGCCTAATGCTGGGAAAGATTGAGGACAAAAGAAGAAGGGGACGGCAGAGAACGAGGTGGCTGGATGGAGTCACTGAAGCAGTGAGCTTAAATGGACTCCAGAGGATGGTAGAGGACAGGAAGGCCTAGAGGAACGTTGTCCATGGGGTCGCGATGGGTCAGACACGACTTCGCAACTAACAACAACAACAACAACAGCAACAACACATAAGACATATAGAAAGGGGACGAGGCTTCATTCCAACAGTTGTGGGTGCCGTCTGGATCTTTTGACCCCACTCACTACTCCTGATTTCATGTTCAGCTTTTCTAAACCCATCAGGCACCCTTGCAATAACAATAGCACTTAGACTTATATACTGCTTTACAGTCCTCTCTAAGCTGTTTACAGAGGCAGCATATTGCCTCCAACAATCTGGGTCCTCATTCTACCAACCTCTGAAAGGTGGAAAGCTGAGTCAACATTAAGCCGGTCAAGATTGAACTCCTGGCAATGAGCAGAGTTACTGCATTCTAACCACGGTGCCACCATGGCTCTTGTAATAGCAATACAGCAATACAGTGGTGGATTTCAAATTTTTTTACTACCGGTTCTGTGGGTGTGGCTTGGTGGGCATGACATGGCTTGGTAGGTGTGGCTTGGTGGGCATGGCAGGGGAAGGATACTGTAAAATCTCCATTTCCTTCCCAATCCAGGGGAAGGATACTGTAAAATCTCCATTCCCTCCCCACTCCAGGAGAAGGTTACTGCAAAATCCCCATTTCCTCAACTGGAACTTGGGAGGCAGAGAATAGATGGGGGTGGGGCCAGTCAGAATTTTTATTACTGGTTCTCCGAACTACTCAAAATTTCCGCTACCGGTTCTCCAGAACTGCTCAGAACCTGCTGAAACCCACCTCTGCAGCAACACACACACACACACACACACACACCTTCAAAGATAAATTTGCTCTTAATTTCCAGAAATGAGACAAATGACTTCCCTATGTAATTCTCCATTCAGAGTTTTCAGAAAGGCTGATGAACCCACTTTTATTCTGAATAATATCAATGGCTGCTAATTGATTCTTAACTGCCCAACGATCATTTAATTTGCTTTTAGTTACACTAGAAGCCGTAACCTTGGATCTGAGAATATCATTTTTAAAAGACGGAACAACCTGCCAAAGCATTTGAGGGTCAAATCTCACCGCAGGTGTTATGGGCTGGACTGGGCTAGTACATCACAATAAATCATGCTTTGCTTAATCACGTTAGCTGAACAAACTATGGTTGATTGAATTCACACCTCACACTGAGCCCCGGGTCATGATTTACAAGCTGTGACAGCTGTGTCTCATCTGTGGCTCCGTCCACTAGATGGCGCCGCTCGGTGACTCCAGCTTCTCCACACATCACAGATAATATTACAGAAAGATCTGTCACAGGAGGTGCGTCTACACGCATATAATATTACCTTATTTTGCAGGCCGCTAAAAGAATGATGCTGCCATGTCCAAAGCACACTCGAAGAACAATGGATAAATACAGCCTGTCCTTTTGAATAGCTGTGCAAGGGCATTTGAAGCAGAAAAGGCTCCCCCCTATCCACCTCAGGCTTTCCTTTCTTTAAACACACCGGAGTGAAAAGATAAGGAACACACACAAACCAACTGCCACCGGTGTGAATGAGCACATAAAGAAGGCTTGAATGATTGGGTGCAGCTGCCAGGCCTTGATTAAAATAACAGGTGGTGCAAAGCCCAACCAAGCATGCCTGGTTTTTAATGCTCTTCTCTTTGAGTTCCCCAGGTTCCAGAAAGCGTAGGGGACTTAACTTCCCTCTGCACCACCTCCACGGATCAAAGCCATTACACGGCTGTATTATTACAGCCCCTTTGGTCTTTTTTACATCAGATCCCAGTTCTTGGTTACTATTATTCATTCACCCCACCCCTTTTAAACAGGCTGTTAGTCATTCTCTTGTTTAAAAAGAACCAAGCAAAGAAATTGGTGTTCTTTGGGTAACATTATTTGCATTTTGAAAGAAGGGAAGAAAATAGCTTTGTTTTAGAAAACCCCTCCCATGATGATGTGGTTATGTAAATTGCAGGACATTTCATCATCTTTAGCATTGGCTTCTCCATGCATTTTTTAGTGCTTTTCCTGTACCTGTTTAAATTCCTCATCATACGAGCCTGATTTAGCTTTCAGCCTAGCTACATTTTATATTAGAAGTAGATGATGTGGTGCTCACATAGCAATAGCAATGGTACTTAAACTTATATACAATTACACGTTGCTTTACAGAAGCAGTTTACAGAGTCAACACATTGCTCCCAACAATCTGGGTCCTCATTTTACTGACCTCGGAAGCAGGGGTGAAATGCTCCCGGTTTGGACCGGATTGCCCGATCCAGTAGCGATGGCGGTAGGTGGTTTGGAGAACCGGTAGCAAAAATCCCTGTGCCTCCCCACCCATGCCCAGCTAAGCCGCACGATCATCAGAGGCTTTTTTTTTTACTTTTAAAAGCATTTTTTCTACAACCTCTTCTGACGAAAAAATGCTTTTAAAAGTTAAAAAAAGCCTCTGATGATCGTGCGGCTCAGCTGGGATCATCAGAGGCCTTTCAAAGCATTTTTTTCTGCAACCTCTTGGCCAAAAAAATGCTTTGAAAAGTCTCTGACGATCCCAGCTGAGTTGCCTGATCGGCAGAGGCTTTTCAAAGCATTAGAAAAAATGCTTTGAAAAGTTTAAAAAAAAAAGTTGCCCATGCCCACCCAGTCACATTACCTCCCCCCCACCAAGCCACGCCCACAGAACCGGTAGTAACAAATTTTATATTTCACCTTTGCTTGGAAGGATGGAAGGCTGAGTCAACCTTTAGCTGGTCAGAATTGAACTCCGGGAGTGAGTTAGACTACATTAGAACGAACTAATTAGAACTAGTGGTTAGTGCATTCTAACCACTGTACCACCACAGTTCATATTCCTTTCTTTGGGCCAACCAGTCCCCCTACTTCATCAGACTGTTAATTATTTTTTTTAAAAAAATTAAAATTAATGGGAAGGTTTAAAATTAAGTGCTGCAAAGTACAAGGCTGGTCTCTAGCAAGATTCACAAGCAGGTTTCTAGGTCTTATTTAGGTAGAATGGGACAGCTTGCCATGTCCAACTCGCTATGTCTTGCCATGTCCAACCACGGCCAACTCGCTATGGAACAATTCACTGTGGGGCAATTCAACAATTCTATTTAATTATTTAAAATAAGTCAAAACTTATTTTAATTTTTGTCACTCACATTTCATTTTATTCCTCCTTTGGCATCATTTCTTTAATGATTCTATTCCACCGTTTGTTGATATTAGTATAACTCTTAATCCGTGGCGAGTTGTCCTGCAGAGAGTTGGCTCTGGAGAGATAGCCACGGGAAGTTAGTCGTGGTCAGTTGGCCATGGCGAGTTGTCCTAAACCAGGGGTGTCAAACTCGCGGCCCTTGGGCCGGGTGTGTCCTGCACTGGCCACGCCCACCCCCGGTTTAGCGAAGGAGGAAAAAGTCGTGAACTCCCCACTCAAGCAGGAAACCCTACACCATTTCTGACAAATGACAGTCCAGTCTCTTCTTGAAAGGCTTCCAGTGATGAAGCTCTCACAACTTCCGAAGGCAATCTGTTCCTTCGGTTGATTGTTCTCACTGTCACAAAATTCCTCCTTATTTCTAGGTTGAATTTCTCCTTGTTTTTTTTTTGTTTTGTTTTTTTTAATTTGATTTATATGCTGCCCTTCTCCGGAGACTCAGGATGGCTTACAATGCATTAAGCAATAGCCTTCATACTTTTGTATATTTATACAAAGTCAGCTTATTTCCCCCACAATCTGGGTCCTCATTTCACCTACCTTAGAAAGGATGGAAGGCTGAGTCAACCTTGAGCCTGGTGAGATTCGAACTTATAGTAATTGCAGTCAGCTGGTGTTGATCACTATGCTTTTTGTCTGCTGAGCTAAACCAGGCTCGGGTGCTTTGGACCCCCTCCTCTCTGTGACAGCCCCTCAAACATTGGAAGACTGCTATCATGTCTTTCCTGGTCCTTCTCTTCACTAGATTTCATATGTAACCGTTCTTCATATGTTTTAGCCTCCAGTCCCCTAATCATCTTTGTTGCTCTTCTCTGCACTCTTTCTAGAGTCTCAACATCTTTTTTATAATGTGGTTGTCAGGGTTCCAAATAACTCCCCCAACGAAAGAAGACTCCGAGGTTTGAAGTTCCTCAAAGTTCAATTTTATTAGAGATGTCATATTGGCACATCTGGGAAAACCCGAATCTGAAAGCTTCCAGGTTTTCCCTACCCAAAGGAAAGTCCAAGTCCATTCTCCTGCACCCACATGTCCATCACATGGCCCAATCAATGCATCATCCCATCTGGAGATGCCTCCCAGTCACACCACTCCAGGTGCAGGGCAAGATGTCCTTGAGAAAGGAATGTTATTATGACTATATATGTCCTTTGTTCCATAAAATCCCCCTTCTCAGTTTCCCACAGCAGTAAATGTGGCAGGCCTGAAGGCCCAACGCAAAAGATGGCTTCCAGGCCTAACAGTGGTGACTAAAACTGGATACCCTATTCTAGATGTGGCTTTACTAAGGCTTTATAGAGTGGTATTCTTCTATTAAACAATATCATTATTGGATCCAGGAATAATTGGCTCACTCATAGGGTCACTCACTTCTATCAAATGGGCTGCCACGTACATTAACTAAATAAACAAATGGCGATAGGGACCACTCTGCATAGCTTTAAGAGAAGATCAGATTCACAGAGATGGCTATTAATTATGTTACCACCAATATTAGAAGTGACAAATTACCAAATGTTAGAGACAGTGAATATGGAGGAAGCATTTTGACCTTTGTATCTAATTGGCTACTTGGAGTTACATGCTGCTGACTAACCCCTTTGGTGTTTCCAAATACATTTCTTCTTAGGGTCTTCTAAGGAAACAGGTTTAAGATAGGACTGTTAAGATTTTAGAACTGGAAAAAGTAATCACAGGCATACATAGGTCATTCCCCCCGGCAGCAAATTAAAGCATCTTCTAGACTCATCCAACTAGTGCTGTGGCAAAATAATTGCAATAAGAACAGATATTTGAGGACAGTATAAATCACCAATGTGGAAGTGTTTACAAGATGGATTTGCAACGTTATTATTTGTAATTCACCCATTATCTGGGTTCTCATAATGGTGAACAGGCTGGATCTGTACAGTATCCCAAGTTAAAGGCATAAAAAAACCAAAATATTATCCTAGGTTAAAATGAACCGGGCATATAGATAGTCCTCAATTTACAACAATTCATCTAGTGACCATTCAAAGTTACAACGTTACTGAAAAAAGTGACTTATGACCTGTTTCACACTAGTGATTATTGCAGAATTCCCGTAGTCCCGTGATGAAAATTGAGGTGGTTGGCAACTGACTCATATTTAGATGGTTGCAACGTCCCACAGTCATAGGTTTTGCATCTTTCTGACAAGCAAAGTCAATGGGGGAAGCCAGATTCACTTAACAACCATGTTACTAACTTAACTACAGTGAGTTACTTAACAACTGTGGCAAGAAAGATCATAAAATCGGGCAAAATTCACTTAATACTGTCTCACTTAGTAACAGAAATTTTGGGCTCAATTGTGGTCGTAAGTCGAGTAGCATCTCACAAAGATGTAAATACTTGCTGTTAAAGTGACCCGATGAAGCATGTTATGTGAACCAGCCATTGTTCCCATTAGGGGTCAGTCACTATAATTGGATTAACCCAGCATAGGGAGTCCAAACAAATTCCATTATGGGTTAGATAATAATTACCTATAACCAGTGGTGGGACTCAATTTTTTTAACAACGGTTCTGTGGGCGTGGCTTAGTTGGGGATGTGGCTTGGTGGTCATGTGACTGGGTGGGCATGGCTAGCTGGTCATGTGACTGGGTAGGCATGGCTAGCTGGTCATGTGACCGGGTGGGCATGGGTATGTGCATAGGGACTACCCAGAGGGCTGAAAAAAGTGATTTCTGACAGGTCCTCGCACTTTTGACCGGTCATCATTTATGCCCATTGCAGCATTCTTAATTAAATTAATTAAATAAAAACCTGCTGGAGCAGTCGGAAGCAGTCCGAGGCGGGTGTTCGGTGATACAACCGGGGTAGGTAGGCCGCTGATGCCCAGGTGGGAGACGGGCGCAGGCCTACAGGGCTGGCTGCAGGATGAAGCGATCGGATGGGGTAGGTCAGGGGTCTGCAACCTTAAATACTCAACCTTAAACACATGTAAACACTTAAACACAACCTTAAACCTGGGTGGGCATTGCCAACTCCATATCACTTACTCCCACCCAGGTTTTGTGGCTCCCAGTATTTTCTTTTAAACAGGTATCTCTGTGTGTCTCATCTCTCTCATCTTTCTTTCTCCCCTACATCTCTATTTCTCCCCCCCCCTTTCTCTCCTTCTCCCCCCTTTCTCTCTTTCATTTCTCTTTCTCTCCATCTCTTTCTCCCACCC
>WNWU01000002.1:60263167-60276649 GCA_012654045.1 Ptyas mucosa
TTCCTTCCTTCCTTCCTTCCTTCCTTCCTTCCTTCCTTCCTTCCTTCCTTTTCTTCTTTTTCCTTCCCTCTTCATTCTAATTTCTTCTTCCGTCCCCTCTTTCCTTCTTTTTCCTTCCTTGCTCTCTTCCCATCTTCCCTTCATTTTCTTTGTCTTTCCTTTTACCCTTTCTCCTTTTCTGTCCCTTCTTGCATGTTCAAATGCAAAAGGAGAAACATTTATCCTTTTGTTTTGTTTTTAGATTGTTTTGATAGCACTCTGTCAGCAAAAATGGAGCCTGGGGGGCGGGGAACAGCCTCCGGTAGCCCTCTGCCAACAAAAACGGAGCCCGATGGTGCACATGCCCCCCTCCCGCGTGCCTCCCCGAGCTCTGATTTCACTAGCAGAGACACCACAGGCCAGTCCTTGGTTGTTTCCAGGCTGGGCCCATGGGCCAGATTTAAGTACCCCACTGGCTGGATCCGGCCTGTGGGCCTTGAATTTGTCACCTCTGGGTTAGAAGAAGATACGACTACCTTTAATGATTTTGCTTAATGGGACTGAGTTTCAAGGGAGGTAGATTTAAGACTGACATATTAACATCGGTGGTGGGTTGCCTCTGGTTCAGACCAGTTCTACAGAACCGGTAGTAAAACCGGAGGGAGGCTCCGCCCACCAACCCTGACGTCATCAGAATGCTTTTGCACATGCGCAGAGGAGTGAGCATGCGGCCCCATTGCGAACCGGTAGTAAAGGTAAGTAGAACCCACTCCTGATTAACATCCCCTTGTTTAGAATGGAATGGAAGGGAAGGGACCTTGGAGGTCTTCTAGTCCAACCCTCTGCTTAGGCAAGAAACCCTATACCATTTCAGACAAATGGTTGTCCAATCTCTTCTTAAAAACTTTCAGTGTTGGAGCATTCACAACTTCTAGAGGCAAGTCACTCCACTGATTAATTGTTCTCACTGTCAGGAAATTTCTCCTTAGTTCTATTTTGCTTCTCTCTTTTTTTAAGATCAATGTTGCATCCTTCACTTTTGTTTACAAAGCAATTTGCCCTCAAGCATGTCCACAAAATGTCCAGATGATGGCTGTGCCATTGTGTTTGAAGCTCTGTTGGGTTTAAATTATACTTCTCAAATATGATTGTAAGGGATAGTTTTCAGTTTAATACAGAGGTGGTATTTAGCAGGTTCTGACCAGTTCTGTAGAACCGGTAGTGGAAATTTTGAGTAGTTCGGAGAACTGGTAAATACCACCTCTGACTGCCCCCGCCCCCATCTATTCTCTGCCTCCTGAGTCCCAGCTGATTGGGAGGAAATGGGGATTTTGCAGTAACCTTCCCCTGGAGTGGGGAGGGAATGGAGATTTTACAGGATCCTTCCCCTGCCACACCCACAAAGCCACGCCCACCAAGCCATGCCACGCTCACAGAACCGGTAAAAAATTTTGAATCCCACCACTGGTTTAATAATACCTAATGTCAGACCTGCCTCGACTTGAACCCTAGTAAGAGTAAGGTATAGTTTTACTAAAGTCAAGTGAAGTACAATAAAGCAAAGTCAAGTCTGTGGTTTCCATGCCAATTCCCTAGTGAAATCCCCCTGTTTCCCACATCTGCCCTCCCATTGGTTCTCCTGTGTCCAATCATATTCAAACTAGATGTTTTTGGAACAGCAGTCCTTGGAATGCAGCTGCATTCTTCTCTCTGGCCAAGTGTCCTTGAGATGCAAAAACTACAGATAGTCCTCGACTTATGACCACAATGGAGCCCAAAATTTCTGTTGTGAAATGAGACATTTGTGAAGTGAGTTTTGCCCCAGTTTACGACCTTTCTTGACACAGTTGTTAAGTGAATCGCTATGGTTGTTAAATTAGTAATATCATCGTTAACTTGAATCTGGCTTCCCTGTTGATTTTGCTGATCAGAAGGTCGCAAAAGGCGATTGCATGACTCCGGGACAATGCAAACTGTCATAAATATGAGTCATTTGCCAATGCATCTGAATTTTGATCACGTGACCACGGAGATGCTGCAATGGTCATAAGTGTGAAAACGGTCATAAGTCACTTTTTTTCAGTGCCGTCGTAACTTCAAACGATCACTAAACGAACTGTTGTAAGTCAAGGACTACCTGTTCTTTGGAATTCCCTCTTTCCCCCTCCCAAACAGCTTCCCTCTCCCCCGTCCCCCCAGAGTCTATGGCAATCTGGCACTGAAGCAAGGCGAAAGATCTGACACCTGCCTTCAAAGTTAATTCATCTGCAACCAAGCAATAGAAAGAGAAATAGTTTGACTTAGAATTGTGTCCAGAGACGAATTGTTGATTGATTGAAGTTTAAGCTGTGCAACAAACCTACTATACTAGTCCCAAGTGAAATATGTAAATTAAAAATATAAACCACTTGGCTGGTGAATTTTTAGTCCTGTGCTACTTGCAGGTTGGTCTAGGCCAGGGGCCTCCAACCTTGGCAACTTTAAGTCTGGACTTCAACTCCCAGAATTCCCCAGCCAGTAAAGCTGAGCAGATGATACCACTCTATTAAGATTTTAGAGAAGCCTAGGTTGTTTCCCATTCTCATTTTATTTCCTGGCTAACAAGAGACAGCAAAAAAGTTTCATGGGGTTTAAGGTTGCTGTGACATAGGATGAGGAGAGAGCCAGGCATCTCTCATTAGGAGAACGCCTTGTTTAGTCATGATGCCTTCTTTGTCTTTGTCAGAAGATGGAGATCTCATGCTCTCTACTGAGGTAGCTGGCAAGGGTCTCCTGGGCCATGTTCAAAGGCTTATTTGAATTCTTTAATCAAAAGACTTTTGTAGAATTAATGACTTGCAGACTTTGCAGAAGTATCTTGGAATGTAGATAATATAATGGCCCTAAGAAATAGTTCTATCATTAAAGTTTAGACAAATTCATAAAAGAAGTAAAATCTTTGTTGAGTTTCATCACACTCCTGTGAATTAAATGGACATATCCATATTTTTGCTGGTAATGATTTGGAAGTAATTTATATTTCCTTTTCTTGAATTCTTTAAAAAAAAGCTTACTAGTCTATCCTATAACTCTACTGAGCTTTTTCTGAGCTCACTTAAGTTTGGGTAGGCACTGCTACACACTGTGATGGCTTTACACATGCTTGCAATTATTTTGTATTCAGGTCTGGTAAATCAACACTATTTTTTTAAATATAACCCCCCCCCACCCCAGATTTTCTTTCTCTCTTTTTACTTCACACAAAATTCTAACCAAAATTCTAGCCTTAGTTTTTAAACAATGGTTTTGTGGTTTAGTTCAATGCCTAAACTAGGGGTGGGTTCTACTTACCTCCGCTACCAGTTTGAACAGGAGAGCGCGCATGCGCTTCTGCACATGCTCAGATCATTCATGATGACATCTGGGCGGGTGGGCGGAGCCTCCCACTGCTATTAGTACCAGTTCTCAAGAACCGGACCGAACCGGAAGAAACCCACCAGTGCCCTAAACCCAATGTTTATACACTGACTGGTCCCAAATGTTGTGCTAAACCATTATGAACTATAGTTTATAAAAATAAATACAGCATACTGTAGTTATTTGGATTTGTACAATTTGCACTAACTACACTTTAAAGACAAGTTCCCTCAACGCAAATGTATACCCATCCACATAGAGTTCATATGTTAGAGTTATGACCATATCAGTTTTTATGAAATACTGTATTTCTTATGGGTCACCCATATTTCTGTATGCATTCATTCTTGACCTTCTTGTCATTTAACCAGGCTGTCTTCTTAAATACCCCATTGCATTCAACTTGATTTAGATTTCCTCTGACACGCAAGTGCTCCTTGGTTATTGATCACTCATTCGGTGACTGTTGGAAGTTATGCCACTGCATCGAATGGGTTCTAAAAATTTTTACTACTGGTTCTGTGGGTGTGGTTTATTTTGTTGGCGTGGCTTGGTGGGGGGGGTAATGTGACTGGGTGGGTGTGGCCAACTTTTTTTTTTTAACTTTTAAAAGCATTTTTTCTACAACCGTAAGAGGTTGCAGAAAAAAATGCTTTTAGAAGCCTCTGACGATCAGGCAACTCAGCTGGGATGGCCAGAGGCTTTTAAAGGCATTTTTTTTTCTACAACCTCTTCAGCTGAAGAGGTTGTAGAAGAAAAAATGCTTTTAAAAGACTCTGACGATCCCAGCTGAGCCGCGCGATCATCAGAGGCTTTGTTTTTTTACTTTTAAAAGCATTTTTTCGGCTGAAGAGGTTATCGAAAAAAATGCTTTTAAAAGTAAAAAAAAAAAGCCTCTAATGAGGTGGGCGGGGTAAGCGAGCGGCGACCGGGCTGAGGACTGGTTCAGGGGCATGGCCAGCCAATGTTATTACCGGTTCTCCAAACTACTACAAATTTTTACTACCGGTTCTTGCGAACCGGTGCAAACCAGGAGCAACCCACCACTGTACTGCATTCTTTCCAATGTATATTCCCCATTGTGTGCCTGCTTACTCTCTTAAAAATCCCTTTCTCTCCAATGAAAGTAAATATAAACATTAATTCCCTTCTTGCTAATTATCTCAGCACTGGAGTGAGCATTCCAAGGGGTAGGGAAAATAAAAGCACACTCATGGTCAGGTAATTTTCCAATCAGTGACTATTTTGCCTAATGATAGAGCTGCTACCAATAGGTTTAACAACCAATAGTGATTGTTAAACAAAGTCGATGTGTAGTTTCTGCATATCTCCATCAATATAAACTTCCTTATTCTCTATAAATGTCATATCACCTGTGAAACACACCATAGATATGACTCTTAGCATGCTTATTACTGATCATAGGTCAGCATAATTTGTGAATGTTTCCCATATTCTATGGATTGACGGTGATTATTCAAACATACATCGAATGTCCCAGATTTATTCACAATGGAATATGTAGATTTGCAACTCTGATCATTTCCTCTTCTTTATTTCCAGCTGAAGACAGCCTGAATATAAAATCTATTCTCTGATATTCTCAGGTAATAAAGCTTGAATTGAATTGTGTTGTTGCTCAGGAAGAAGTTAATGTTTAAAAATATTTCCCTGTAAATATGGAAAAGCAGTTTTTCTCTTTTCTCATGTTCCCAGGCTGAAACTGAAACCACAGATAATTTGATTTAAGACTAAGCAAGAGATCAGTAAAAAACAAAAAACAAAAAAAGGAAGGTATTTCCATATATGAAATTCAAGGAGATAATCAGTTTTATGACCTAAGTATCTTATTGCAACTCTCTTCGTTTTTTGAGCATTTCTAAGAAATGAACCTAAAACTGGAAACTTGTCTATAAAACACCAATCCTTGACAATATGATCCTATGAAGGTTTATTCTGAAGTAATCCTCCCTAGAACATAGGGTTGGAAGAAACCTTGGAAGTCTTCTAATCAGAGGTGGGATTCACATACTTTACCTACTGGTTTGCCCAGCCCAAAAAATGTGAGTGTGCATGGGCCTTCCATGCATGCGTGCAGCCTTCCATGCACGCGTGAAGCCTTCTGCACATGCGTTTTGCTCGTGTGTGCATCTTGCACGCATGTGCACAGCTTAGAAAATGTCGCTAAATAGGATGGCATAGTGCCGGGGCAGGTTGCTATTATCGGTTCGCCTGAATCAGTCCGAACCGGCTGAATATCACCTCTGCTTCTAGGCTAGTCTCCAGCCCAAGGAGAAATCCTCTTATCATCCCAGTCAAATGGCTTTCCAACATTGGCTTGAAAATTTCCAGAGACAGAACATCCATGACTCCAGGAAGCAGAGCATTCCACAGTTTAATAGCTTACGGTCAGGAAATTCTCCTTATTTGGATCTCCCTTAGTAAAGTTTTCACCTGTTATATTCTATCCTCAGGAGCTTTTTCATAACTTCATTCTTCCCATTCAGTTATCTGAAGACTGATAACGTGTCTCCCCCTGTATAGTTACTCCTATACAGACTTAATTTAAGGTTCAATTGAAAATAAGTTTCTTTGCAAACTCTAGATATGTTTAACTAGAATTTCTTGGCCTGAAACAAAAAGGGGGGGAGGTTGAAATCTTTCTGTCAAATTGTGGTGAAGTGTAATGTGTTGTATGCTGTCACTGTCCTGTAATTTTTTTCCCTGGTTTTTTTTTTAGACAAGTACTTCTTTTCAATGGTACTTGTTATTTTACCATGGGGACTGACAAGCTGTTGTACCCAGAAGATGTGGCTGAGATACATTTATAATCTCAATAGTTCCCTCTTTTCTAAAAGGAAAACCTGAAAATAAGAGAAAAGATTTACATTTGGAAAAGAATAGCCAAAGCATTTGAGAAAATGACTTACAGAAGCAAAACCTTTCTTCTTACAGTGATGTGATTGCTAGGGATTACAAGTAAAGAGTTAGATTAACACCAAACAAAAATATACGAGTAAGGATTTTTAAGTATCATTAAAATCTATGGGACAAGATTTGCTCAATTAAGCATGATTAACTGGTCTAGAATTGGGCAATTGCATTGAAAAACTACTGCGAAGTAGCTGAATGAAGGGCAATTTACAAGTAAAAGTTTTCTTAAGTATTTTCATCAGTGGTGGAATTCAATTTTTTTTACTACCGGTTCTGTGGGCGTGGCTTGGTGGGCTTGGTGTGGCTTGGTAGGCATGGCAGGGGAAGGATACTGCAAAATCTCCATTCCCACCCCACTCCAGGGGAAGGATACTGCAAAACCCCCATTCCCTCCCCACTCCTGGGAGAAGGATATTGCAAAATCTCCAATCCCACCCCACTCTAGGGCCAGCCAGAAGTGGTATTTGCCAGTTCTCCGAACTACTCAAAATTTCCGCTACCAGAACCTGTCAGAACCTGCTGAATAGCACCCCTGATTTTTATATTATTTTCCCCATATGTTTACATTGCCAAAGAGGTGAGACCTCAGACCATTTGAACCTGCTAATTTCTTTGCTTCTGTCTGAATCGGTTTAATAGTTCCAGGTGATCCAAGGTGGCATTTGGCTTAACTAACAAACAAATCCATTTTCATAGAGAGCATGATTGGGCTCGGGAATTGATTCTCACAAGACGTGGTAATGGCATGATAAAGGAGATTGGACAAATTAATAGAGGGCAGATCCATTGAGGACTATCGGTCTTAAAGATGCAATGTTACTCCTGTGTTGGAGAAAACTGTACTTCAAATAGCAGCCCCAGGGCAATCATGACAGAAGAGGGGTGTGTCCAGGGGTGGGCTGCTGGGGGTTTGCAGGGGTTCAGGAGAACCTCTAGCTAAGATTCTGTGCAGTTCGGAGGACCCCCAAATCCCACTCCTGGCTGGCCCCACTCACGCCGCCCCTCCCCTCCCAGGAATCCCCACATGGCCCATTTTGGATGCAGGTAAGTGCAGGGCGCGCACAGAGGCTTGGGGAGGGCAAAAAATGGGCCTGCTGGAAGTTTGGGAAGGCCAGAAATAGGCCTGGAGAAGGCCTGAAGGGGGCCTCCAGAGGCTGGGGAGGCCGTTTTCGCCCTCCCGGAGGCTTGAGAAAAGTCTTCAGTGTCCAGGGAGGGCAAAAATGCCCTCTCTGCCATGGTGCAGAGGCCGACTAGGCCACGCCCACCATGGCCACGCCCACCCAGCAACCGGGCAGAGAACCCCTTGCTAAAATTTTTGAAGCCCACCCCTGGGTATGTCTCTATCTATCTCCTGCTTGTGAGTTGTCCAGAGATGTTTGGTCAGCTGCCCTATGAAACATAATACTGGACTAAGCCTTTGGAAAGATCCACCAGGCCTGGTCTTAACTTTTATAACCACATGAAACCTCTGCAGGTAATCTTGGAGTCATCTCTGCTCTAAAGAACATCTTTCTTACTTGATTCTCGCTCCTTTGGTATTCGATTTACATCAAAGATTCAATTCTAGATCTCAGAGTACTGTCTTATATTAAATGGTCAAATTTTTGACATTTGATAGTCAAAGATGCTTCTTATTTGGAACACTTCAGTCCTAAATTAAAATATGCCTCTGTTAAATGAATGTATATTAAGTGTTTGATATTACTATTACACAGGGGTGAAATCTACTTACCTTCCATACCGATTCGGAAGCGTGCACGTGTACGCAGAAGGTAAAAAACACATTACTTCCTGGTTAAAACGAGGAAGTAATGACACCTGGCCGGGTGGGTGGAGCTACACTCTGCCATCACTACCGGATCGCTGAACCACCGGCCAAGATCGCTACCAGATCAGGCGATCAGGTCCGATCTGGGAGCATTTCACTCCTGCTATTACATGGATGGATTTGGAAGGCCTATAAATCTAATAGTAAAGATTAACATTTAATGTTCTATGTATTTTAAAATCTAGTGGTGTGCAAGCATCAAGGTGTGTTTGGCTAGAAAAAACAGTTCTTCAGCTTTCTTAAACTGACTTCAAGAGATTCTGAAGAATATAAAATCTAGCTTGGTGATAGTCATCGTATAGAAAACTGAAATAAAGGTGAAAAAATTATAAAAGCTTTAGCTCTTACCAAATGCTTACCCATGATTCTTCTGATTAAATTTTCCAGAACCAGAATCCGTTGGACTATGAATGAAGAAAATCATAGAAACAACAGTCTTCTGTAAACGTGACACTTTTTCTACAATAGAAAATCATTATAAAAACACTAATTGCTTGAAGGGGGAAAAAAATGGAAATTAACAATGTACCCTCTCTGAAGAGAAATGACAGTTTTATTCCGAGCACAACCCAAAGTGTCTCTGGTCTTTTTATTTATGATGGTGTTGAAGAATGTTGGAATTCTATTGAAGGCAAGGTAGATGGCTTTGACAGCTCACAAGTAGATTCCACACTAGCAAGTCAGATTTCTGAGCGCATGGACAGCTGTTGCTTTAATGCTAAAGTCTTAACTGCTTGTCAAACAACCGAATATGCCAAGACATGTGAAAAGGGTAGCCTCAGCAAAGTTCTGAAAAAGGACATACTGTCTGAGAGTCACACAAGGGTTCCTCTAGAAGATAAGTTCTACTTAGCAGAGAATTCCACTTTTACGGTGGATAGTGGCATTGAGCTTCACCTGGATGGAAACTTTATTGAAGCCACTGAGGTTTTTCAGAATGATTTCCTTGAAGATATTGAATGTTCTGATGTGATGACGGAGGAGATCTATGAGGATTGGGAAGCAAAACTGAAGTTTCTGTTGGAAAGTGATGACGAGGAGGATGAGCTAATTCCGAGTACCGATTGTGATGGGTGTTCGTACTTCCTCAGTGAAATGCCTCGTCTGTTTCAAGTATCAGATGACACTATGCCTATGGAGACCACCATTGGCTTCAAAAGTCATCCGTCAAAGTCCAAAGAGGTAGCTGTCAGGAGCAACTTGACGGCGTACAGACCATCAACTTTGCAAACAGGAATGACTCTTACTGTTGGACAACAGCAGAGTATGAATCCCGGTATGAAAACCAAAGAAAAACAGAAACAACCGGCGATCAAAAATAACTACTCCAGAACAGGAGAAGAAAATCGTAGCAACAGTTGCTCAAGTTGTCCTGTTTCTGCTCTCAGATCACAAGGCATAGAAAATGGAACTTCAGCAATGAAATCGCCTTCACGGCGCTTAGATGTTTCTTCAGCAACGGCAGGCAAACAAGATACAGCAGAATGCAAAAACTTCTCAGGGGAAATCAAGTCTCAGCGAGTAATTCAGGTGGGAAAGAAAACAATGCAAGGGAAGTCTGGTCTGCCCCATTCTTCAGAAGATCCTTTAAAGGCTCTATCCCCTAAACTGCTCCACAACTCCAAACTTCGTACAATTCAGAGGGAAACAAATCATCTAGGTTCAGTCACGTCGCTTCAGAGACAAGGAAAGACCACCTTGGGGTTAACCAATGTTACAGACAAGGATGCTTTATTTCATGGTCAAGGAAGCGGACAAAGGGACCGATTGGTAGGCAAATGGATTACTGGACTGTCAGAAGGAAGCCAAGAAGCAGAGGAAAGGGCTACGCCGAAGGTAAGAAAATGTTTATTTCTGTAACGTATCTTTGGGAAGATGCAACTCCAGGGACTTCAAATGTACTTGATTCCAACATGTCCTGAAAGAATGCGAGCCATTCAAGCTGCTGATTGACGGCTACTGCTGTTGAGGAAATCTGGTTTTGAAAAATGGCCCAGATTAACCATAGCTGCTATCCTAATTATAGAAAGAGGGCAGGCGTGGAAGGTCCTGATAATAGCAAGTGGTACTAAGGGGACCGGTAGACAGCTGGAAAGAGAAATCTGATATTGAATCTATTCAATGTCCTTTATTGAAGCAGTGGCTTTTTCCTACCGGGCAGCTTCTCAACTCTGGACAGAATGAACTCCTTATTGCTTTGGAATTAGGAAGAGTTTAGAGAAAAGAGGTTGCTTGCAATTCTGGAATTACCTGGATGATATATTCTACTTCTTTCTCAAGAATTTTAGAATTGTAGTAGGATCTCCTGCTTGAGCAAGCAGCTGGACTAGAAGATCTCCAAAGTCCCTTTCAGCTCTATTCTGATTCTCAGAACTATAACAATAGCACTTAGACTTATATACAACTTCATAGTGCTCTGCAGCCCGCTCTAAGCGGTTTACAGAGTCAGCATATTGCCTCCAACAATCTGGGTCCTCACTATGATTTCTCATTCCTAAATTTTCATGGTCCTTTAAACAATCTTAGCTAAACTAAGGCTTACTAGGCTAGTGGATCTCTCGTAGTATAATATTGCCATGCACAGAAAGGTGTTATTGCAATTTAACAATGAAAGAAATAAGGTAAACAGTAGCTGGGTCCAGCAATCATTTTCTACATGCATGTTGTATTATTTTTTTTTTGCAAGCTCAGCAGAACCCCCCCCCCCTGAAAAATGTCCTTCTTCAACTTCATTCACGGTGTGTTTTTTTTAAATGCAGACAGAGACGGAAAATGAAAGAGAAATTGTACAGAACAGGAACTGGATAGTATTGGGAGGGTGTTTGAAGAGTGGTGGAAGTGAACAGCTTTCATCTTCTCTTTCCATCTGGTGGCATATAGTCTTTCAATTTTTTTCCGCTCTGTCAATCTCACATTTGGACCAGCCAGAGTGCCAAGTCTGCTTCAACTTAGCAAACTTTACTTTCTACATTCCTTGCTACTCTTTTTTTTTTTTAAGGGTGATGGGGGAGTGAGAACAAGAGAATTAAGTCTGCCATGAAATTATAATTGATCTGGAAAATTTTGACATTTGGATCTTGAGTACACTTTGAGATGTGATTGTACAAAAAAAGCTAATATGAAAGGACCTTGGAAATCATTATTATACACAAGAATGTAAAGTCACAACTGTTAGTTCTTTAGCTGGTGTCGACCTTCATTCGCATTGACTTCTTCCCAAGAACCTAGGATGTCATAGTGTGTTAGTGTAGTATATGTGCAGATCCACAAAAATTACATCATATGTTACTAGGACCACCGTTGTCAGTTTATACCATAATATTTCAATTTTAATTTTCAGATCTTGATAATATGTGGTCTTCTCAAATTCTTTCTCTTCTGTTCTACAGTACTGGTACTGGTACTGCCATCTCAGTTATCCACACTCTCTTCTTTACCCGTTTGTATTTGGAAAACCCACAATATTTTAACCCACTCATTTTCAACTACTTTTCCAACAATATATCCCAACCAATTTTTCATTACTAGTACATGATAATTTTTAGAAATGTTTCAGGACTCATTTTTGTGACTGTGTTATACCGTTGTTTATAATCAGTTTGTGTGATCTTCCTGCATGAGCTCAATATATGATCTACTGTTTCTTCTACTTCTTTCTACAATTTGCACTTTGATTTATTTGATGATTTTTAAAGTTCTGGTCCTCATTAGTTCAAATAGCTTGCTCTTGAACAAGCAAAATTAAGCCTTCAGTTTCTTTTTTTAACATGCCAGTTTTAAACCATTGCCAGGTTTTATTTTTATCCATTTTCTCCTTGATCTTTTGTAGATCTTGACCATGTAAAGCTTTTCCTTGCCAGCATTCTGTTTGTGTTTTTATTACATTATATTGATAATGTATATTCTGTTACCTGAACCTTCTGTAAATTCTAATTTTTAACTTTAACTTCAGTAATTGTACTTGACTGTCTGTTACATAATCAGTCAATTTTCTTCTTTGGCAGCTTGTTTGACTTAAGATTAGCCCCTGCCTCTATTGTTTTATAATTATTATGATAGGCAATATTGAGTCAATAGGCAGATTTTGTTTGAGGGTATTAAAGATATCATTACAGCATATATTCCAAGCAAAGCTGCCGTTTGCAATTGACTGACGGTGATTTTGTCCAAAGGCAGTGAACATATTTAATACTCCTGTTTCCTATTTTCCTCATCACAACAATTGTGAGGTGAGCTTGGCTGAGAGACAGAGACCATTCCAAAGTCATCAGTCAGATTTCATGCCTAAAACAGAACTAGAATTTATGGAACTCTTGGTTTCTAGACTAGTACCTTAACCACTACACCAGACTGGTTCTCTTTGTAAATTTGAATTAATTTTTTAAAAATACATTTTCTCTTTAAGACTGTCTTTAGGTGTATGTGTATATGTCTTATTTTATTGCCTCAATACATGACACTCCTATAGTGGAACGTCTTTCAGTAACTAACACTGAAAAAATTAGAACGGAATAAATAAAGCCAACTTCTATTGGAAAGAAAAACAAGCTGAACTTTTAGCTTTCTTGATATATATTGTCTCCATCTTTTACATGCTTAGGTATGGGTGAAATTTTCAGGCTGAGTCCTGATGACATCATGGGTAGCTTCCCAGAAGTGATTTCTGTTGTCTTCTTCTATTCCCAACCTAGTCTACATCCCTGGCATTTCCTGATGGTCTTCCATCCAGTGTGACCCAAGTTTCACTTTTGAACCTAGATAAGGTCAACCAGATGCTGTCACTTTCTGCAGCTCTTACAGATTTAAGCACATGCTTAAATAACAATGGCGTATTTGTTTTCAACCATTGTTAACCCTACGTTAACCATTTTAATCCCACGTTAAAAATCCAGAAATATGAAATAAGCTTTCCAATGCTCAACTTTATCCTTCTATTTCTAAAACCAGAAATGTTTTGGACTATTTAAAAGCACATCAGTTGCTCACGGGTCCCAGAAGCCAGGTCATTGGATAGTCATTTTGAAACCAGCATGCTTCAGAATCGCAACATATTTCCATTTGCTCAGCGAGTGAGTAGAAAGCATACAAACCCTTCCACGTCACCAGTTCAGAGTCGTTTTGGTGACAGGCCTACCATGACAAATTGACATTTCTTCAACTTGCCAAAAGGTCAGTGGTGTCAGTGAAGGGTTGATGCAATCTGTCAGCGGGCAGAGTTTCAAGGGTGAAGAAGGAGAAAACAACCAAGCAAGTTTTTCATGTACCATAATGTTCTCATAGTTTTCTTCCATTGCACCAGTTCAGAGAGTTTTGCCCAGGGGTGAAATCCAGCAAGTTCTGGAGAA
>WNWU01000002.1:60276749-60298117 GCA_012654045.1 Ptyas mucosa
AGTAGCAGAAATTTTGAGTAGTTCGGAGAACCGGCAAATACCACCTCTGGCTGGCCTCAGAGTGGGGTGAGAATGCAGATTTTGCAATGTCCTTCCCCCAGGAATGGCGAGGGAATGGGGATTTTGCAACATCCTTCCCTTGGAGTGGGGTGGGAATGGAGATTTTGCAGTATCCTTCCCCTGCTGCGCCCACCAAGCCACGCCCACAGAACCGGTAGTAAAAAAAAATGGATTTCACCACTGGTTTTGCCCACACATGACGTCGTCTGTCTTCAGAAAGCAAAGGACCACAACAATGGAAGATTTTTCAATAGGCAACCTCCAGCAGTGTCTCATTGTAAAGCTGCAAATAGACAAACTTTTTATTTAAAAAAAACCTACAATGATCAATGTGGGATTTTTTTGTGTGTGTTGCAAGCAGTTTCAACTTCCTGCCAGCTTTGCTTGCTCTAAACCCAAAACCTATTTCTTGTTCTTTATATATTTGTCTTGGGGAACATTCCAAGGCTTTACTTAAAAAGCAGATGTTGCTTTTACCGTAGGAACAACTGATCAAAGAAGCTGAGGACGACGGTACGGTGTGATTATCGGAATCACCTGCAAATTCATACTGTGAAATTCCCCTCTGGCTGCAATGCAAAAGAGAGAGGGAAAAATAAAACACCCCTTTTCCACTGAACATGATCTGGTTAATAGTTGTACATCTGAGTAATGCATGATGTGAAACTGCTTTTATGCCCAGCCAGGCTTATCGTTATGTATCTCCAATGGGAGAACTGAAGGTTTAATTTGAACGGAATGGAATTTTAATTGGCCTTTTGATAGCTGTGTAATTTGATGTACCCTTGTAGTTATTTTAAAAATGGTTAGTGTTTGGCACAAGTTATTTTCAGATCTGGACCAAGCCATTTTTTCATATGTATATAGAATAGGGCAAAAATCATCCCTCAGAATTCCTGCTGATTTCATAGGACAGGGGTATCAAACTTGATTTCATTGAGGGCCACATCGGGGTTGTGTTTGACCTCAGGGGGCCGAGGTGGGCGTGGCCAGGATGCATATGGCCAGCTCGACGTCACTTGTGTCGGGGCGCCTATGGCGGCCCGAGTGCTCTGCCAGTGAAAATGGGCTCCCAATCTCCATTTTCAGCTGGGACGGCTTTCTGCAATCCTCTGCCAGTAAAAATGGAGCTCAGGAGGGCTGCACAGCCCTCCCGAGCTCCATTTTCACTAGTAGAAGATTGCAGGAGGCTGTCCAGGGGTAAAATCCAGCAGGTTCTGACAGGTTCTGGAGAACCGGTAGCGGAAATTTTGAGTAGTTCGGAGAACCGGCAAATGCCACCTCTGGCTGGCCCCAGAGTGGGGTGGGAATGGAGTTTTTGCAATATCCTTCCCCCTGGAGTGGGATGGGAATGGAGATTTTGTATTATCCTTCCCTTGCTATGCCACCAACCCATGGCACGCCCACCAAGCCATGCCCACAGAACCGGTAGTAAAAAATTTGGATTTCACCACTGAGGCTGTCCCAGCTGAAAATGGAGATTGGGAGCCCGTTTTTGCCGGCAGAGGCACTGCGGTCTGGTCCTTCGCTGTTTCCAGGGTAGCTTCGCGGGCCAGATCTAAGCACTCTTCCATAGAAGAGATCAAAGTAACAAGTATATGATGCCCTTGGCAGTTGTTAACCTATACAACATCAGTTGAGAATATTTTGGAGAAATGTATGGTTTGGTGAAGTTACGAATAAATGTTTCAGAATGAAAATGGGATTAGAATTTCAACATTTGTTGCGGTCTATAATAAATTATTTTCTATTATGTTTGAGCTTTGTAACCCTGCCACCACATTTAGAAGAAGGATACAATCTGTTCATTACATATGCAGCATTAAAGGAGTTTTCAATAAAACTTCCCCACTTCCTGTTTCCTCTTCTACTCTTACCTGTTACGCCCAAAACCCAGCTCACTTAAAGCAACCAAGTCACTTTCAATTTGATTTAGCATGCAATCGATAAACGTTATTATACAGGGGTCCTAGCAAAGTTTTGGCACTTTACTAAGCAATCCTGAGCAAAAGTTGAGCCACAGTTTGTATAACTTTCACCCAATCCGTTTCAAAAACAAGACGAAGGTGGACCAACGAGTATATATCACAGAATGACGTTGTGATGTTTTTGATAAATCATTATTTCTCCCATCCTATTAGGTCAGCATGCTAGCCATACAGGTTGTCCTTGGGTTATGACTGTAATTTTGCCTGGCAATTACAGTTGTAAGTCGTGACAGTGATAAAGAGAGTCACCATGTGGTTAAGAGGGCCGTTTTCACAACCTTTTTTGTGGTCGTTGTTAAGCAAATCCATTGATGGGTATTGGCTGGTTTTTGCTGGAAACTGAAAGTAAACACAGTTTCTGTCACAACTGTCTTAAATCATAGTCATGTGACTCAGTGGTGAAATTCCAATTTTTGTACTACCGGTTCTGTGGGCGTGGCTTGGTGGGCGTGCTGTGGCTTGGTGGGCGTGGCAGGGAAGGATACTGCCAAATCTCCATTCCCACCCCACTCCAGGGGAAGGATACTGCAAAATCTCCATTCCCACCCCACTCTGGGGCCAGCTAGAGGTGGTATTTGCTGGTTCTCCAAACTACTCAAAATTTCCGCTACCGGTTTGCCAGAACCTGTCAGAACCTGCTGGATTTCACCCCTGATGTGACTACAGTGTACTGCAAAGGGTCATAAATGCAGGCTGGATACTAAATGGCTAAAATGCGGTCACATGGCCTGTAGGGAGATGGCAGAACTTCATAACTGGATCATAAAGTCTTTTTTGGAGGATCCAATGGAACTTTGACTGGTTGCTAAGCGACCTACTGCACGTTGAGGACTTATCTTTGAGAAATGGTCAATGAATATAAACAATTTGGTTCACTGGGCCCTAAGTTCTCTTCCTGTCACCCTCAGGGTCTTGCTGGAAATGTTTTCTTACCAGGGAACTTTAAGCAATTAATATGTGTGGGGGGGGGCAGGTGGGTGTCATTTCATAGATGTAGTAATGAATGCAGCTTTATCTGCTCCAAGAGCCTTGGTGGCGTAGCAGACTAAAGTGCTGTTAACTAGCACCAGCTGCCTGCAATTACTGCAAATTCGAATCTCACCAGGCTCAAGGTTGACTCAGCCTTCCATCCTTTCGAGATAGGTAAAATGAGGACCCAGATTGTGGGGGCAATAAACTGACTTTGTATAACAAAAAAGAACACCGCTTGGGGGGGCCAAAAGCTCTACTAAGCAGGTATATACAAAAGTATGAAGGCTATTGCTTAACGCATTGTAAGCCGCCCTGAGTCTCCGGAGAAGGATGGCATATAAATCGAACCAATAAATAAATAAATAAATAAATATTTGAAGAGCTGTCACAGAGAGGAGGGGGTCAACCTGTTTTCCAAAGCACCCAAAGGCCAGATAAGGAATAATGGATGGAAACTGACCAAGGAGAGATTCAACCTAGGAATAAGGAGACATTTTCTGATGTGAGAACAATCAACCAATGGAAAAGCTTGCCCTTGTGGGAGCTTCATCACTGGAGGCTTTCAAGAAGAGATTGGACTGCCATTTGTCAGAAATGGTGTAGGGTCTCCTGCAGGGAGGGCAGGGGTTGGACTAGATGACCTACAAGGTCCCTTCCAATTCTATTATTCTGTTATACTTGCATTGCTTTCGAACTGCTAGGTGGGCAAGAGCAGGAGCTCACCCTGTTGCACGGTGCTCGGTTCTCGAACGCGGCTGTCAGCTTTCCAGCTGACAAACTCAGCATCCTTTAACGGCTGAGCCATCACACACCTGGAGGTCCACCAGGAAGTGTCCACCAGGAGATCCACTAGGAGGTGTCCCAAAACTTTGGTGAGAGAAAACTCTCTGACACCAGTCCTACAACTACTATTTTCTGTATTTCCCATTCCCAAAGTACTCAACTCTAAGCTATCGCATTTGGGCAGTAAAAACGTTGGGTAGCCACTAGTACTAGCAATGAATTAAAATTTTCCGTGTCTCGTTGTCTATAGAGATTCTCAGTCATCCAGATCATGCTTATGCCAAAGGTGCTTTTTCAAGAGGCAACTGGACTTTCTGGTTTTTCTTTGAAGATGTTTTGCTTCTCATCCAAGAAGCTTCTACAGCTGAAGAAGAGTTGAAGAAGCTTCTTGGATGAGAAGCAAAAGGTCTTCAAAGAAAAACCAGCAAGTCCAGTTGCCTCTTGGAAAAAAGCACCTTTGGGACGATCTGTATCTCTTTGGTGCCATCTTCTGGTCTTCTAAATTTTTGCAATCCAATTTGCAGTTAACACACAGAAGTGTAATGAGATTAAAAGCAGAAAATGTTTCCCCACCTATGGTTGAGGTGAGCTTCCAGCTTCTGCTACCACCAGCTGACTGGGTCAGGTTCTAGAAATTAGATCATATTTAAAAGGTGTAAATATATCTTGTGTCCACAAACAACTTTTTGGCTGCTTTCTATTTTTAGGATATAATTTAACCATATTTTCATATCTTTGACCAGTGGTGGGTTTCAATTTTTTTTACTACTGGTTCTGTGGGCGTGGCTTGGTGGGCATGGCGGGCGTGGCTTGGTGGGCATGGCAGGGGAAGGATCCATTCCCACCCCATTCCAGGGGAATGCAAAAATTACTGCAAAATCCCCATTTCCTCCCAATCAGCTGGGACTTGGGAGGCAGAGAATAGAAGGGGGCGGGGCCAGTCAGAATTTTTACTACCGGTTCTCCGAACTACTCAAAATTTCCGCTACCGGTTCCCCAGAACTGGTCAGAACCTGCTGAAACCCACCTCTGTCTTTGACCCCTATTTATTTTCACCCTGCCCTACATACAATCTTTGGAACACGAAATCAAAAAGTCAGTCTGATCTCAATGTAATTGCAGAGGAACAAAAACACAACAAGAATGGACATGGTCCTTGTTCAGTGACCACATGATTTTTCCTGATTTTTGCTGCATATGATTTCAGTCCGTTAAAGAAGGAATATCCCCCTTTCTCTTGGGACAAGGGACAAGCTGTGGGGTGGAGGCTGCAAAGATTTCTGAATGAACAATGGAGGCAGGGATGTAAGATGAAAAATACGTGGTTGACTGTTTTGCATGTTTGGAATTTGATTGATTATGTGCTATCAAATGAGTATCAATACTTAGAAACCACATAGAAAGACCTTACCTAGGATGATCTGCTTCTCAACCAACCTGGTTCTCAAAGTCTGCCAATCATTCATCACCGAAATTGAGTGTATGTATCCACCTTACTAAATTGTCTCCAGCTCTTTGGGACCCCCATGAACCATAGCCAGACCCTGTCTCTCCTCCATTTCCTTTAGGATTGAGTAATAAGATAGTATGCTTTAATTCACTCCAATATCCCTGGTGATGTTGGAAAATGTTATTAGTCGTTGAGTGAGGGAAGGGTTCCTGATTTTCCTAAAACTTGTCAAACAGTTTTAAAACTCTGCTACTTCAAGGGGAACTGACCCATCTGGATTATTCAGCCAGAATGGTGATGTTGAAAGTAGATGGCTCAGTGGCTAAGACACTGAGCTTGTCAATCAAAAGGTCGGCAGTTCAGCGGTTCGAATCCCTAGTGCCCCACAATGGGTGAGCTCCTGTTACTTGTTCCAGCTTCTGCCAACCTAGCAGTTTGAAAGCATGTAAAAAATGCAAGTAGAAAAATAGGGACCACCTTTGGTGGAAAGGAAACAGCGTTCCCTGCGCCTTTGGTGCTTAGTCATGCTGGCCACATGACCACGGAGACGTCTTCGGACTCTTCGGCTTTGAAACGGAGATGAGCACCGCCCCCTAGAATCGGGAACAACTAGCACATATGTGCAAGGGGAACCTTTACCTTTACCTTTATCCACGTTACTGCTGAAATGGCTGCATCCATCTTTTCCCCTCTTCCATCTTTCCCAGTACAATCGATTTCTCAAAGGGGCTAGGTCTTTGCATAATGTGTCAAAAATATAATATTTGAGCCTGTTCATTTATGCTTTGAATGAGAACCTTGGGTTGATGTGTCTCATGAGCTTAGAAGCTAGGGTTTTGTGGTCCAGTTTAATTTCATTAGGGCAATGAATATTTTTCAAGAGCAAGTGTCATATCTGAAAGGTTTCCTTAATGGCAAAAAAAAAAATAAAAATCCTTGTTTAAAATGTCATCCTTTTTTTGGGGTGGGGGAGGCTGCTGGCAGTTGTTAAGAAAAGAATTCACAGGGGAGGCTGTTGCTTAGAAACCTGGAGTGGATAAAAGCACAATTCCCAAGGTGAAATCAGAGGCACCAGACCGTGCAACAAAGAGGCAAAAGAATGTACAGGAGATGAACAGGGTGGCCCAATGGTGCTTTTTCAAGAGGCAACTTGGATTTGAAGACGTTTCGCTTCTCATCCAAGAAGCTTCTCCAGCTCTGGCTGGATGGTGGGGAATGGCAGGATTTATATTCCTTGCAGTCAGCTGGTCATTTGTATTCTTTTAGAGCAGGGGTGTCAAACTCAAGGCCTGCAGGCCAAATTCATCCTGCGTGGTGCTTAGATCTGGCCTACGGTATAGAAGTCTAAGTGCTATTACTATCAGCATTTGCCATCTTCCCTGCCAACTTCCCACAAGTTAATGGAGAAGCTGGCAGGGAAGTGCCACCTTCAAAGCGCTCCATGGCTTAGGACCCGGGTACTTGCGGGACCGCCTAGTACCACCAATAGCCTCCCACTGGCCAACACGCTCCCATAGAGAGGGGCTCCTCCGGGTGGCGTCGGCCAAACAATGTCGGCTGGCGGCCCCCAGGGGGAGAGCCTTCTCTGTGGGGGCACCTACTATCTGGAATGATAGAGATACAGAGGATCCCGGATCTGCGCACCTTCCGCCGTGCCCTAAAGACCTTTTTATTTCACCAGGCGGGCCTGGCCTAACTTCTCCCTCTTTTAAATAATTTTAAATAATTTTAATATCTTATATATTTTCTAATATTTTTATACTTAAATTTAATATTTGATTTTAAATTGATTGGGGTTTTAATCTGTCTGTCTGGGCCAAACTATTTAATTCAGTTTTATTTCTATTTTAAATTTTGTATGTATGTATTTTATTGTCGGCTGTTCACCGCCCTGAGTCCTTTGGGAGTAGGGCGGTATACAAATCAAATCAAATAAATAAAAATAAATAAATAAGTGGTAAATTGCTCCTGCTGCCATTGTATTTATTTCCTGAGGAGTCCAATGGGCAGCAGGGTAAGTGTGTGTCTCAGGCAGGCAGGTGGCTGCCCTGCTTGGCTGCACTCGCACTGCACCTTCCATCCCCAGCCTCGCTGTACTCGGGCTGCAGCAACCCCTCCTCTGCCCAACAGACCTCCATAGTGCTCACCTGCCTGCCCGCCATCCTGCTTGTGACGACCAGGATCCATGACTTCCTGCTGGCTTCCCCATTGACTTTGCATATTGGAAGCTGGCAGGAAGTCATAAGTCCCAGTCACATGAGGTTCTCTCTTGATGATCAACAATCCTTGTTTACAAAAGCAATGGGGACTGCTGGGATTGTTGTTGCTTAGCGATGTAGTGATATGACCTTGTGCTATTAAAACCACATTGTTTAGCAATGGAAATTGTGGTCTCGGTTGCTATACTTAAGCTGTTGTAAATCAGAGGTCCAGGCTTTTGCTCTGTGCGAAGATGTCTCTCCCGCTCTTGCAGAGAGCTTTATTTTTTATACAGTTTTTACAGGCAGACAAAAAGGCAGGGCAGCAACAGTGTTCTAATTGGTAGAAATTATTCACCCCCCTCTCAAGATGCCATCCTCTGAAGGTGAGATAATACAGATCAAAGCCAAAATGAGATCCACAGCGCATGAGCTAAGGCAGTGTGCTGCTCTTAGCCTGGCACCAGACCTTTGACCTATCTCTATATAAGCAATGACTACCTATAAATGTGTCCCGATATCATGGAAAACATGATCCATAAATCCTTGACAGGCTGGTGTTCTGTTTGGCTACTCATAAGGCACCACTGTACAGGCAGTCCTCGACTTACGGCCAGTCGATTAGCAACAGTTAAAAGTTCTGACAGACCCCCCTCCCAAACTAGCTCTGTTCTGAAATTCTAACAGCCATCCCCCCACCATGTGATCACATGACCACAAATTGGGTGCTCAGCAACAGATCCACATTTAGGGCCATTGGCACCATCCCATCTGACCACCATTTATGACAGCTTTGCTGAAAATGGGCATTTATTTCCAGTTATCAGCAAAAATGCCCCATAGTGAGCAATGAGTTTCCTTAACAACTGCGGCATTTGCTTAACGACCGCAGATTCACTTAACGACCGTGGTGCTTTCCTTAATGACTGCTGCAAAAAAGGTTGTAAAACCAGATTGGTCACATGATGATCCACCGTACGACCATCAAGACTCACAACAATAATGAGCAGGTTCCATTAGAGTCATAAGTCAAGGACTATCTGCGTGTTCATACTTCCCTGTGGCTATAATCAAAGGCTGTTAAATATTTTACTCGTCTTCCATATAAATCAAAGTGAAGATCCCCAGAGATTCAACTTGACAGAGGCATATCTATAACTTTTCTAGTTGTTCAGAAATGAAGGGGAAGGGACAGCAACTTTTCATATTTAATGATCCAATAGTCATAAATTCACCACCGAGAGCCACTCTTCATTTCTCATCCAAAATTTGGATGCATCGGCAGGAGAGGGCAAAGTAAGCTTTTCTATAAGTTCTTGCCGGTAAGTCTCTGCTTGGATGTTTTATAGGAATTTGGGCTCCAGGAATGAGGCTAATTGTGCAGTTACAGACTGATGTGTGCAGACAGATGTGTGTGCCTTAGTTTCTGAAAACATCTGCCTAGTCCAAATCAGTGGTGAAATCCAATTTTTTTTACTACTAGTTCTGTGGGCGTGGCCTGGTGGGTATGGCAGGGAAGGATACTGCAAAATCTCCATTCCCTCCCCACTCCTGGGGGAAGGATATTGCAAAATCCCCATTCCCACCCCACTCTGGGGCCATCCAGAGGTGCTATTTGCCAGTTCTCCGAACTGCTCAAAATTTCCGGTACAGGTTCTCCAGAACCTGTCAGAACCTGCTGGATTTCACCCCGGTCCAAATATTTGGAAGGTACCATATATACTCATGTATAAGCCGAGTTTTTCAGCACATTTTTTTATGCTGAAAAAACACCCCTCGGCTTATACTCGAGAGCAGCATGTTCCATCCCTTCTCACAGGGTCGCTTTTCTCCGTGCCCGAGAAAGATAAAAAGGCACAGAGCAGCCTTTAATGACAAAGTCGCCTAGATGAGGTAAAAGAAGACCAACCACTGAGGGAAGGAGCCCACCGAAGCTGCTGGTGTTGCAGCCGCCCCCCCTCCCCGCAGCTTGGAGCTCCAAGCGGAAGAAGTCCTCGGCTGTTGCGAAGAAGCGGTAGCTCTGGGTGCACCACGCCCACTTCATTCTCTTTGAGAGCCGCTTTGTAAACAAGGTGCAAAGCGGCTCTCAAAGAGAACAAAGCGGGCATGGCGCACCCAGAGCTGCCGCTCCTTAGCAACAGCCGAGCATGGAAGAGTTCACTCAGGAGTGACACCAGCAAGGAAGGCAGCTGGGTCGGAGGGAGGCATCTTGTTGGAGCCGCAACAGGGATGGTCATGGATATACAGTACGTTTATTTACAGTTTAGGTTTAGGTTTATTTAATTTGTATACCGCCCTTCTCCCAGAGGGACTCAGGGCGGTGAACAGCCATCAATAAAACATATAAAACATATAAATACAACAATTAAAACATTTAAGAACACATTAAAATCCCAATTAGATAAATTTGGCTGTAAAAAATATAAAACCCGAAAATTTAAAATGAATTAAAATTAAAATTTTGTTTTAAAAGGAGAATCAGGCCAGGCCTGCCTGGCGAAATAAAAAGGTCTTAAGAGCGCGGCGGAAGGTGCGTAAGTCTGGGATCCTCTGAATCTCCAGGGGGAGCTCATTCCAGATCGTAGGTGCCCCCACAGAGAAGGCTCTCCCCCTGGGGGCCGCCAGTCGACATTGTTTGGCCAACGGCACCCGGAGGAGGCCCTCTCAGTGAGAGCGTACCGGCCGGTGGGAGGCCACTGGTGGCAGTAGGCGGTCTCGTAAGTATCCAGGTCCTAAGCCATGGAGCGCTCTGAAGGTAGTAATCAAAACCTTGAAGCACACCCGGAAGACCACCGGGAGCCAGTGCAGCTCGCGCAGGAGAGGTGTCACACAGGAACGCCATGTCGCTCCCGTAACCAGTCTGCTATATTTTATTTTTGAAATTTACCAGTAGCTGCTGCATTTCCCGCCCTAGGCTTATACTCGAGTCAATAAGTTTTCCCAGGTTTTTTTTGTGATAAAATTAGGTTCCTTGGCTTATATTCGGGTCGGCTTATACTCGAGTATATACGGTAAAATAGGAAAATTTACTTTATGAATGCTGCAGATCCTTGCAGCTTGTGTGTGTGTTTGCACGTGTGTGCATGTGCATGCATGTGTGCGCCAAAGGTGCTTTTTTAAAGAGGCAACTGGACTTTCTGTTTTTTCTTTGAAGACGTTTTGCTTCTCATCCAAGAAGGTCTGAGCTGAAGAAGCTTCTTGGATGAGAAGCAAAACGTCTTCAAAAGAAAAAACAGAAAGTCCAGTTGCCTCTTTAAAAAAGCACCTTTGGGACAACCATGATGATTGAGAATCTCCTTAGATGTGTGTGTGTGAGGATAATGACATTATCCTCGTTTCAGTGAATAAATAGTCCTTGATTTACAACAGTTCCTTTCAAACTTACAAAGGCACTGAAGAAAGTGACCATTTTTCACACGACCGTTGCAGCATCCTGATAGTCACCTGATCAAAACTCAGATGCTTGGCAACTGACTCATATTTGGGACAGTTGCAGTTTCTCGGGGTCACGTAATCCTATGTTGTGACCTTCGGACAAGCAAAGTCAATGGGGCAAGCCAGATTCCCTTAACAACCCGTGTTACTGACTTAACAGTTGCAGTGATTGACTTAACCACTGTGGCAAGGAAGGTAGTAAAATGGGGCAAAACTCCCTTAACAACTGTCTCACTTAGCAACAGAAATTTGGGGCTTAGTTGTGGTCTACGTCAAGAACTACCTATACATGGCTTGTGAATCTGTAAAAGGAGGATGAGTAAAGTAAAAGGGCAGAAGCTCCTGATTGTTGCTAATCTGTGAGCCATCAATAGTCTAAAAAATAGCAGTGTTCCAATATTTAAGGGATTGCCACAAAGAAGAGGGAGTCAGGCAGTGGTGGGTTGTCCCTGATTCGCACCGGTTCTATAGAACCAGTAGTAAAACCAGTGGGAGGCTCCGCCCACCAACCCTGATGTCATCAAAACGCTTCTGCGCATGAGCAGAAGAGTGCGCGGCCCTGCTGTGAACCGGTAATAAAGGTAAGTAGATCCCACCCCTGGAATCAAGCTATTCTCCAAAGCACCTGAAGGCAGAAGAAGAAGAAGCAATGGGTGGAAACTAATCAAGGAGAGAAGCAACTTAGAACTAAGGAGAAATTTCCTGACAGTTAGAACTATTAATCAGTGGAACAACTTGCTTCCAGAAGTTGTGAACGCTCCAACACTGGAAGGTTTTTGTTTTTTTAAAAAAATTGGTCTATATAACATTTAATTGCAAAGTTACTTCTTACATGAGAGCTGAGCTTAACTTTTTTAGGATATTCAGTTATAAAATCTTAAGGAAAGTTAATTTTGACATCTGTAGTCACCCCAGAAAACTTTTTCATTGTTTTGCCTATAAGTCAAAAGGATATTTGCTATCATAACAAATCAGTATTTAATTTACAGGCATCGTATATTTTTAGAAACAATATGTGCTCCAAGAGATACTTTTGAATAATTTCAGGTAGTAGGTGGTTTTCAAGTTCAGGTCAGTGGTGGGTTCCACCCGGTTCGGCCTGGTTCTCCCGAGCCGGTAGCGGTGACGATATGACATCACTGAACCAGTTCTGCCCCCCCTACGCCCCCCTGCATTATTCTTGCCTTTTATTTGGCCCCACCCCCAATCTATTGCTGCCTCCTGAGTCCCAGCTGATGGCTAGAGGGAAAAAAACTGTTTAAACTCTTGCCGCAGGGCTTCAAAGGGCCGCCCTACAGCTGATCAGTGTTAAAAGAAAACAAATGAGTAGACCAGTGCCTGGAAAAATACATGAGTAGATCAGTGCCTGCAAAAACTAAATGGGTAGATCGGTACAGCTGTGCAAGCACTTAAAAGCCTGGTAGACCAGTACCTCTGCTAAATCTTAAATAATTGTCACATGACCACCAAACCATGCCCACAAAATAAGCCACGCCCACAGAACCGGTAGTAAAACAAATTAGAACCCACCCCTGATTCAGGTATTATGTAGATATTTCTGCTATTGAGATAAGTAATTTACATGCAGGAAGTAGAAACTTAGTCAATTTTTCCTGTTTTTTTTTTTTTTGTTAGACCATCAGTTTTTTGTTCAGAGTAGCAAGCCTAAGTAATTTTGGAGATAATTCGGTTTTTTGTTCAGTTATGTATGACCTTTTATTAAACACCTTCTTCCGAAAATTTAAAACTTTATCACATTCCCACCAGAGGTGAAAGAATATTCCCTTTAATTTAAGCCTCATAGCAACCTACTGTGAAGCTGCATTTAGGCGTTATTTGTAAGATTAATGGTATGGATGTATTTCCTGAATAGATGCTAATAAGAATCCCTCATGCTGTCAGAGAAATTGTCAAGGATGATCATCTAATTGTTTCTCTACATAAAAGTCTCGGGTTTCCCTAAGACCCTTGATAGACTTCATCATCGTTTATTTCAAGTAAAAACTGATACATTTTTAAAAATGATTGTATTTATTTTTTAAAATGATGTTTACAGATACCCATCTTCTTTACCACAATCTTGCCTCACAAGGAAATGATACAAACATTAAAAAGTCATTAAACCACAATCAAAACTCCAGGTGACTTAAAAGTATCATGCCCCTACATCAGTGTTCTGTAACTCTAGCATCTTCAAACCAGGGGTGAAATGCTCCTGGTTTGGACCGGATGGTGGAAGGTGGTTCGGAGAACCGGTAGCAAAAATCCCTGCCCCCCCACCCACCCCATGCCCAGCTGAGCTGCACGATCATCAGAGGCTTTTGTTTTTAACTTTTAAAAGCATTTTTTCTACAACCTCTTCGGCCGAAAAAATGCTTTTAAAAGGGAAAAAAAGCCTCTGACAATCAGGCAACTGAGCTGGGATCGTCAGAGCCTTTTAAAAGCATGTTTTTTTTACAACCTCTTTGGTTGTAACAAATTTTAGATTTCACCACTGCTTCAAACTTTACTCTACTAGTAGAGTAAAGGAGAAATGCCTGGAATAAGCCTTGGAAACTTTTTTCTCAAGAAATGTCATAAAATGGAATAAAACTCATGGACTGTCTTGTTTAGCAACAGAAATTATGGACTGAATTGTGGTTGTAAGTGGAAGACTACCTGTACTAAGGACAGAGTACAGTCCTTAGAGTCCTCTCCTCTTCTTTCCTCTTTGCTTTGGTCCCTTCCCTTCCCTTCCCTTCCCTTCCCTTCCCTTCCCTTCCCTTCCCTTCCCTTCCCTTCCCCTTCCCCTTCCCCTTCCCCTTCCCTCTCCTTCCCCTTTCTTTAGTCTCTTCCATTTTGGGAGCTGTAGAACCAGCTGTTCTCTAATATCAATTCCTTCCAGCTCAGGAAATAAGATTTTCCATGAGTCAACTTCATCAGAAATTAATTCTAGTTATAGTGCCTTTGCTTTATATGGCTGTTTACCTTTTGCAACCTGCTGTCCTTCTACACCCTTAGTAAGTTAGCTACACCAATGTATGTTGACCTACCAGCTGGTATCAGATACTCCTATTAATGTCATTCTTGAATTTCAGCCATCGCGCTGTATTTATATTTGGATATTACAACCGATGCTTAAAACTATTGTAGGGAAATATTTTAAATACAAACAAATACAATGATCTAGCCAATTTGTGAGCGTGAGAAAACTCATCTCCTAATAAATGCATTGCAATGTGCAAATAAATGTTTTCATAAATAAATAGTAAATTAACAATATATTAATAAATATATTACATAAACATATGTAAATAATTAATAAATAAATACATACACATCAGTGGTGAGTTTCAAATTTTTTTACTACCGGTTCTGTGAGAGTGGCTTGGTGGGTGTGGCTTGGTGGGCATGGCAGGGTTACTGCAAAATCCCCATTTCATCCCGATCAGCTGGGACTTGGGAGGCAGAGAATAGATGTGAGCGGGGCCAGTCAGAATTTTTACTACTGGTTCTCCGAACTACTCAAAATTTCCACTACTGGTTCTCCAGAACTGGTCAGAACCTGCTGAAACCCACCTCTGATACACACACACACACATATAAATTTACATATTTATATAAATATAAATAATATAAATATAAATAAATACACCAACCAACCAACCAACCAACCCATGGAAATATCAGATCTAGTGCAAATGGATACTAGCAAAAATGGAAAGAATAATAATAAAAAAATACTGTGCTGTCCATCATCTTAGATTCCATGTATGTAATTCATTCTAATTGGAAAAATAAATGAGAAAATGAATCCAAATTTTATTAAGGCTTTACACATGCTCCACAATCAGATTTTATGGACGGTTTTGGAATCTGCTTTTCAGTAAAGCTAAACTAAAGTCTCCCTAATTGATCTTAGTTAAGTCTATATATAAATAAAAATGTAAATGTTCGTTTGTTCAAAATCATAAATCTCCGAAAGCTCTTCACCGATTGCTTTGAAATTTTGACACAACGTTGCATTCGAATACGCACGTGTTTTTATATACCTATATTATATAGATGTCACACCTGTGACAGGTAAAAACATGCTTTTTTGAAAAACAGCGCCATCTGTTGGATGTAAAAGCAACACACGCTATACTATCTTTTTGGACTTTAACGTCGCAGCACCACAATGGCAGGCGCGAGCCAGGTCTTTTTCCCTCAGCGCCGCTGCCGCCAAACCCACAAGCAAAATGGCGGGAAATGTCAACCGCTGTGAAGCGTCCTCCCGACTAACGGAGTATGCCGTACCTTTGGCAGGGACCCCGATGCCGCCTGTGGTGCAGAGAACTATGAAGGTGAAGGCGGCAAGCTAGGAAACCAGCTCTTACACCCGCGGCAAACTGGGATGGAGGCAAAGTAGGCGTGATCTGAGCTACAGAGGGAAATTATTGGCACTCGGTCAAAAAATATTGTATACCCACAAGACTGGGCCACAGCAACGCGTGGCCGGGTACAGCTAGTGTTCATAATATAAATAGAAGTGGTTCTGATCAGGCATGGAGGATAGGAGATGTTTCCACAGAAACTTCAGTATTTCAGAAAAGAGAAGCTCTTAGCTGACTTTGGATGATCTTGGAGAATTGGCTGATGAGAGTCAGAGCCAGTTAGTAAAACTAAAGGAAGGTGTCCCTGTCCAGTCGTGTCTGACTGCAGTGTATGGTGTTCATCTCCATTTCTTAACCGAGGGAGCCAGCATTGTCCAAGGACATTTTCCTGTTCACGTGGCCAGCATGACTACATGCCACAGATACACAGAACAGTTACCTTCCCATCAAAATGGTTCCTATTTATCTACTCGCATTTGCATACTTCCGAACTGCTAGGGGGCCAGTTAGTATATGGATGTAATAAGTTGAATGCAGTGGGAGTAGAGTAACTCATGTATGCATTTGAAGTAGACTGTGATGTTTTCTCTGTGTCATATATGTGTGTGTATGTGGGTATATGCATAATGGTTATTCTTTGAGAGCTGACTGCAATGAAATTTCATTTCGATGTATGCTGATGAGTGTACATTTAAAGTTTTATTCTATTCTGTTCTGTTCTGTTCTGTTCTGTTCTGTTCCGTTCCGTTCCGTTCCGTTCCGTTCCACTCTACCCCACCCCACCCCACCCTACCCCATCCGCTCTGCTCTGCTCCATTCTGCTTCATTCCGCTCCATTCCATTCCATTCCATTCTATTCTAAACATATGTGTAGTAGAACAATAAAGGGAATGGGTGCTGAAAGGATGTGGATGTAGAAAAATGTGGGTAAACAGCACAGAAGTAGTATGTATTTACCTTAAGTTTGAGAACTGCAGAAGACATGTATGAGAGAAGAGTGAATGGGTTGAGAGGAAGAAGAAGAGCAAGAATATTGTGGATGGAGTTGAGATCTTCAAAAATCAAGAGCTAAAAAGTTTAAAGAATGGGCATGGTGAAAGTTTAAAAAGGTAGATATCAGTGGTGGGTTTCAAATTTTTTTACTACTGGTTCTGTAGGCGGTGGTTTAGTGGGCGTGGCAGGGCTTGATGGGCGTGGCAGGGGAAGGATACTGTAAAATCTCCATTCCCTCCCCAATCCAGGGGAAGGTTACTGCAAAATCCCCATTTCCTCCCGATCAGCTGGGACTCGGGAGGCAGCGAATAGATGTGGGGGGGGCAGTCAGAACTTTTACTACCGGTTCTCCGAACTACTCAAAATTTCCACTACCGGTTCTCCAGAACTGGTCAGAACCTGCTGAAACCCACCCCTGCATGAAAAAGTATAATGAAGGGCATGATAGATCGAGCTATACAATATTTCCTAGGTTTTCTCTTATCTTGTGTTGTATTCCCTTGATTTGTAGTACAGGTAGTCCTCAACCTACGACCACATTTGAGCCCAAAATTTCTGTCGCTAAGCGAGACAGTTGCTAAGTGAGTTTTTTGCCCCATTTTACAACCTTTCTTGCCGTGTTTGTTAAGTGAATCACTGCTGTTGTTATTAAAATTGTTGCTAAGTGAGTCTGGCTTCCCTGTTGACTTTGCTTATCAGAAGGTCGCAAAAGGTGATCCCATGACCGGCAAGACATTGAAATCCATCATAAAGATGAGCCCGTTGCCAAGCATCCAAATTCTGAACAGGTGACCATCGGGATGCTGCAATGGTCATAAGTGTGAAAAACAGTCATAAGTCACTTTTTTTCAGTGCTGTTGTAATTTTGAGCGATCTTTAAATGAATGGTTGTAAGTCAAGGACTACCTGTCTTTCTTATTTCATTTCTGCCCTTGACACTTTGCCTGTCCCCAGCATGATAGCATCTATGTTTGTCCGTATTGTTTTTGAATTTACTTTTGGACCTCATTTTTAACTTTGCCCTCCCTTTCCATGGCCTCTCTTGCCCTCACTGTATTTAATCAGATTATATTGCAAAGCTGATTGTTGCACTATAATATTACAGAGAAAATGAACTTGGCCTCATGTTCCAAGGACATTTTTTAAAAACCTTCCACAATATTTACAACCACAATTGAGCCCAAAATATTTCTGTTGTTAAGTGAGACATTTGTTAAGCGAGTTTTGCCCCATTTTACGACTTTTCTTGGCACCGTTGTTAAGCGAATCACTGCCGTTGAGTAATTAGTAACCCGGTTGTTAAGTGAATCTGGCTTCCCCATTGACTTTGCTCCTCAGAAGGTCGCAAAAGAGTAATCACATGACCCCGGGACACTGCCACCGTCATAAATATGAACCAGTTGTCAAGCGTCTGAATTTTGATGACATGATCACAGGGATGCTGCAAAGGTCATAACTGAAAAACGGCCATATGTCACATTTTTCAATGCCATTGTAACTTTGAATGGCCACTAAATGAACTGTTGTAAGTCGAGGGGCTACCCGTAATGCAGGGGTGGGTTCTACTTACCTTTACTACCAGTTCGCAGCGAGGCTGCCCTTCGCTCGTGCTCGTGCGCTCTTCTGCGCAAGCGGAGAAGCGTTTTGGTGCCGGCGGGGTTGGTGGGTGGAGGCTCCCACCAGTTTTACTGGTTCTATAGAACTGGTGCGAACCGGGGGCAACCCACCAGTGCCGTAATGCTTTAACATTCCTTTGTAGGGAGAAATATTCAGGTCCAGTTCCAAGCTGGGAGAAAGGCACTGGAGACAAAATGGAGGCTGGAAGATGATTGGAAAGAGGGTCCATTTATTGATGAAGCAGAACCACCAACCACATGTGGTTCTGGGCAGCTGACCACATGGAGTTGAGAGTGAGGGGTATTTATTCTCTTGGGCTTTTCACTTGAGCTTCCTGTTCCTGTGCAAGAACATATATTCTATTGGCTGTTGTCAGACTCCCATGGGGCCGTAGGAGTTATGCAGGGATCATAGCTGGCTCTATAGGCAAAGTACAAATCCTACATGTTTGTCTGAGCTACGTTTGGTTGAAGTTTGGTCTGCTCTGAGATGATGCAAAGAAGCTTATGTTCTGAAAGAGTGTTGGGCAATTCCTATTATGGCTCTATACCTTTGTTCTATTTTGGATCTTGAGCGAGGGGCTTAATCCTATCACTCTACCTCTGTTCAGACTTTGCTGCAGGGAGTAATAGATTACCAAATCTGCATTTCTAAAAGCTGCAGCTCAGTATCTGCTTGGGGGCAGGGAGCCGGGGCTCTGAGTTTCTGTTTCCCTTAAGATTTTTTATTTCTCTTTTAGGGGAAATACTTTATCCTGCCTTTTTTTAAAAAAAAAATATATTCCTCAAAACATTTCATTCTTCTGAGGGCGGGGGGTTGGCTTCCCACATTTTCAACTAGCCATGCGGATTCTTCTCTGCATTTTTTTTTATTGCTCTGATGTTGTTACAGTGAGTAATTCAAGTTCCCGATAGATAGCTCTCCAAAATTAACTCAGGATGATCACTGAGAGTTTTCAACAAGTTTCAAGGACGATGAAGGTCATGTCACAAACATTCGCAGTCCAGAACGGCAGGTTTCAAACATGATTAAGAGGTAATGGGATAGGCTGTTTTTCCCCTGGACTCTTGCTGAAGCATAAAAGTCTTTTGATTCCTTTTTGTAATCGCACAGAAATAGCTAGCCAGAAGAGGAATTGCAGATGAGTTCCTAGTGTTTTATTTATAAAGCTGTAGCAGCATAGAAATGTGGACGGAATTGAAAAATAGAGGATAAATCAGAAATAAGTTCTACTTAGTTCTTTTTTCGAGTGAACTGTACATATGCCTTTAAAAAGCACAATGCGTTTTCATTGGGATTCAAAGAGATCTGTACAGGTAGTCCTTGACTTACAACAGTTCATTTAGTGACTGTGGAAAGTTAGAACGGCACTGTGAAAAAAGTGCCGTTTTTCACACGACCGTTGCAGCATCGCGTGAACAAAATCCAGACGCTTGACAGCTGACTCACATTTATGACGGTTGCAGTGTCCCAGGATCATGTGGTCACTGTTTTGCGACCTTCGGATTAGCAAAGTCAGTGGAGAAACAAGATTCACTTAACAACCCATGTTCCTCATTAACAACTGCTGCGATTCACTTAACAAATGTGGCAAAAAAGTTCGTAAAGTGGGCCAAAATTCACTTAACAAATGTCTCACTTGGCAACAGAAATTTTGGGCTCAATTGTGGTCTTAAGTGGAGGACTACCTGTACATGAAACAAATGAAACACACTCGCTCAGTGACAGATATAGTCAAATGTCATCTTAAAAGCAAACCAATTCAGTTCAAATTCTGGGCCAAGAAATTGGCATATAGAATAATAGAATAGAATAACAGAGTTGGAAGGGACCTTGGAGGTCTTCTAGTCCAACCCTCTGCCCAGGCAGGAAACCCTACACCACTTCAGACAAATGGTTGCCCAATCTCTTCTTAAAAACTTCCAGTGTTGGGGCATTTACAACTTCTGGAGGCAAGTTGTTCCACTGATTCATTGTTCTGTCAGGAAATTTCTCCTTAGTTCTAGGTTGCTTCTCTCCTTGACTAGTTTCCACCCATTGCTTCTTGTCCAACCCTCAGGTGCTTTGGAGAATAGCTTGACTCCCTCTTCTTTGTGGCAGCCCCTGAGATATTGGAACACTGCTATCATGTCTCCCCTGGTCCTTCTTTTCATTAAACTAGACATGCCCAGTTCCTGCAACTTTTCTTCATATGTTTTAGACTGCTTCCAGTCCCCTAATCATCTTTGTTGCTCTTCTCTGCACTCTTTCTAGAGTCTCCACATCTTTTTTACATTGTGGCGACCAAAACTGAATGCAGTATTCCAAGTATGGCCTTACCAAGGCATTATAAAGTGGTATAGATAATAGGCAGTGGTGGGTTGCTTCCAGTTTGTCCTGGTTCGGGCGAACCGGTAGTGGTGGCAGCGGGAGGCTCGGCCCACCCGCCCAGACGTCATCAAAAATGATCTGCGCATGCGCAGAAGGCTCTGCACATGTGCAGAAGCGCCACCCGCTACCGATAGCGAACCGGTAGTGCCGGGTTTTGAAACCCACTATTGATAATAGGGGATATAGTACCATTAATTATAAGGGCATTATATAGCATGGCAATGCAAAGAAAGACTTGGATGAAGCCTCAAATTCTTTTCTGAAATTTGATTAATATTTATTTAGGAGATTTACTGAAAGACTCAGCTCTCAGGGTGATAAAAAGTTGGGAGATACATAAACAATCCACTCCAATCTCTCCTGTATTACAATATCAGTGGAGATACTGGTCATTTCATTGGTTCAAGGAAAACAGCTGTGGGAAAAAGAGAATATCTACGCTCCAATATGCAGATAGTCCTTGACTTTCAACAGTTCGTTTAGTGATTAATGTTACAACCACATTGAAAAAAGTGACTTATGACTGTTTTTCACACTTACAATCATAATAGCATCTCCATGGTCACATGATCAAAATTCAGATGCTTGGCTAATATTTATATGACGATTGCAGTGTCCTGGGGCCATGTGATCTCCTTTTGTGACCTTCTCACCAGTCAATAGGGAAGCCAAATTCATTTAACAATAGCAATAGCAATAGCACTTAGACTTATATACCGCTTCACAGTGCTTTTACCGCCCTCTCTAAGCGGTTTACAGAGTCAGCCTATTGCCCCCAACAATCTGGGTCCTCATTTTGCTCACCTTGGAAGGATGGAAGGCTGAGACAACCTTGAGCCTGGTGAGATTCGAACTGCCAAATTGCAGTCAGCCGGCAGTCAACAGAAGTAGCCTGCAATACTGCATTCTAACCACTGCACCACCGGGCTTAACAATCATATTACTAATATAATAAATGCAGTGATTCAGTTACCAGCTCTGGCAAGAAAGATTGTAAAATGAGGCAAAATTAACTTAACAACTTTTTATTTAGAATAGAATACAATAGAGTAGAGTAGAGTAGAGTAGAGTAGAGTAGAGTAGAGTAGAGTAGAGTAGAGTAGAATAGAATAGAATAGAATAGAATAGAATAGAATAGAATAGAATA
>WNWU01000002.1:60298127-60335431 GCA_012654045.1 Ptyas mucosa
TAGAATAGAATAGAATAGAATAGAATAGAATAGAATAGAATAGAATAGAATAGAATTAGAATTCTTTATTGGCCAAGTGTGATTGGACACACAAGGAATTTGTCTTGGTGCACACACTCTCGGTGTACATAAAAGAAAAGATACATTCGTCAAGAATCGTAAGGTACAATACTTAAGGATAGTCATAGGGAAACAGTCAATATAAATCTTAAGGATACCAGCAACAAGATTACAGTCATACAGTGGGAGGAGATGGGTGATAGGAACGATGAAAAGATTAATAGTAATACAGACTTAGTAACTAGTTTGACAGTGTTGAAAGAATTATTCGTTTAGCAGAGTGATGGCCTTTGGAAAAAAACTGTTCTTGTGTCTAGTTGTTCTGGTGTGCAGTGCTCTGTAGCGTCGTTTTGAGGGTAGGAGTTGAAACAGTTTATGTCCAGGATGCGAGGAGTCTGTAAACATTTTCACAGTCCTCTTTTTGACTCGTACAGTATACAGATCCTCAATGGAAGACAGGTTGGTAGTAATTGCTTTTTCTGCAGTTTTAATTATCCTCTGAAGTTTGTGTCTGTCTTGTTGGGTTTAGTTAGCAACAGAATTTAGCAACATAAATTTTGGGCTCGATTGTGGTCGTAAGTGGAAGATTACCTGTGTAGGCATATATTGATTTTTCAGATGAGAAATAATTAAGTTGCTGGAGTTTTTGCAGCCCTATCTCTTTTTTTGATATAAGGGACTCTTAAGAGTCATGTTTGGAAAAACATTAGTTTTGGTTCAGGCAAATGTCAAAGAGCCTGACAATTGTAATTTTTGATTAAGTGGAAAATGATTACATATATTTGAATTAATCTTGGTTAACTCAATATGATCAGTGCAGTTTAATTTTGAAGGCATTTAATTTTACAGTAAGTTAAACCCAATTTTAACCTTGCCAACTTTTGCCATAATGTCTGCAGAGGCGACTTTGCAAATAGATGCTTTATGTAGTGGTTGAGAGAGCTTGTAATAATGTATAACAGATATAAAGGAAAATAAAGGAAATTGCTGGATTGGGAAAGATTGACCCAGAGCGAAGGTCTGCAATATAAATGTGCCCCTGTACAATATGCTTGCAAATCATATCAAGCATGCTCGGTGCTCAGTGGGGAATTGAGTTTGAACAGGGGTCAGCTGCCCATTTTTGTTCCTCACTCTGCCACCACCTGCAGAGTAGGGAGACCGATCAGATGATGTTAGCAAGATTCCAAAGTATTTACTAAAAGGTTAAGCAAAATTTAAATAGAGGTTGCATTAAGCAACCAGAAATGAAGCTGACTTTTGCAGAAAGTTAACGTTGAACTTTGACTGTAGAGAGCTAATTAACCCGTGTTGTTGCAAAAACCAAGAATCACGTGGCATCTTAAAGACTGAACATTTTTATTATGGTGGATCATTTTGTGGATTATAAAACGAAGAGAATATGTTCTCAAAATATTGTCTTGAGAGAAGATCATTATATATATACAGTATGTAGCTTTCACATAAAAATCCCAAAGGTGCTTTTTCAAGTCATCCATGACCTGGATGATTGAGAATCTCTATAGACTTTCACATGAAAACTTTTGCATTAAGGAAAATTGAAATGGTGATTATGTGTTTGTATGTATGGGTGAGGGAGGGGGGGAGAGAGAGGGGGGGGAGAGAGAGAGAGGATAAATGAAGATAAAATATATTAGATTATGTAATTAACAAACTGCACTAAATTAAATAATTTTTAAATGAGGGCATCATCATTTAATGAAATATGATTGAATAAATAACCCGAGGCTACACCTTCTGTTTTTGGAATGTATTTCTAAATTAGAGAAATGTTTTCAGAAATAAATAGGAAATTAAGAATCCTCTTTATTTTAATTAAAGCCTAATCAGTTTGTACTGATAGATTTGAAATTTAGCCTATGTGAAACAAGATAAAATATAGAAAATATAACAAGATACACATAGCATTAACTCTCCTTTCCCTGAAAATTTTCTGGAAAGGTTTAAGGCTTTCTTGGTGGGCAGAATGATAGCGACCAGGGTTAAACTGGGTATCAATAAATCTATGGCACACAAAAAGAATATAAGGATTGTTTTGATTAACTAGGCTAAGCATTTTATTCCTGGAAGTTAAAAATTGGTTGTGCTAGGAAAATCATCAGACATTTACTCATGATATGCTTCCTCTCAAATGGATTACTAAAATGTGCTCTATGTTGAGTTGCTCTAGAGACTACTACAAAGCTACAGCTGGCCTAGAATGAAGTACCATAGGCATTGATGGGTGCATCATGGTATACATGTGTCCTCACTGTTTTATGAGCTGCACTGGTTGCCAATTGGCTTTCAAAATGTTGGCAACTAAAGACCTTCATGGCATAGTGGCTGAATTTGTGAGGGACCACTTGTCTCCCTGCCTTTAGGCCTATTGGGTGAGATCAGCCAATAGAATGGGCACATATCAGATCCTATCAATTAAGCAGTGTCATCTTGTGGGACCTAGGAAATGTGCCATTTTAATGAGACCTCCTGCCCCGTAGATGTTGTGGCCCGTATGCAACCTGTGGCTGATTCAGACAGCGAGGAGGCTGGTGTGGTGCTGCGCCAGCAGCCTGTGCAGCTGGCACTCGAGTCGGACAATGAGGCTGGAGAAGATGTGGTGCCAGAGGCGGGGATTCAGCCAGGGCCTTCAGAACCTCCAGAAGCTTCCTTAAGTGAAGAGGACAAAGAGGAGGAGCCTCTTCTTGATGCATGGGCGTGCAGAGCTGCCAAAAGGCAGGAGTGGCTCCTCAGGAGGAGGTCTCCTTGAGAGTAAGGCTTGGGGCTAATTGGCCACTCCCTTAGCCTATTTAAGGAGGAATGCCGACTGAAGTGATTTTCTGGGAACAACCGTTCACTCTCCTTCATGCCTTGATCTTAGTTTTCTGCAAATTGCTGCTGGGCTTTCTGCCAACCATAGTAAGATTAAGATTATTTATTCTTTGGATTCTTGCAGGCTGTTAAGAAAGTTAATTAACAGCCTTTGTTTGAAAAACTGATTTTATTTTAGTAAACTAAGGTTTGTACAGACTTTGTGTGTGCTGCGTTCTTTGGGGTCCGTAGCTGGGGCAGAACAATAGAATAATATACCCCTAGAAATTCATATTGCTCCCACCCTTTTGACTTTTCCCAAACTGTGACTACTTATCCTCCCATGTCCTAAGCTAGAGTGGTGGTTGAATTCCTTTGGTTTACTTTATATATTTTATTATCTGAAGGCTGCCCAGAGTTGCTCTGGAGTAGGTTGGCCTCAAAAATGAAATGATAATTAAATAAAGTATCCTGTTGTTCATGCTCAGCTTCTGGTCAAGAAGACTTCTTTGAGTGGAACGCAAGTTGCCTATTGACTTCATAGACATGTTCATATACTTAGCTACAATAGCATGGTTTGCGATTCTCTTCTCTTGAGATGGTTCCTCAGCTTTCTAATTTTAATCTACAGTCCTAATATTCTGGCTAGACTAGATCGAATGATCTATTTATTGCTCCACAGGTTCTTATGTGCATGCAGATGCAGTAATTATTCAAAAAAGATTCATTCAAATATTTACTTCAATATTACTGTATATTCAAAATATTTCTTACATTCAGCATGGCTTGGACTAAAATAATAAAAGTCTGGGCATGAGTTAGTCAGAGTTAAACATGCTCATAGTCCTATTGCTTGTAAAGAAAAGCTTCTTCATGGCATTAAATTTATTCTATTTGGAAAAGATTGCTAAAGTGCTTAACTTTTATGTGAATGTGCTAAAAAGTTGCAGAGTTTCAATACAACAGAGTATAAGATAAACACTGTTAAATTTTGATAGGTTTTTGCACCAAGCCTTAATGCCTTACCTAATAACAATTATTATAAGAATATTCTTATACAACAAACTGGTGGGTCATCCCTGAAGGTAAGTAGAGCAATGTACCTTTATGATTCAGTATTATAATTTTTTTTCTGTTATCGGCTTTCTTGTCAGTTAGCCTAATACTGAATGTTTTATGTGCCTCCTTCATTCTTTGTTTTTATTCTGTTTTTTTTTCTAGACAGAGCAACGAGAAATCAATGCTGAAACATCAGCATCAATCAGCAACGATCAGGAACTATTCACAACAGATCCTATTGTGGACGAGAGGATTGTTCTCGCACCTTCTCATGAGGCTGCTGAAAATTCTGCTTTGCCAAAGGTCCACGGGAAAACTGGATTTCAGACAGGTGACGTCATTTTGGAAAACTCTGTAGCTCTCGATGGAAGGGGTGGAACTCATGAGGCTGAAGAGCAGAAGCCAGGATGGAATCAAACTCCTCATCTCCCAATGGTGGATAACAGGGCAAGCTCTGATGGCCCTGATGCCTTATGTGATATTCCAGTGTCCATGCTTGATGTACAAATGGAAGAGACACGTGCAGGGAAAGCCCATGAGCTCAACAGAATAAAAATACTCCGTGACATTCCTAGGACTCAACATCCATCCGAAGAAAATTTCCAGAGCATCCAGGAATCTACAGAACTTAAGGACAGAGATGCTGGTTTATCAACAATGTGTGAACTTTCCCAGAGACTACTTTATGAGAATGATGACTGGGATGATGACTTCAGTGGCACCAGTAGGGAGGTTAAGAGTGTAGCAGCTGAGACTGCTAGTGCCAAGGAGGTCAGGGGATTGAACATTACTGCAGATGTAAGTGGTGGGCAGCGTATGCCAGAAAATTTAACAGAAGATAATCAGCATGTCTCAGAATTGACAACAGAGATGCAAGACCTTATTGAGTTTAGCTTGCTAAAAACAGATGAAACATATAGCCATACAGCCAAGGTCAATTCTATGATGCTACCTGTGGAACCAGATTCCATAGATCTGTGCTCTGTTTTTCAACATAAAAGAGAAAAGCCATCTGTTTACTTTAAAAGGAACGATCTCCAAAAAAGAAAATATCCAAATAAGCAGTGTGAAGGCCAGCATGATCATCATGGATCCATCCAGAAGTCTGTTTATCATGAAGACACAGTTTTGACTGAAAAGGCTTTCCTGTGTTGTGAACAAGAACCTACATATAGATTTGTAGATATTCCAGACCACCCTTTAGAACCAAGCCAAGAATTTTTATTAAAACAGCTGCCTAATAATCATGGCCAGTTCTCTAATACTGAACAGAATGTTATTTGGGAAAGTGGCCACATAGCAAAGCAAGCTAACGAGATAACTTTGAAAGAACATCAAAGTCCTGTAAATCGGTCAAGAATAAACGATTGTCCATTGAAAGAGGATTCATCTAGAAATTTCTGCGGGAAAATTATGGCTCCATTAATACCGGTAAGTAGAAAACAAACTTCTGTTACAGCAATCAATAGAAGTGCCAGGCAAGAAAATCAGGGACAAGAAAGTAAGTCAGAACTGAATGCAAAAAGAAACAGGAGTTGTGGTATTTATCACAATAAAAGTAACAATAGAGATTTTAAGGCTGTATCTGATGCACAGAATCACATCTACCACATTCCGGAGTCTAATTCACTAATGGCTACTGAAAACGATCAGCAAGCATTAGAGACAACGAGCCAAGAAAACAGTATAGAAAGAGATGCATTGAGACCCATATTCACAGCATCATACAAAGTTAGATTTTTCACTGAGGTGCTCTTAGAAATTAACAAAAATGTTAAAACCAATGCGAGCCAAAAGTGCACAGACTGTGTTGCAAGTCTGAAACCAACTCCCCTGGAGTCCCAACCTGGAGTTTCAAAGATGCCACCACACAATTCCCAACAATTAGAATCGGAGAACAATTCTGCTCCTGCAAAACATTTGGATGAGAGCATGAAAAATTTAGGCTTGGATCCGACGTGCTCTCCATTTGAAATGAATACATCAGGGGGTTCAAACACTGTGCAGTCTTCAACTATTATCAACAATGAGAATTATGGCATAGGTCAACAAAAGATTCAGAATGGCGGGACAGGCAATTTTACAGTGCATTGTCAGGACCTAAAAAGAGCATCAGAAAGTTGCAATGCAGATACACTGGTGCTATCTGAACATGTTGAGCAAACGGAGTCCATCCAGTCCCAAATGGACAGAAGCATGGATGCAAAGGCAATGACATCACAGCAAGATAAGTACAAAGGGACAGAAGAAAACCAAAATGAAGGAATAATGCAATCCGAGAAAGAAAATGACATGCTTGTGGCACCCGATTCTGAGGAAGCTGAAATAGAGCCTTATATGAGAGCCCTGCTTGATTCAGAACAGGGGCATCCTGTTATGGTGAGTCATGGTGAGTATCAAAAGATGGAAAGACAAAGTCAGAGCAAAATAATGCCAGATGAAATGGACACCAAGGAAACTGAAAAGCTGGTTGAAGATGACCTGGAGGAAGTTGAAGTGGAGCCTTACATGAGGGCGCTCCTTAATTCAGAACCAATGTACTCTTGGCACGAATACCCAGACTGTATGCCTCCATTCATGGAATTTTGCAATGAGCAAGATGCTGTTCTGGTAGGAAGATTAAAGAGTGGATGTACAGTTACAACCACTGACCCCAATCAAAGCAGAGCCTTCGCAGATGGTGAGAGACAAAATTCATCTGAGCGTGGAATGGGGATTTCAGAGAGGCCCTTGCCTTGTGCTTCTGAGGACAACCGTCATTCTGAAAAAGCATGCACATTAGGAACAAATGAGGGAGATATTTCTGCATTAGAAAATGAGAGGACAATATCACTAGGAGCTTCTGAAATCTCCAAGCCATTGTCACCTCACAAAAGTGCTGATGCTATGAAGAACGGGCATGAAATAACAAACAACATGATGCCTAAGGTGGTCAAGAAACCATGTCTTGAAAGAAAAGAAAGTATCTGTAATGATGCCAGCTGGAGAACAGAGGCTGATTTAACTTCAAGGGAAGAGAAGAGAGAAGAACAGAAAATACTACGACAAAAGGACAACAGAGGTATGTGTAGAAAGTGAGGTGGGTTGGGGTTTTTTGGTCAGTAATCTTTTTATCAACAGTGGTTCCCTGTGATAATTGCTTTAGGTATTTAGCAGAGGTTGTTGCTTCCTGAAGATATTTGTAAGTAAAGATGCCAAATACGGATTCTGAGTTTGTCTCCTTGGTATTCTATACTCTACTCTCTAAGGTATGAACCGTTCCAAATCCCAAATTATTTAATCAGTGAGACACTGAGATGCAATTTTTGGGGCACCAAGGGCCCTTTAGCAGTGGATCATAAGCTGCGCTCCAAAATGAGCTGGTTTTTTTAAACTAATTAACTCGAATTTATTACCTCAGTTAATATGGCTCATTAGTGGAATGCAAAGCATTTTAAATTCAGCACACTTTGTCTGAAATTTGAAAAAAAGTTGTTTCAAGGACAAAATAGCCGAGTTGTGGAAGTGATTTGAATTTAAAACAGGTTTTTTTTTTCTAGTTTGGAATGCTTTGCTTCGAGATCGGAATACTCCCTAAATAATTAAAATAGCTGTTGAGCATGTGGAGGACTAATCTAAACTCATAATGGGTATTTTAAATTAGAAATTTGGAATTCGGAACACATTTATACACTTTTGTTCCTTTGTATTTGTATTTGCCTTCTTCCATTTGTCATGTTTAAAATTACAACTCAGTGGGTATTTGTGGAGGTGCTCTAGGATCTATCCTTAAAAACATCTGTGGGTCACCTTTGATGTATGAGTTCCGATTGGTTGATCAACTATCCCAAGTATGCTTTCATTATCTCAGCAAAACAGTTCTCCACAAATCAGTTATGCAGTAACTAGAATCTCCACCTAGTTCTATAAACAGGCTCTTTTTTGACTAAAAAACACAAATATGGGGTTCAGAGTTAAATGAGTTCTAAATTGACTTAATGAAAGTGTTAGGTTCCTTAGTCTGCAGGGGCCACAGCTTCATTGCATTTTGAACTTAATCTTCTGTCTGCGAACCTTAACAGTCTTAAAGGGAACAATTTTAGCGGTCTTATCTATAGCCTAGGTCAGTGTTTCCCAACCTTATGAACTTTAAGATATGTGGACTTCAACTCCCAGAATTCCCCAGCCAACCATGGCAGCCAACCTCCCAGAATTCTGGCAATTCAAGTCCAAACCCCTTAAAGTTCACAATTTGAGAAATACTGGTCTAGGTCAATCTTCTTCACAACGTGGTATCCTCTAGCTGTATTAGACACAATTCCTGTCATACTTCACGAGTTATAGTTTGGACCTCAAGAGAGTAGACAAGATTGCTTAAGGGTGACATGCCAGATTTTATTTCTTCTGAATTAAAAAGAACACTCTAAAACATTGATGTTGCCTCTAGATTCAGTATATTGTTAAGGAATAAATATTTATACCCAAAGCAATAGTCAATTGAAATGACTCAAGGACTGATCTATATATAATATGCAAATTAACCCTCAAATGCTACTGTACATATGTTCATCCCCAATAACTCATCTTTTTTTAAAAAAAAAAAATTCAGCACCCAAACTGCTGAGGAAAATCCACGCAGAATTGTTTCCTGATTTCTCTGGAAATGTCAAATTATGTTGTCAGTTTGGAGAAATTCATTCAGATTCCACCATTACCTGGACAAAAGATTCTAAGCTTCTTGCTCGAGTTCACAGAAGGTAAGACATATTAACATGCTTTGCAAAGCCTTTGGGAAAGGAAGGATGTGGGAGGGGTATATAGGTATATAGGTGGGTTCTACTTACCTTTATTACTGGTTTACAATGGGGCTGCGCGCGCGCGCTCTTCTGCACATGTGCAGAAGCGTTCTGATGATGTCGGGGTTGGTGGGTGGAGCCTCCCGCCGGTTTTACTACCAGTTCTATAGAACCGGTCTGAACCGGGGGCAACCCACCACTGGTATATAGTTTATTTATAATTCTTATGTATGTTAAGGTTGTAAAGATAGTTGCTTTTCTCTTGTTAAACCACTAGCAGACAGGGGCATTTGTGGTTGCAGATTATAAACTGCAGAATGTTAGGACAAGAAGATATTAGGCACACTGCCTTATATTTTCAATATTTATTAATCTAAGTATACCTGATTTAATGTTTACAAATTCTAATACCAACCATATTATCAATGAACATCTGTTCATTCATACAATATTTTTAGGACTCAGATTGGTTTTCCATAGGAAGATAATATTTAATCCAAAACAAATTAATAATCATGTTATGGTTTATAGAACAGAATAGAATAATAGAGTTGTAAGGGACCTTGGAGGTCTTCTAGTCTAACCTCCTGCTCAAACAGGAGACCCTATACCATTCTGGAGAAATGGCTGTCCAGTCTCTTCTTAAAAACCTCCAGTGATGGAGCGCCCACAACTTCTGAAGGCAAGCAGTTCCACTGATTAATTGTTCTGTCAGGAAATTGGATTTCTTCTTAATTGGTTTCCACCCATTGCTTCTTGTCCTGCCTTCAGGTGCTTTGGAGAATAGCCTGACCCCCTCTTCTCTGTGGCAGCCCCTTAGATATTGGAAGACTGCTATCATGTCACCCCTAGTGCTTGTCTTCTTTAGACTAGACATACCCATCTCCTGAAACTGTTCTTCATAGAATACCTGAATTGTATGAAAATAGAAAGATGTAGGTAATAGAATGGTTTTTAGAAAACTAACTAACACGCAAGCGCTGTGTGTGTGCATGCCCCAGCTCACCACTTGCTGTCGTGGCCCGTAGGGGCCTGTGCGGATTGTGGCTGATCCTGATGAGGAGGAGGCTGGCGTGGTGTCACGCCAGCAGCCTGTGCAGCCGGTGCTCGAGTCAGACAACGAGGAGGCTGAAGAAGATGTGGTGCCAGAGGCAGAGATTCTGCCAGGGCCTTCAGATCCTCCAGAGGCTCCTTCAAGTGAAGAGAGTGAAGTGGAGGAGCCTCTTCTCAATGCACAAGCATGCAGAACTGCCAAAAGGCAGGAGTGGTTACTCAGGAGGAGGTCTCCTCGAGAGTAAGGCTTGGGGCTAATTGGCCACTCCCTTAGCCTATTTAAGTTTGCACACAGCTGGCAAAAGTTGCAGGAAACAACGTGTGTCCGTCTGGTTGTTCGTTGAGCATTTGAGAGTGAATTTTCCTTGCAAACCTGGTTTCTGGGCTAATTGCCAACTCTTGTAAGCCTTTATCTAATCTTTGGAATTTCTGGCAGGCTGTTAAGGACATTTTTAGTAATAGCCTGCATTTGAAAAAGACTGTGTTTGTAGTAAACGGAGTTGTTCGGAGTTTTGTGTGTGCTACATTTCTTGGCAGAACACTCGCACAAGCGCTATGCAAGCACCACAAATGACCCAGTTCCCCTCTCTCCCCCCAGCCTGGTTGCCCAGCCACAAAGGTTAGGGACCACTGATCTAAAAGACATGCACCTCTGAAAAATTAAGGAAGTTGTGGGTTTGTTTGTTTTTTAAAATATGAATTTTCCAATGTTGATGTATTTTCTAGCGCAAGAGATGACCTTCCAGTATCTCTGGCAATAGTTCAAGCTGGGAAAAAAAACCAAGGCCTGTATCATTGTTGCCTGAAGAATACATATGGAAAAGCCATTTCAGAATTTAACCTGACCTCTGAAGGTAACACATGACGAATTCTTCCTTAAACATAAAACACAACTGCAATTAGCAATGTGTAGCCTACATTCTGAATATATTTCTTTTCATCTTTCTACAGTTTTGGAACATCTGTCCAGACTTCAGGATGTTGAAGGTAAAAACTGTGGGGTTTTTCCCCCTATACAAACTCTTGCAGAATTATGCAAAATTATATTCAAGCTGTTTATTTTGTGTAATTCTTGACAAATTGAACCTAGGATGCATCAAGGTTTCACTCCAAAATATATGAGATAATTGTTTCCATTCTGGAACAAGAAAAATGGTATGGAATAATTTAATGCTCTACGTGAGCATTTGCTGAGGATCTGCCTTTTAACACTGAGCCAACTGATTCTAAAGATGAGATCTCTAATCTTACGGTTTGACTTCATTCTTAAAAAGAAAAAGAGCGCCTAAGATTTTTCACAATTAAGACTAAAGGGCGATGCCTCACTCACTTGAAATCAGCTGTTAGTTTAGCTTACAAGGTAAACTTTTTACCATGAACATGAATGAAGAGCCTTTTAGACACGTCACTGAATAAAAAGGACCTGAATTTTGGTAATAGCTTTCTTACCACTTGAACGTCTGTCCTTTTCAAACATCAGTGCTAATGCAACATTATGGGCTCAGGTTCATGTTCTCCAAAATAGAACATGAATATATCTCAGGAACCATTTTTTAAAATCCCATCTCCATGTCATTGTCTCCTCAAAGGTATCCTCAGGGCAGAGTCCAAAAAGTCAGCACGGTAACCATGATGGTACAAAGCTCCATCTGTTTCCAACGTGTATCATGTGGGTTACCCACATAAAAACCAGTTCTGATTGCCCCATTGCAGTCACCATCTTGATTTTTTTTTTTTTACCAAACCCTAAAGACACACCTGCTTCATCTTCTCCCTAGCCTCAGGAGAGCAGCCTAAAAAATATCATTTGTATTCTACTTTTAAAGTAGTGGTCTCGGTGTGGTTGCTGGTGAGGACAGAAGTAGATGTGCCCATTTTCCTATATCCACATTGGAAATTGGTCTAGACCCGTGATGGCAAACCTATGGCATGCGTGCCACAGATGGCACGCGGAGCCATATCGGTGGGCACGCGAGCTCAGCTTTGGTGTGCATGTGCGCGCCAGCCAGCTGATTTTCAGACCTTTTGGGCCTACTGGAAGTCAGGAAAAAGACTGTTTCCAGCTTCCAGAGGGCCGCCAGGGGAGTGGGGAAGGCTATTTTTGCCCTCCCCAACCTCCTAGAAAGGCTCTGGAGCCTGGGGAGAGCGAAAAACGGGCCTACCTTGCCATCGCATGCCAAAAGTTGGGGGAGCGCAGGGGGTTGCATACACATGCGTGGGGGGCGAGGTACATAAAATTATGGGTGTGGGCACACGCATGAGCAACCCCCCCCCACTCCCCCCACTTTTGGCATGTGATGGCAAAAAGGTTAGCCATCACTGGCCTAGACCAATGGTGTCAAACTCACACCATCATGGCATCATCATGTGACGTAGCAGGACTTTTTCCTCCTTTGCTAAAACGGGCATGAGTGTGGCCAGCGCATGACGCATCCAGCCTGTGGGCCGGGAGTTTGACAGCCCTGGTGTAGACAGCTCCAATGGTCCCTTCCAAATTTAATATTCTATTAATCTATTGACCGTTTTAAACTGCTGTGGGGAGACTCCATCTCTCTAGTCTCTGGAAGTTGCTGGTTTTGAAGAATTTGTTGAAGTCCCACCTATGGAGCTCCAGAGGGAAGAAGAAACATCTCCCAAAGGTTATTTTTCTTTGAAAAATAATTCCACGGTCAGGAGGAAGCTGAGAAAAGATCTAAGTGTGTTACAATTTAGCTTCTCTGGTCAACTGCTCCCGAAATAAAAGAGAAAAATTTATACTTATTGATTTGAGTGTAGTGACTCTCTTCCAAACTAAATTGTGGGTTTCCCAGCAATGTGACCATCCTCATAGGAATCTAGTTACTTTACATTTATACATTTTGGCTTGATCCCTATGGTTACAGATCTGGTGAGCAAACAGCCATGTCTTCCTACAGTAGCAGGGGTGGCAAAGATAGCTCTTTGCCCACCAACGTTTGAGTCCTGGGTGGGGGGTTTCCACAAAATATGGTTAAAATGTGCCACTAGTTCAAAAACTGATGGATTGCATTTTAATCTTTCTGTCTGTCCCAAAGGTGCTTTTTTCAGGAAGCAACTGGATTTTCTTGTTTTTTCTTTTGAAGACATTTCACTTCTCATCCAAGAAGCTTCTTCAGCTCTGACAGGATAGTGGGGAATGGAAGGATTTATATTCCTTGCAGACAGCTGGTCATTTGCAATTTTGCATCCTTAATTTAGAGGGCCGTTGAAGCACTAGGAAGTTTCCCACTATCCTGTCAGAACTGAAGAAACTTCTTGGATGAAAAACAAAACATCTTCAAAAGAAAAAAAATAAGAATGTCCAGTTGCCTCCTGAAAAAGCATCTTTGGGACAACCATGACCTGGATGACTGAGAATCTCTACAGGCTTTCTGTCTGTCCAAAGAAAAAAAAAACAAAGAATTATGTTATGAAAAGTTTTCCTCATATGTTCCTGATTCTTTAATGACATCAGTATGTGGACTACAGTGTCTGTGCTAAACATAGATAACGCTTTGGCCAACAGGTTTTGTCAATGCCGTACATAACGTGTTACTCAACTTTTGCTCATTCAATCAACCAAATGGTGACTTGTCCTGACTCCTTAAGAAGCAGGATTAATTGTTCCATTCCTTTTAAAACAGGTGCATGGCTTTTCATTTACTAACTGCAAATGTTTCCTTGTGTACATTCAGTCTTGAGATGTGATCCATGTTGAGTGCTCTTAAAAGGGAATTTGGTGTAGCAATAGTGTGTAAGTTAAAGAGAAGATAACTCTTTTAGCACAACGAGATAGTTGCAAGTAATAATCACCGTTGATTGTGGTTCCTTTTAAGTTCTCGGAAGCAAGGAGTCATAGGGGGTAGAAATGATACGTCTTTTGGAGAAGATTTATTCTACAACTTTCTAGTTGTCCTTGACTCAAAATATGAGGAATTTTGGCCCGTGCCCTATCACATTTCAGAGGGATGTTCAGAGGGGATTCTGGGTCCCTCAAAATAGAGCTATGCAGGGATGTTCAGAGGGGATTCTGGGTCCCTCAAAATAGAGCTTTGCAGGTTGATAGCCCATGGATATATAACATCAGATTAACAGAGTTGGATGGGACCTTATAGGTCATCTAGTACCAATCCCCCGCTCAAGCAGGAGACCCTACACCATTTCTGACAAATGGCAGCAACCTTTTCTTGAAAGTCTCAAGTGATGAAGCTCCCACCACTTCCGAAGGCAACTTCTGTTCTATCAGTTGATTGTTCTCACTGTCAGAAAGTTCCTCCTCATTTCTAGGTTGAATCTCTCCTTGGTCAGTTTCCATCCATTATTCCTTGTCTGGCCTTCAGGTGCTTTGGAAAATAGCTTGACCCCCTCCTCTCTGTGGCAGCCCCTCAAATATTGGAACACTAGAGTCTCAACATCTTTTTTTATAGTGTGGTGACTAAAACTGGAGGCAGTATTCTAGGTGTGGTCTTACTAAAGCTTTATAGAGTGGTATAGTACCACTCTAAGTACCTCTATAAGAGGAGGTATCATAGCATTTGAGAAACTAGAAACTGGTATTCTTCTTAATATAATAAATGTTTCCACACATTTATTTGGTGAATTCATTTATCTACAAACTGTCCAGAAAGCTATAACTGTTGACCAGAACAGCAATGTAATTAATATCTAGTTGGTTTCTTAGGATGCATGAAGGATGTGATTTTCATACAGGAATAGAAATAGAAACCAAGTCCTTCTTATGATCTTTTCATGTCTGCATCCCACCCACATGGCCTTCTGATAGAGTGGATTACAACTCTCAGCACTTCCTCCAGTAGGACCATTGACTATGGTACTTGGGGACATGGGAGTTGAAATCCAACATCCAGTTGGAGAAGGGTAAGGGATGTATTTTCCCTTTTATTTTACCTTCTGGATTGATTGCTTGACATTTTGTAGTGTTTGGGCTTTAGACTGTTAATAAAATTTAATAATACAGGATTCCCTACTCCAGTTTATACTGAACTCTAGAGGGCAGGGAGATTGAGAAGGAAGAAAAGGATTTGGAGAACTGTATGGAAAGACAGCTATGAAGGAAGGTTAGAATCCTCAGTCATCTAACAAGAGTGACAGATTTATTTATACAGGTAGTACTTGTTTAGTGACCACAATTGGGACTGGCCACTTCGCTATTAAGACTAATTTCTAAATGAAACTGCAACTGTGCTTATGATCTTACTGGATGTTTCATTTACTTCATCGACCCCTGAAGATGAAGTAAATACAAGGAGTGCTCTTAAAGTTACCTTTTTACCAACATCGCAACTGTGAATGATTGCTAAAGAAATCAGTCACTACATGAGTACTGTCTCTATGTACTTAGTGCCAGGGAAGGCAAGGATGGGTAGCTCTGACCTACATTGCAATATTAAAGGAACATGAGAGAGAGGGGGGAGGGAGGGAGTGCGGGGGGAGGGAGAGGGAGAGGGAGGGAGGGAGGGGGAGGGAGGGAGGGAGGGAGGGAGAGAGAGAGAGAGAGAGAGAGAGAGAGAGAGAGAGAGAGAGAGAGAAGAAATGAAAAGAAGGACCAGGGTTGATATGATAGCAGTATTCCAACATCTAAAGGGTTGCCACTAAGAAGACAGAGTCAAACTCTTCTCCAAAGCACCTGAAGGCAGGACAAGAAGCAATGGATGGTAACTATTCAAGGAGAGAACCAATCTAGAAATAAGGGGAAATTTCCTGAGAGTTAGAACAATTAATCAGTAGAAGTTGTGGGTGCTCCCCACTGGAGGTTTTTAAGAAGAGATTGGACAACCATTTGTCTGAAATGGTATAAAGTCTCCTTATAAACTGGAATAGGGTTTCCTGCCTGAGCAGGGGGTTGGATTAGAAGACCTCCAAGGTCCTTCTAACTCTGTTGTTCTGTATTCTGTATTCAGACAGAGATGAAACAGAAGGTTTGGTGATAGCAACAAAGCCAATACAGATCATTCTAGTTTGTTATAACTATGTTTTAGGGCTAAGATAAAAAGATAAAAATGTAGACACCCACAGCAGAAAGGATGTATGACAATCTTTTTGTCCTCCTTCATTTGCCTTCATGTTGCAATCCATACAAACACACTACCTTTCCTTTCTTTGGATTCATACAAGCATGTACTCATTTCACAGGCTTGGAAGAGATAGAATTCTTACAGCTGATGTTCAAAGAAGACTTCATCTGTGACAGTTACTTGAGTAAAAGTCTGCACGGAAGGATTACCACAGAAGAATTACATTTCGGGGAAGGGGTGCATCGAAAAGCTTTCCGAAGCAAGGTGTTGCAAGGGTTGGTGCCTCCGCTCAGCCCAGGTGACCCCTGTGTTTTGAAAGTGCACAATGCCATTGTGTATGGGACCAAGAATAATGACGAGCTTGTGGAAAAGAATTACAAACTGGCGCTACAGGTAAGTGCATGCAGGAGCCCCTCATAACTGAGATGATCGCAATATTGATATCCATGGGAGAGAGAGGTCAAACAGACAATTCTTTATTAGCCAAGTGTGATTGGACACACAAGGAATTTGTCTTTGGTGTATATGCTCTCACTGTACATAAGGAGAATAAAATACATTCATCAAGAATAAAAAGATACAACATTTAGTGATAGTCAAGGTTACTAATAAGCTATCAAGGCTCTACCGGGGTAGAGCCTTCTCGGTGGGTGTGCCCACCCTCTGGAATCAACTCCCCTTGGAGCTCCGATTAGCGCCTGACCTTCGCATCTTCCGCCGTGAATTAAAAACTTGGCTTTTCAAATCCTTCGACCTGGACTGATGATGGGATTTTTAGAGTTAATTTTAAATGTTTTAGATTTTAGTCTTTATTTTATATTGTGGCTTGTGTTTTATTGTTGTGAGCCGCCCTGAGTCCATTGTGAGATAGGGCGGCATATAAGCCGCACAAAACAAAAATAAACAAAACAAAAAAAAAACAAATCATATTAGGAAACAGTCAGCATAAATCGTAAGGATACAAGTAACAAGGTTACAGTCATACAGTCATAAGTGGGAGGAGATGTGATAGGAACGATGAGATTAATAGTAATGCAGACTTAGTGAATAGTTTGACAGTGTTGAGGGAATTATTTGTTCAGCAGAGTGACGGCGTTCAGGAAAAAACTATCCTTGTGTCTAGTTGTTCTGGTGTGCAGTGCTCTGTAGCGTCGTTTTGAGGGTAGGAGTTGAAACAGTTTATGTCCAGGATGTGAGAGGTCTGTAAATATTTTCACAGCTCTCTTTTTGACTCGTGCAGTATACAGGTCCTCAATGGAAGGCAGGTTGGTAGTAATTGGTGGTCACAATATTGTGATAGAAGCTGTGCCCCTTTGTACATATTTCCCTCATATATGAACAAAGAGGTGGGGATTCACTTATGCTGTAGCCTCCATCTTGCCTGTTTTGACCCTCTCTGTGGATAGCAGCACTCCAGAAAACAAGCTGATGTTCAAATATACATGAACCTAATTAACTCTTTGCTCTTATCTGGGGGTCCAATGGAAGCCTCCGATTTTGAAGGTGTTGTTCAATCACTAAGTCATGTCTGACTCTTCACAACCCCATGGACCATGGCACAGCCCCCTCTCCCCATCCAAGCTTCTTGGATGAGAAGCGAAACGTCTTCAAAGACAAACCAGAAAGTCCAGTGGCCTCTTGAAAAAAAAAAAGCACCTTTAGGATATCTAACCATCTCATCCTCTGCCATCTCCTTCTCTTTTTGTCTTCCATCTTCCTCAACATTTGGGTCTTTTCCAATGAGTCTTCTCTTCTCGTTAGGTTGCCAAAGTACTGGAGCTTCAGCTTCAGTATCTACCCTTCCAAAGAGCAGTCAGGATTGACTTCCTTTAAGATTTGGGAGATGACTATAAAGATCTCACCTCCATCTTGTCTACATATTGGCTTTTTATCTATTAGATATTGAGACTCTAGAAAGAGTGGAGACCAAGATGATTAGGGGACTGGAAGCTAAAACATACAATGAACGATTACAGGAACTGAGCATGGCTAGTCTAGTGAAAAGAGGGACCAGGGGAGACATGATAGCAGAGTTCCAATATTTGAGGGGCTGCCACAATGAGGAAGGGGTCAAGCTATTTTCCAAGGCACCTGAAGACCAGACAAGGAATAATGAATGGAAACTGAACAAGGAGAGATTCAACCTGGAAATAAGGAGAACTTTTCTGACAGTGAGAGCAATCAACCAATGGAACAGAAGTTGCCTTCGGAAGTTGTGGGAGCTTCGTCACTGGAGGCTTTCAAGAAGAGACCGGCTTGCCACCTGTCAGAAATGGTGTAGGGTCTCCTGTTTGGGTGGGGGGTTATACTAGATGACCTACAACGTCCCTTCCAATTCTGTTAATCTGTTCTGTTAATAGTAATTCTAATGTTTTAGCTTTAAACATTTGATGTCTTAATGTTTTAATCCTATCATTGCTTTATTCTGTTATTTATGGTATAGTAAGCCATTCAGAGTCGCTTGATAGAGAGATGGCTGGCATACAAATTTAAAAAATAAAATAAAATAAAAATAAAGTCTTTTTTTCCAATGGATTTTCTTCTACCTAGGAATGTTATGTTCAGAACACCGCAAGAGAATATGCCAAGATCTATGCGGCCGAAACACAACCTCTTGAAGGCTTTGGAGAAGTACCTGAGTGAGTAGACTTTTACAATTTCTTGGAAAAATAAATAGAATCATTGCATGATGGATGTCATTTAGAAGAAGCTCTGCTGTTTGATAAGGAATGTGTCAGCTGCTCTCTGCAAAGATCTCATGTTTATTCCTAAGCAGTTATTATGGAGAATTTATCAGTAGAAGTTGGGAAGATTTATACATGCACAATTTATTCCTCCCTCTATCAACAGCCTTGATTGGACAAATTGGTTTGTTTTGGTTTTTTTGGTGGCGTATTCATGTTTGGTGAATTCAGAAAATGCAGAGGGCCTTTCACTTCCTAAACTTCCTAATTTTTGAGCCCTGCAACTTAAATCAAGAAATAGAATTTTTAGAACATTTGGTAAGGAAACTAGTCTAGAGACCCGGGTGTCTATGGAGATTCTCTCTCCCCCCCCCGTTTTAAAAAAACAAACTTTATTGAGTTTAAAAATATTAAACTCAATATTAGTACAGTGGTCTAAAGCACCCTGTTATTAACACCAGCTGCCTGCAATTATTGTAGGTTCGAATCTCACCAGGCTCAAGGTTGACTCAGCCTTCCATCCTTTCTAAGGTAGGTAAATTGAGGACCCAGTTTGTGGGGGCAATAAGCTGACTTTGTATAAATATACAAAAGTATGAAGGCTATTGCTTAGCGCATTGTAAACTGCCCTGAGTCTCCGGAGAAGAGCGGCATATATATAAAAAATTAAATTAAAAAAATTAAAAATATTATAAAATGTACAAATTTTCTCAGTCATAAAATTACATAAACAATACACTACACCACAAACACCACAAACAATCCAAATACGTGTAACTATATATACACATATATACAAACAGTAACTTATTACCTAATCTATCTATCTATCTGACGGTGCTTCTTTATTACATTGATTTTCCCTATATTTCATCTTTACCCTTTTTTCTTTTGATTCATCCACTTATACCATCTATTACATACTTTAAAATATTTTGAGTCTTCCTTATCTCTTAATTCTAAAGTTAATTTATCCATTTCTGCGCATGTATAAATTTTTTGAATTACTTCCTGATCTGTTGGCAAACGATCTGTTTTCCAGACTTGTGCTAGTGCCAGTCTAGCCGCTGTGATTATATGTAGTGTTAGATATTTTATGTCTTTTCTAGTATTCCCTTTAATCATGCCTAATAAGAAGACTTCTGGTTCTAGTTTGATTTCTTGGTCTATTATTTCTACTATCCATGTTTTTATTTTTTTCCAATATTTCTTTATTTCTGGGCAAAGCCACCAAGCATGGAAGAAAGTACCCTGAGCTTCTTTACATTTCCAACAAACAGGATTTACATTCGGGTACATTTTTGCTAGCCTATCTCTATGGAGATTCTCAGTTATCCAGGTCGTAGTTGTCCCAGAGGTCTTTTTTAACTTTGTCCTTTTTATTTTTATTATATAAAGTACAAGAAGAAAAGAAAATAGGAAATTAAGGGAAGGAAAAGAGGGAAGAGAAAAAGAAAGAAAAGGGGGCATTGACTTCCAACTCTTCCTAGCACAGTACAAGATAAACACACTCCAGCCTCAGCTTTTTGCTTTCACACATTAATATGTAACTAGCCATTCCTATAACACCAAATCTTTCTAATCTACAAAACCAAGATCAGTTTCATTTCTTTTCTTCACAAGCACAAATTCCAGAAATGACATCCAAATAAGAACATATTTTTCTCTTTAAATAAAGTAATCAATTTAACCGTTCCTGCTTTATCTTCCTTGCTATGGAAATAATGTGTATTTCTATTTGCACCTAGTAAACTTTGTGAGCTGTCACCATTTTTATTTACAAAATGTATTGTATTATTTCAAATTCTTTTTGAGGAAGAGGAAGGTGTCAGGGTTCCAAGTAACACCCCCAACGAAAGAAAACTCCGAGGCTCGAGATTCCTCAAAGTTCCATTTTATTAGAGATATCATATTGGCACATCTGGGAAAACTCGAATCTGAAAATTTCCAGGTTTTCCCCACCCAAAGGAAAGTTCAGGTCCCTGCCCAGCACCCACATGTCCATCACATGGCCCAATCAGGCGCCCTCCCAAATGGAGATGCTTCCCAGTCACCCAACTCCAGGTGCTAGGGCAAGACGTCCTTAACTCTCTGAGAAAGGAATGTTATTTTGACTATATATCTCCCATACTCCATATAATCCCCCCTCCCCTTTTCCCACAGTAGAAAATGTGGCAGGCCTGAAATCCCAATATAAAAAATGGCTTCCAGGTCTGATAGGAGGGGGAAAACCTTTCTTTTTTCCCCTCACCCTTCTCTTTCCTTCAAGAGGCAACTGGACTCTCTGGTTTTTCTTTGAAGATGTTTTGCTTCTTGTCCGAGGAGCTTCTTCATCTCTGACTGGATGGTGGGTAGAGACCCTGGTTTTCCAGATCCCTCTGTGATTCAAGGACGACCGCAGACCTGCCATTCACTCTGTTATTGCTCTACAATTATGTCCATGCCTTTCACTTTGACTGCATTTGTTCCATAAAACACTACTTTAAAAAAAGGAGAAATCTTGGGAATGGTTAAGCTTCCTCATTCATTTTCATTAGCATCCACAGTTTTTAACACACAGGTTTATTTCTTGGCCATTTGATTAAAAAAAGAAAGAAAGTGCATTTCTCTAAGTTTTTAAGATGGTTTAAGATACACATACATATTTTCTTCCAATGTGTATATTTTAAAAGTAATTTGTTTTAATATAGGCCTTTTGAGATATCTATTTTTTTTTAAATGTATACTCTTTCTTTCAATTTATCATCACACACACAGAAACCTATAAGATCATGGAAAGCTAAAGGATAATTGTGTTTTGATTTGTATGTTAGTTCAATTTTTGCAAACTAGGCTGTTTTATTTTAAAACCCAAAGCATACTTTTTAAAAAAATCTTTGATAAGCCAGACTATTTCGATTGATTAAGTCTCTTTGGGCTGTAAAGCTGCAGTTTTTTTAAAAAAATAGTTCAGACAAACTGAAAATGTGGAGTTAAAAACAGAATCAATACTGTATATCGGAAAAATTTAAAGAAAAATGTAAGCAGCTCACGAAAACACATTGTGCTTGAACTGGGATTAATGATGGAATTGCCCTAGAAGTCTTACAGGGTGTACATATCATTGTAATTTCACTTATACATGTGAAGCGGGTGGCATTTAACTGGTTTGGACCAGTTCAGGCGAACCAGATGCTAATTTTACATCTGGTTCGCCAAACTGGTAGTTGCAAGGACTGGCTGGCTCCTCCCCCCTCCCAAGAGGCTCCACGCAGCCCGTTTTGGATGCCAGGTAAGTGCAGGGCCCGCGCAGAGACTCTGGGAGAGCGAAAAACGAGCCTACCGGAAGTCCGGAGACAAGCCAGTTTCTGGCCTCCGGAGGGCCTCCGGAGCCCGGGGAGGCCATTTTTGCCCTCCCAGAGGCTTGAGGAAAGCCTCCGGAGCCTGGGGCGGGCAAAAATGCCCACCCCCAAGGTGGTACAGGAGGCCAAGTAGGCCACACCCACCATGGCCACGCCCACCCAGCAACCGGTCAGAGAACCAGTTGCTAAACTTTTAAAATCCCACCCCTGATGTGACGTATTTGTTATATGAACACACAACATACAAGGGCTAGCGAAATTTGCTACTGATAAAGCAGTTTTGACAGTGTTGGCTCCTTGAGGCCTACCTGTGCTGTAATCCTTTTCCCCTTTTCTCATAAATAAATTAATACCTTTCAAGTATAAGGCACAGCTTGCCAAGATCCTAATGCTCAACATCTCACACCATCCGGAAGAAACCACTGATATATAGTGTGGTGAAAATGTACATTATTCAGTGTCAGGAGTTTCTAATCCCCTTTCCCTTTCCCTTCCCTCCTCCTCCCTCTCCCCCTCCTCCTCTTTCTTTTCCTCCTCTTCCTCCTCCTCCTCCTCCTCCTCCTTGTATTCCCTCTTCTACTCAATGTTTCTTTCCCCGCTTAACAAATCCCAGCATTCCATTCAGTATAAAGGGGTATTCACTATACAGTTGTTTTGTACTGACCTTCTCATTGTTCCCTAACTACTGGCCATGCTGAATGGGGCACATGAAGTTAGGGAAGGATGTTTTCTCCATTAAACCGCTGAATAAACCCCACGTTTTAACTTAGTAGGTCCTCGAAATATGTTTTCTAAAATTCTTCCTGAGACCGTAAGTGTTCATTGTGTATGTTTCTTTTTTTTTACTGGCTCTGCTTTCAGAATCATTCCTATTTTCCTTATTCATCGGCCCAAGAATAACATCCCTTATGCAACAGTGGAAGAGGAACTCATTGGAGAATTCGTGAAATACTCTGTTAAAGACGGGAAGGAAATAAATTTCATGCGAAAAGACTCGGAAGCTGGCCAGAAATGTTGCACGTTTCAGCACTGGGTGTATGAAAAAACCAGTGGCAGCTTGCTTGTAACAGATATGCAAGGTGAGAATCTTGATGTTATATAGTGGTTAGTGGTAAATGTAGTATAATGGCTGGTATATCCACAAACAGGCCCACAGAGAAATAGTGTGTGTTTTGCTGTACCCAGATTCTCAACTGATGATTGCAGATCTGGGAGTTGAAGTCCACATGTCTTAAAATTGCCAAGTTGGAGAAAGACTGCTGTAATAGAACCTGGACAGTTGGCATTCAGTTCCCACCGGGGCCATTCGTCAATTGGGTGTAGAGGTAAAAACAGTCAACATGACAGCCACAATTAGATGATTGAAGGCTCACCTGTGTCATATACACACAGTGCTCAAGGCTGTCAAATTGAGCCTCCATGAATGCCTCTGGTTCCTGCTATTTTTTTTTTAAATTTGATTTATACGCCGCCCTTCTCCAGAGACTCAGGGCGACTTACAATGCCCTAAGCAATAGCCTTCATACTTTTTGTATATTTATACAAAGTCAGCTTATTGCCCCCACAAACTGGGTCCTCATTTTACCTACTTTAGAGAGGATTGAAGGCTGAGTCAATCTTGAGCCTGGTAGATTCGAACCTGCAATAATTGCAGACAGCTGGTATTAATAACAGGGTGCTTTAAACCACTGTACTACCAAGGCTTCCTTAGTCCTTCAGTGGTTCGCATGATTATGAACTTCCTCAATACATCTTTTAAAAATGCCATTTCTCTTAATCTCCATTTTTCGGATTCAGGTTTTAATATAAACATGCCCCATGATTGTCAGGCTTGTTGAGAATTCTGTTCACAAGTCTAAGACAGAGCCAGGTTTTTGGGAATGTCTGAAGTCTTCTTTAGAAAAAATGACATATTTAATTTACATTTTGAAGCTGAACATATATATATTGTGATATATAATATATCACATTATATTGTGATATATATATCACAATATAAAAGCAAAATATTTAATAGTAATAACAGTAATAGTAACAACAACAAAACAACAACAATAACAACAACAATTTTAAGAAGATACTTAGTTAATACCTAGGATGCTGGCAGCAACCCCTATCAACCATCAGTGCTAGTCAGTAATATTTGTGATACGTCTTTAAATGTTTAATTGACTGAGTTTTATGTTTAATGAATATAATAATAATAATAATAATAATAAGAAGAAGAAGAAGAAGAAGAAGAAGAAGAAGAAGAAGAAGAAAAATGGATGACAGATTAAATAGAAGGAAAACCATGGACAGCACTTGAAAAACATTGAAGGAAAATGCGATCACAACTTTACATGGGAACCATCAAGAAAGAAACAGAAGGTTTAATACTGGCTGCTCAAGAACAAGCACTACAAACAAATGCCATGAAAGCAAAGATACAAAAATCCACCAATAATCCAAACTGTCGACTTTGCAACAGCAAAGTTGAAACTGTTTCACATTTAATATGTGAGTGCAGCAAAATCGCTCAAACTGATTACAAAGCTAGACATGACCGAGTTGCTAAATTAATCCACTGGTCATTATGTAAAAAATACGATTTACCTGTATCCAAAAAGTCATGGAAACATAAAGTGGAAAAGTTATAGAAAATGAGAAGGTGAAGATCTTGTGGGACTTTCGAATATAAAAGGATCGTCACTTGGAACACAACATGCCAGATATCACAATTGTCGAAAACCGAAACGTACAATTTATTGACACCGCGGTACCAGGAGATGCCAGAGTTGAAGAAAAAGAACTGGGCGGCGCTCCCATGTAACACCTCTCCTGCACAAGCTGCATTGGCTCCCGTTGGTCTTCTGGGTGCGCTTCAAGGTATTGGTTCTCACCTTCAAAGCGCTCCATGGCTTAGGGCCAGGGCATTTACGAGACCGCCTGCTGCTACCGATAACCTCCCACCGGCCAATACGCCCTCACAGAGAGGGCCTCCTCAGGGTGCCATCAGTCAAGCAATGCCGGCTGGCAGCCCCCAGGGGGAGAGCCTTCTCAGTGGGGGCACCTGCCCTGTGGAATGAGCTATCTCCCGGAATACGACTGATCCCGGACCTCCGGACCTTTCCTAAGGCCCTGAAGACATATTTATTCCATCAAGCGGGCCTAGCCTAAATAGTTTTTTAGTGGGATTTTAAATTTTATAAGATTTGGGGTTTTAAATTGGGAGGCCGATTGATTTAATGCATTTTTAATTATCTTAACTTTTGTATTTATATGTATTTTAATTTTGGCTGTTCACCGCCCTGAGTCCCATTGGGAGAAGGGCGGTATACAAATTAAATTAACAACAACAACAACAACAACAATAATAATAATAATAATAATAATGCCAGCAGAACTGCAAAAAACTGCGCTACTCGGAACATCATACATCTTAAGAAGGTATTTGGTTGATACCTAGGATGCTGGCAGCAACCCGTATCAACCATTAGCACCAGTCAATGGTATTTGTGATGCATTTTTGAATGTTCAGTTGACTGAGTTTCATGTTTTATGAATAAAGTAAATAATAGCTCTTGTGAGCAACATAGGTGCTATCATCAATGTAATAACATGGAAGAACACTCTTTTGCATTGAATTTCATTCCCAATGACTGTAGGGACTTTCTTGACCTTTTCTTGAGAATTGTATGGAGAGAGTTTATTTGTAATACATCCTCAGCTTACAAACATGGGAATCCCATCCAAGTAGTATTCAGAATTGCCCTGCTTAGCTTCCCAGCTCAGACAAGGTCAACCAAGTTCTCTCACCTGATGAGACATTTGACTTCTTCATGTGCCATTAAGCTGCTCGTCTCCTATGTATAAATCACCTGGAAATCCTTTTCTGAATGTAAGGTTGTTTCTTGGTCCAGATTTACCATAGTCCTGATTGGTGAATTCCTTGCTCTCCTGGTCAGGAAATATAGACAATAGCATAGACTACCATATTTTTTCCCCTCCCCATAAAGGAAAAGTGGCAGAATTCTTTTCATTTTACCTATTTCATCAGACAACCCTTTAAAAATAGTTTTCAGCTCTTTGGCCGAAAAAATGCTTTTAAAAGTAAAAAAAAAGTCTCTGATGATCGCGCGGCTCAGCTGGGATCATCAGAGGCTTTTTAAAGCATTTTTTCTACAACCCCTTTGGCCGAAGAGGTTATAGAAAAAATGTTTTTAAAAGGAAAAAAAGCCTCTGCCGATCAGGCAAGTCAGCTGGGATTGTCAGAGGCTTTTAAAAGCATTTTTTAACAACCTCTTCAGCTGAGTTGGCCAAAAGTTGGCCACGCCCACTCAGTCATATTACCCCACCACCACCAAGCCATGCCCACAGAACTGGAAGTAACAAATTTTACATTTCACCAATGAGCGGTCCCCAACCTTTCTAACTTGGTTGCCCGAGTGTGTGTGTGTGTGTGTGTGTGTGTGTGTGTGAGAGAGAGAGAGAGTAAGTAGCAGGTGCATGTACACGTGTACAACTTGTGCTCACCCTCCACTCATGCAAGTGAAGCATCGTGCACACATGTGCTTGCCCGTCACTCATGCGACCCCCCTCCAAACGGGCCATGGCCTGGTAGTGAGCCGTGGCTTGCGGGGTTGGGGACCCCTGTTATAAAACACAGTAGCCAACTCAAGTGGAGGTTTTGGTTACAATGAATGGTGGTAGCACAGGGCCAAACTGGATAACACCCACTGAGACAACAAATCAGAAAACATCAGTTTTGATATAGCAGGGAAAGACACGTAGGGCCTTCCTTCTTGATGCAGTGATGCTCTCTTCTAAGTACCAGTGGAAGATGTCATCCCACATTCTCTTTGCCCTTCAGAAATAGTTGGTGGTCTGTAGTGGGACAAGATCAGCCCATAGTAACATAAGCTGTGAAAACACCCCAACCTTACCAGGTTGCAAGAGATGGAGTTTTCTCAAAACATAGATTTGTCAAAACATAGAAATAGAGGCTATTGTAGTTGAATTCGGCCAAAAAGCATTTTTTATAGTCATGAAGCTCTGTACTGTTCTGATCTATTAGTGCAGTGGGTCTCAACCTTCCTAATGCCGCGACCCTTTAATACAGTTCCTCATGTTGTGATGACCCCCAACCATAAAATTATTCCTAAGACCATTGAAAATATGTGTTTTCCGATAGTCTTAGGCGACCCCTGTGAAAAGGTCGTTCAACCCCCAAAGGCGTCCCGACCCACAGGTTGAGAACCACTGTATTAGTGCAACAAAGGCTCCTTGGCTGATTTCCCTTGGATGCCATCCTGTGGCCTGATTGAAATGGCCAACAGAATCTGAAAATCTGATGACTACCATCAAGTTACCTTTTTATTTGACTATTCAGGGTTTGAGATCTGCAAATAGAAAACCACCTACATAGAAATGGACAGCCTTCCTCAAGATAGTTGTGTATTTCCTTTACTTGGACCCACTCAAGTTTGTAACAACATTCAGAATGTGTTGCCTACTTTATTGGCAACGGAAAGGAATCAATTAGCTGCCTGCTGTGTCAGATATTCAGTCTTGCACTGATACTACATTGAACCAATATAACAAATGCAGCAATTCCTAAATTATGCCCCTGCTACAAATAGATTGAAAATGGGATCAAATACTGTAATATAATGTGTGCCTATATTAGATATGCAGTGTGTATTTCAGCTCACGTTATTCCTCTGTTAACTCCTTAAAATAATCAGGGGATACGGTCATGGAGATACGAGTTTTGCTCATATTTTAACGGGAAATGGAACCAATCTATGACTGAATCACACCCGACCTCTGGCCATTTCTAATTAAGATGGATTGGAGATAAATTGCAACTAATTTTTAGTCTGCTAGTGATTAGTGTATAAAACAATCAATGTTCTGTAATCCAAGAGGAGATGGAAGGCCGCTGCTTACAGAATGTTGGCGTCTATAAATTTTAAATGTCAGTTCCATGTTATGTGTGAGAGGCTCTGTGGCTCAATGGCTTAAAAGGCGCCAAGGAAGGTCTATACTCTGGTAGTTTGAATCCTAGTACCGTGTGACAGAGTGAATACCTGTCACTCACCTCAGCTTCTATTCTTCTAGCTTCTAGCAGTTCAAAAACATGTAAATGCAAGTAGATAAAGAATACCAGTTTGATGGGAAGGTAATAGTATTCCATGTTTCGGTGTACGTTTTGCACTGCGGCGTCAAGTCATGTTGACCATATGACTGTTGAAACATCTTCGACAGTGCTGGCTCAGTGGCTTAAAAAAACAGAGATGAGCACCATCCCTTAAAGTTGGCTACAATTAACAGAGTAAAACCCATTGGGACTCCATTAGCTTCACCTTTTTCCATGTTATGTGCAGCCAATATATTGAAGTGGGAGAGATACAGCAACCACCATTCCCTGTACTTTGGCTGTTCCTGGTTTAGGAGATGTGGGAATTAGTCTTCTGTTTACTCTAGCATCGTTTATCATGAGCGGGGAACTTTATCAAGAGGTTTAAATGTTTTCAATGGCAGAGAAGATGTGTAGCTCAAGGTTGAATGTTGAGTTCTTGATCTTCTCTGAGCTGGGTTATTTTGTCATGGCTGAGTTGCAGGATGAAGGAGTGAAGAGACAAATCAATGTTGAGTCATTGTTATGCAGGAAAAGACCCAGAAAATATCCTTCCTAATTCTTCACAGCATCTATTGGACAATTATGCAGTCTGGCAAGATTCCTGTCTATAGGCAAACAACAATAAAGGAAGTACTTTGAGTAATTCATCACGTTGTTTTTGGCTTCCTTGTGCCAGACAGTTGTTTTCTCGCAGATATTTCTCGCAAAATAAATCTCTCTAGAGATCTACATCCTCTCTAGCAACCAACACCTAAAGAATCAAATAAAGAATTGGAGAAGAATCAATGTTGTGATCATAAAATCATCAAGAAAAAGAAACATACATCCCAAATGAAACCGCCGGGATTACCTAAACAACCAGTAAATTCCTCTCTTCCATCCACTGATGATGTTACCTAGCCTGGTAGTGAAATGTCTTCAGGAATACAACCAAGCTCAAAGAACACCAAGAATCTAACAAGTTTAAATGTGCTGATCGTTTGTTTGTTTGTTAGAAATAGGATCCTACACTTCCAATAGTGTGCAATCAACCACGCTGCACTGTTACACATGCTTACATGGAAGTAAATTCTGCAAATGAGTTTGGGGATAAATTCTTAGAGTGGCAGTGGACATCACTGAGTATAACACATTAAATTCAAGATGGTCCTTTGCTAATTCCCTCCTTAGCTATTGTGAAACAACTATTTCTTGCTTCTCTTGTCTGCAGTGTTCTCACACTTTCTGTCATTTCTTCTGGTATTCTAGTTTGGAGACTTTATGACATAGTGGTGGCACTGTGACATGGCTGTGCTTTTGAGATTAACCACTATCATTATTTTCTTGTCTTAAGCTACTTTGAGCACATATTGGAAAACCAATATATGCATGAAAATGAAGATAATGGCGGTGGAGATAGCTATCATACATTTTGGGCAAAAGTAATAGGTTAGTCAGGCTCCTGCTTAGCACCCAGAAGCAGCTATGGTTGGATGCCAAAGCTTTAGGAGAAGCGCCAATGCTGCATGAAAGCTGGGCTCAGTAGCAGCTCCAGGCAGTAGGACCTTAAATAAGAGATATTGAGTAAATGAAATATGACAGTAGTCTTCAAACAGACATGGATTCGCTCCCAAAGTTATAAATAAGATTGCAAGGAAACTATTCAGTGCATCCAGACATCACAAATCATAAAACACCTCCATAAAATCCAGGACAGGATGTATAGAACAAGGTAGGTGTACATCAGTCGGCAAAACTATAACTTATGGTTTCTGTTTTAACACCCCCCCCACCCCCCAATAATGCATTTTCCATGCTTTTTTCCCCTCCAGCAAAGCGCTAAACTGAGAGCAAAATAAATTGCTTGGCCTGGAGGAATTAAATATTTGTGACAACTGATACATCATATATAAAAAACGATGGATAGCATCTGTGATCGGTAGCAAAACCACTAAAAATGACATTGATGTATTAAATGTTTCTGTACCTGATCTACTTTGTGGTAACGCTGGCTTGCTGTTTGGTTTTCCAGGTGTAGGAATGAAACTAACAGACGTTGGCATAGCAACACCGGCCAAAGGGTGAGTGAAAAAAAAAAAAGCATATAATTTCTCCCAGGTCTGCTTTGTGAGTTGGGCATCAGTCTTGTGATGGTGTGGAGACTGCAAAATGAAAGGTTACAGCACACAAAGCATCCATTTCAGGGGTGAAATGCTCCTGGTCTGGTTCGGCGATCCGGTAGCTTCATTCTGCCCACCCGCCCGGGTGTCATTACTTCCTGGTTAAAACTACTTACCTTCTGCGCATGCGCAAGACCTTCTGTGCATGTGCAGAAGGTCTGCGCGTGAAGGGCGCACGCACTTCCGAACCGGTAAGGAAGGTAAGTAGATTTCACCCCGATCAGTAGTGGGATTCAAATAAGTTCTCTGCCCTAATGATCGGCTGGGTGGGTGTGGCCACAGTGGGGTGTGGTCAGGGGGTATGACAGGCAGCATTCGGTCACCTGCACCTCTCGGGGAGCAAAAAACGAGTTGCGTGGGGGACACTGGCCCCCTGCGCCCCGTTTTGGGCCTGCAGCCTCCTGGGAACAAAAACGGGCCGTGGGGTGACTTCTGGAAGAGGCAGGAAGGGGAGGGGTGGGGTCAGCCAGCAATTTAACAACCGGTTCTGCCGAAGTGGTGCGAACCGGTTGAATCCCACCACTGCCCCTGATACATTTCATATTTTTTATTTATTTATTTATTTTTTAATTTGATTTATATGCCGCCCTTCTCCGGAGACTCAGGGCAGCTTACAATGCGTTAAGCAATAGCCTTCATACTTTTGTATATTTATACAAAGTCAGCTTATTGCCCCCACAATCTGGGTCTTCATTTTACCTACCTTAGAAAGGATGGAAGGCTGAGTCAACCTTGAGCCTGGTGAGATTTGAATTTGCAGTAATTGCAGGCAGCTGGCAACTTAAGTGCTACTTTAACAGCACTTAGTCCACTGCGCCACCAGGCTCTATATCCCAGCTCTTAAAAGCAGGCAAAATCTCAGCCAGTTTTTCCTATCAACTACCAGCTGATAAAATGTTAATGGGATGGATGCTGAAAGTTAAATCTTCAGGAAGGGGGTAATGATACACACATCAAGAAAGAGAGTGCATATTTATCATATAGATCCATGTCTCTGCTAATTGAAATGATAAGTAAGTTAATTGGAAGGCCTCCTTGGAAGACAATGAAAAAGAGAACCAAATTAATTAGTTTTATTAGTTGACTCAAGTTATAATCCAAGAGTGAAAGTTTAGTAGCATGCAAAAATCAAGATCATATGTATAATTTGAGGCCCAGCACAGTTTATAAGCTATAATGGGACGAATGTACAAAACAGTCTGAACTTAAACCCACCAAAACACTTTTGGAATTCATTGAAAATAAGTGAATATCTTTTTGATAATCAGATTATGGGTTCCTTACATATTTAGCACTTGATCAATTTATACCTAAATTGTGGCAATGTTTCCCTGATGCATTGAAGATCTGAACATGTACCATGATGAGGATATGGAAAAATGCATTCAACGTTTAATTTAATCTTAGTTTCTGAAGTTTTATACTTATTATACGTTATTTTTTCGGGTGAATTTACAGAGTGAACAACGTTCCACATCTATACAGCTGTTCAGATTCATTTTAATTAGTTGAATGACAATTGTAATGAAAAACAGATTTTTTTTAAAAAAAAATTGGGGTATTAAAGTAGGCTTCTTGATCAATTTTGATAAAGAGCCAGAAATGTTCATAGGAAAAAAATAGTTGATTTTTTTTCCCTCTGACTGTAAAGATTGTTTTTGTGTACTGCTAAACAGTTTCATCAACTGTTTTATCAATTGGAGACTTACACCAAGGTCTCTGCCATTACTGCATACTTTTAGATTCAGCAGCAGCCTAACAAACTGTGATAAGAAAACAGGGATGATTTAAAGGACAAAACTAATTTTGGGACTTAAGAGATAGGGATACTTTTTGAAACTATCTGTAACGGCAATGATCTTGCCTTTCAAACAACCAGAAGGAAGATTCAAATGATGTCGTAGAGAAGTCACAAGAAACTGATCATTGCTGGAAGGAAACTGAAAGAATATGCTTAGTGACCCTTTGAAGTTACTTCAAAGTTGAGGGATGGGATTGAAAAATTTCAGCAACTGTTTCACTGCCCAGTTGCTGGGTGGGCATGGCCATGGAGCCGTGGCCTACTTGGCCTCCTGCACCCCGGCGGGGGGGGGGAGCATTTTCACCATCCCCAGGCTCTGGAGGCTTTCCTTGAGCCTCCAGGAGGGCGAAAACAACCTCCCACAGGCACCAGAGGCCCTCTGGAGACTGGAAACAGGCCAGTTTCTGGATTTCCGGTAGGCCTATATTTTGCTCTCCCAGAGCCTCTGCACATGCCTTGCACTTACCTGGCATCCAAAACAGGCCGCGTGGAGACCCCTGGGAGGGGTGGGGTGAGCGGGATCAGCAAGTCCTTGGAACAACCGGTTCAGCGAACCAGATAAAAGTTAACATCCGATTCGCCCGAACCAATCCAAACCGGATGAATCCCACCCCAGGGCCCCTCCCCCAAGAGCTACTGCTGACCCATTTCAAAGTTACAATGGCCACCCCCCCCCCCCATGATCACATGATCACATTTTGGCAACTGGCTCGCTTTTACAGACCTGTGGTCACATGACTGTAATGTGTGATTTGGGGGGGTAGGTGTTGGTTTGTACAATTTACTTCCAGTTTCTGGCAAAAAAAAAAAAGCCCATTGAGGAAACTTGATTCATTTAACAACGATCACATTTGTTTAATGACCACCGTGTTCATATAACAACCATAGTGTTTGCTTAACAACTGCTGCAAAAATTGTCAAAAAATCAGATCCGGTCAAGTAGTGGAACAGCTTTGTGGATGTTCCATCATTGGAGATTTTCAAGAAAAAATTGGACGACCATTTGTCCAAGACGATACAAGGATTCCTGCCTTGGTTGGACTAGAAGACCTCCAAGGTCCCTTCCAACCTTCCAACTCTATGACTTCTCCATTCCTAGTTCATCATCTTAACCATAGCAACACTGATAAATCACCAGTGTCCTTGATGGAGTTCAGAAAGCCACAATGAGACAGTGAAACATATGACAACAGCCCTGAATCCCATAGAACGTGATATTTCACCATGGATATCTGGAACTGCCTCTGCTCATTTCAATGCTGGTGACTTAAAGTGTCTTTAAAGTACTATATATAGTATCTTACCATAACTCATTACTCACAGACATACTGAAAGCATTATGAATAATGCATGAATATTTATTTTCCTTTCTCTGACGTTATACATTTCCAATAAGCATATCATAGAGAATTACTCTAATTAATATCCTGCATGTCATTCCCAGAAGTAGCCAGAGGCTATTAATCTCTTCCTAAGCAAACAGGAATATTCTGGGAACGTAGAAAGTGATTGTAGAAGCAAACTTTTGGTGGCTCATTTTTTTACTTTCAAATCTCTGCCTCTCTGCCTCTCTGTCTCACTCTCTGTCTCTGTCTGTCTGTCCCTCTCTCTCTCTCTCTCTCTTTCTCCCTCTCTCATTCTCTCTCTCTTACACACAAACACTCATCTCTCTCTCTCTCATCTCTGTCTGTCCGTCTGTCCATCTGTCCGTCGTCTATCCTGTCTAATCTCTCTGTCTATTTATCTATGATGCATTTAGTCCTCAACTTAAAACAGTTCATTTAGTGACCATTCATAGTCACAATGACAGTGAAGAAATTTTCACACTTATGACTGTTGCGGCATCCCCATGGTCATGTGATCAGAATTCAGACAGTTTGGCAACTGACTCATAATTATGATGTTGCAGATTTGAGTTCCAGAGTTGAAGTAGAGACCTCCAAAGGGACATATATTTGAAACTAGAATCTTTGGGTGGTAAAATGTATAGATACTCTATTAGACCAGACTTCATTCTTGAGAATGGAAATAAGGGAAGCATGTTGGGGTAGTGATGATGGAGACTGATGGCCCATAGTGGGCAATCTTCTTCGATGCCTTGGTTAAGTGCAGGGAAGGGGGCAGCCATACTTTCTATGCCTTGGCATAGTTTATTTAATTCATGATCCTGTATGGTGCTGTTGCACTCACATACAGAAAGAGCGGTTTTGCATCATGAGGGCACAACACTTTTGAGCTTATTAATACTGTAATCCCAAAGGTGCTTTTTCAAGAGGCAACTGGACTTTCTTGTTTTTCTTTGAAGACATTTTGCTTCTCATGCAAGAAGCTTCTTCAGCTCTGACAGAACAAGAAAAGTCCAGTTGCCTCTTGGAAAAGCACCTTTGGGACAACCATGACTTGGATGAATGAGAATCTCCATAGACATTGAGCTTATTAATACATTTAAGCATAGTGTGGAAATGGAGTTTAGATGTACCTTTGTATGTTGTGCTAATCCAGCAATGGTTGTTAATGACATAAAAGGATTCGGACTTTGATTTTAGAACTATCTAGAGCAGTGGCCCCCAACCTCTTGGGCACCAGGGATCACTTCCGTGGAGAGAGGTGGGCATGGTTTGGTGTGCTGCCTGCATTCCACAGGTGTGGCTTCACTTGCTTGCATGGCCTGGTTTCTGGCATGCTGCAATCCAGTTCTGGACCATGGACTAGGGGTTGGGGATCTAGAGGACTGTTACGAAACCTTTGTCCATTACTGACCTACAAATCAAGCAGTCAGAGACAGCATTGCTAATGGTGAGGTATATTCAGTTTTGTAGTTAACAAATTTAGAAGGCTATCTCAGAGAATCAAGACATCTGAGTTGATGAACTGGAAGCATTGTAGGTATCTTCTCCATGCAATCAATGCCTACTGTTTTGAAAAAAGATGGGCTTGGAAAGCTTCCTATTAACAATTCATTGATTGCCAGCTGGCAATTCTTTGTTGGTGATTGTTGAATGCAATTATTTTTATGCCATTGATGGCATATTTTTTTCCCTTTCCTCCTGGGTCGACACACATAGACTGCTGCAATTCATTTGCTGGTGTGAAAGCGAAAAATTTGCTTTCGTTAATTTAAATATAGATTTAGTCTATTTCACCTGTTATCCGTGGTTGCTCTTTTAAATTGCTTTGAGGATTGGTATGGTTTATTGGAATGTTTCTAATATAAATGGAAATGCCTCATTCAAATGTTATCTTTTGAACTCAGATGGATTTAGTAGAAGAATGTTTGCCAACTTCCTGATCTGAAGACTTCGGAATTCCCAGAATTCCCTAGCATGGTCATTGCTGAAGATCCTGGAAGTTCAATTGGAAATATGCAATATTGATGAACAGTGAGTTAGAGCTGGGGTCTCCAACCTTGCAACTTTAAGACTTGTGGACTTCAAGTCCCAGGGTTCTGGGAGTTGAAGTCCACAAGTCAAAGTTCATAAGCTTTGCTGGCTGAGGAATTCTGGGAGTTGAAGTCCACAAGTGTTAAAGTCCACAAGCTTCGCTGACTGAGGAATTCTGGGAGTTGAAGTCCACAAGTCTTAAAGTTGCCAAGGTTGGAGACCCCTGAATTAGAGCATCTTTTTCTCTTTATAGCAGGAAAAATTAACAGCTTGCCAAACAGAAGTTTCTTTCCATTCAGCAGAGGGCATACTTTCTCCCCTTTTAACAAAAAGCACTTAAAACACTGAGCACCAAATGTTCCCAAGTGTTTGGAAAATCAACTTTTGTTAACCAAATAACTAATGAAGATCACTCTGCTTAGTCGAAACCGATGGATTCTTGCAAGGGCCAACTGAAAACAGGCCAGATGCGAAAGTACCGTATATAGGAGACAGGTCACTTCAAAATAGCTCATGTAGATCACCGTATCAAACTCACTGCTTAGTGCTGAAATCTAAATGGAAGCTCTTGATTGATGAATGTCCAATACATCAAGTGAAGGGAAGGCTGCCATCTCTCTGCAGAACTGGTTCCAATATTGAATTGTTTACTGTTTGGGAGGTTTTTCTTCATGCTCATTGAGAGTCTGCTTTCCTGTAATCTAAGATGATTATTCTTTATCTTGTATTCTGGAATGAGTCCTCTAATGGGTGACTTTGTAATACTTCTTCATAATGGTCTATCCTTGCAAAGTCTTGCTTCAGCCATCTTCATGTCAGCCCGGGTGACATGAACAATATCAGCCAATTTTAGCACATTACAGTGCTAAATTTGTACATTAATGTACCAATCAGTGCTATCATGCTGTGATCATGCTGATGTGATCATGCTGATCACTGAAGAACTAGGATCTCTGATTTAGGAACTGTCTTGCAAGCCAACACACTGTTGTCTGCATCCCCCCAACTAGGAAATATATGGCCATGACCAGGATGTACTGTGTTCTAAAAGCACTCTTCTTTTTTAGCAGTCTTATACCATAGCCACAGGGACGTGGTGGCTCAGCGGCTAAGACGCTGAGCTTGTCGATCGAAAGGTCGGCAGTTCAGTGGTTCAAATCCCTAGTGCCAAGTAATGGGGGTGATCTCCCATTACTTGTCCCAGCTTCTGCCAACCTAGCAGTTCAAAAGCAGGTAAAAAATGCAAGTAGAAAAAATAGGGACCACCTTTGGTGGGAAGGTAACAGTGTTCTGTGCGCCTTTGGCATTGAGTCATGCCGGCCACATGACCACGCTGGCTCTTTGCTTTGAAACAGAGCTGAGCACCACCCCCTAGAGTCGGGAACGACTAGCACGTATGTGCGAGGTGAACCTTTACCTTTACCTTACCATAGCCAACTTCCGTTAAGATAATGCTCAGCTAAATTTCAAGGACTTTTCACAGACACCCTTATCTACCCAGTTAGGGTAGATATTTATTTTTCTTATTTAAAAGAATCCTGGCACATGTTTTTGGTTAGATTTCATTCTGTGGCTTTCAGCTCCATTCTCTGAGCTATTAGAATTGTTTCGAATTTTGTTTTCTTTGATTAAACACTCCCTGCATGGTCTAGTTTTATAATGGCAGGACGACTGCTGTAGTTTACCTTAGGGCTGTGGAAGTGCCAGGAATCTGCAGAGTGTACAGAAGTTTCTCCATTGCACCTGCCCCGTTGGAGAGCTGCCTTCATAGGAGATTGTTCAAAATGACAGGCATCTTTTTAATAGGAGATTTGTCTTGGCAGAATGGGGGGGGGGAGGTTTCTTGCAGCTGTTAACATCAGACCACATCTGTAGCTTTTGTTTTCCCTGGATTTCTGTACAGCATCGTCTGTTTTTATCACAGAGCGGTGTGTCTGACAGAAGAGAGATGGAGAGAAAAAGAGGACAATTTATTTATCTATCTATCTATCTATCTATCTATCTATCTATCTATCTATCTATCTA
>WNWU01000002.1:60335441-60347474 GCA_012654045.1 Ptyas mucosa
CTATCTATCTATCTATCTATCTATCTATCTATCTATCTATCTATCTAGTACGGATTAGGTAATATATATAAGTATAAGCCTGAATTGAATACATGAAATGGATATGAATAAAAGGGAACATTAGGACAGGGACGGTAGGCACGCTGGTGCGCTTATTCACACCCTTTACAGACCTCTTAGGAATGGGGTGAGGTCAACAGTAGACAGTCTAAGGTTAAAGTTTTGGGGGTTTTGGGATGAAACCACAGAGTCAGGTAGTGCATTCCAGGCATTGACCACTCTGTTGCTGAAGTCGTATTTTCTGCAATCGAGTTTGGAGCGGTTTTCCTTAAGTTTGAATCTATTGCGTGCTGGTGTATCGTTGTGGTTGAAGCTGAAGTAGTCATTGACAGGTAGGACATTGTAGCAGATGATTTTATGAGCTACGGTTAGGTCAGACCGAAGGCAGTGTAGTTCTAAATTTTCTAAGCCCAAAATTTCAAGTCTGGTGGCCTGCGGTATTTTGTTGCGAGCGGAGGAGTGGAGGATTCTTCTTGTGAAATATTTCTGGACATGTTCCATTGTATTAATGTCCGATATGCAGTGAGGGTTCCAGAGTTCATTCAAAAGTAAATGCAATTACAACATTTCAAGAAGTGGTTTCCTACTATTGTCGCCTATTATTCCACTTCCACCCCCACCCTTATTCCTGGAGTGTGTGTGAAAAAAAGGGGGGGGGGAAAGAGGAAACAAAAAAAGATTTTCCACTTTCAGCATGATTTAGCTTCAGCTAGGAAAAACGTGAGCTGTCATATTTCCTCTTTATAAATCCTGGATAGTGGTGGGTTTTTTTTGTTTTTGTTTGCAACAGTCACCACAATGCTTGAATAAAGACTTCTTTTGGAAAAGGGAAATGGTTGAATGAAAAATTACCTAGATAAAAACGAAACATGGCCTTTAGTTATATAAGTAAGCTGGTTGGTATGGCTTGGAAGAACAATGCTGAACTCTGGAATAATTTTACACCAATACAGCAGTGGTGGGTTCCTCCCGGTTCCACCTGGTTCCACCTAGCCGGTAGCGGTGACAATATGACGTCACCGAACCGGTTCTGCCCCCCCGCCCCCCCACCCCTGCATTATTCTTATCTTTTATTTGGCCCCACCCCCAATCTATTGCTGCCTCCTGAGTCCCAGCTGATGGCTAGAGGGGAAAAAACTGCTTAAACTCTTGCCACGGGGCTTCAAAGGGCTGCGCTACAGCTGATCAGTGCTAAAAGAAAACAAATGAGTAGACTGTTGCCTGCAAAAATAAATGGGTAGACCGATGCCTGGAAAAATACATGAGTAGATCAGTGCCTGCAAAAATACATGAATAGATCAGTGCCTGCAAAAATAAATGGGTAGATCGGTACAGCTCTGCAAGTAGTTAAAAGCTTGGTAGACCAGTACCTCTGCTAAATCCTAAATAATTGTCACATGACCATCAAGCCACGCCCACAAAATAAGCCACGCCCACAGAACCGGTAGTAAAAAAATTTAGAACCCACCCCTGCAATACAGATACAACCAAATTGAGCCTCAAATTTCTGTTGCTAAGTGAGACGTTTGTTAAATGAGTTTTGTCCCATTTTACGATTCCTCCCTCCCCCCCACAATTTTTAAATGAATCACTGAAGTTCTTAAATTAGTAATATAGTTAAGTGAATCTGTCAGTGCCGTTGTAACTTCGAATGGTCACTAAATGAACTGTTGTAAGTCGGGGACTACTTGTAAAGGAAAACAATACTTCCAAAAGGTTGTTGCATTTTTAAAGACTGGTATATTTTCAATATTTACATTTTTATGAATCACAGGCCAACTTCGAACAACAAGCTTATATGCAGCCATACATAGAAGGAAGGAAAAACTTAAGGAATCTCAAGGATAAGAAGGAAATGAAAAGCAGATCTTATAACACACAACCACAGTCACACACACTCACACACACACATACACCTAAAAAAGCCCACCTTGTTACCAATGATTGGTTTTTCTGTAACCAAATTTTAGTCACATTGTCATTTACTGTAGACCAGGGATTGGCAATCTTAAAAACTCAAAGAGCCACAATGGCCTAACTGGAAGCCCCCCATTCAATTCTGGAGCCAACTGGAAGTCTGGTTCCCCCACCATAGAGTGTCCTCCTAGCTTGGCATCCTTTTTCCTCTGCCAACCAGAAGTCCATTCTTTTTCACTAGGGTGATGATACCAGCAATGCAGGGGTGCTATTCAGCAGGTACTGACAGTTTCTGGAGAACCGGTAGCGGAAATTTTGAGTAGTTCGGAGAACCGGCAAATACCACCTCTGGCTGGCCCCAGAGTGGGGTAGGAATGGAGATTTTGTAATATCCTTCCCCCAGGAGTGGGGTGGGAATGGAGATTTTGCAGTATCCCTCCCCTGCTATGCCCACAGTAAAAAAATTAAATTCCACCACCGCAGCAATGGCTTATATGGGTGAATACAGAAAACACACATTTTTGTCATTTCAATCTAGGAAGATTAAGCATTTTAGTGGAAATTATTTTTTAAAAAAATACATGAAGCTAGAGGATTTAAATCCATCTTTGTCTTGTCTCTCCTTTTGCAGGTACAAAGGTTTCAAAGGCAATTGCTCCATCTCTTTTATTGATCAGTTTAAGGTTCTTCACCTGTGCAACAAATATTGTGAGATGTTAGGACTGAAACCCCTTCAAAGCAGTGGTCTGAAACAGAAGAAGTCTGCGGTTTCCAGAATCAAGACGCAATCCAATCCAACTGTTGCAAAGAAAAGATTGGTCAATGCGCAGACTTCCAAAAAAACATAAGATCGTCGGTTTTTCCCCAAGGAAATATTGATGACTTTTATCTTTGCTGCAGGACATCTTTGGAAATGTATATTGATTTTGTTTTATTATTTTTCTGCAATGTGCCAACGATGGCCCTTCTTCCAAGCAACCTTGACAGCATGTGGGTGGATGGCATAAATAGCCCAGAGAAGATTTACACCGCATCTCTTGCTGGCGGTGCTAATCTTGGGAAAAATTGAATTTAATGGATTCCTTCCATGTAAGCCAGCTGCTACAAAACCAGAGACGTACATGTAGGGTGTTTTCAAAACACTTGTGATAAACATATTCCACGTTTTTCTTCTTGTAGTTTTGCTGTATCTTCAGGTACTGCTTTTTCTAGGTCTTTCTAAATACTTGCCTCACCGAGTCACATAAACAGATTGGCAGAAACGGTACGTAGAAGAGGAATATAACTCTGGAGTTCATATGCATTTTGTTTTATTTTGCACTACTTGGAATTGAGAGCTGTGTCAAATATGTAATAATTGTATTTATAGAACACAAGAGTGGTAACCTTCAGGTGATCTGAGAGCTGCATGGAACTCATGACCACCATCATGTTATTTTATAGAGTCCTAGAGTTGGCAGTGACCTCAGATGGCAGCTAGTGTAACCCTCTGCTGAGTTCAGGATCTGTCATTTGTAACCTCATATCCCTAACTTCCCCGGATACAAGTCCTGGTGCCTGCAGATGCTGCCACTAGCTTTAATGTAGCATAGTAAGACTTAGTAAGTCCAGACACTTCCTGTCTCATTGCTGGCAAGTATGTAAATGAAGAAAAGAGAAAAAGAAGAACAGCTGTAGGAACAGCTGCACAGCAGAAGGTATATCTGCAGTAACTATACTGTAAATCTCATTAGATCTGTCTATGAAGATTCTCAATCATCCAGGTCATGGTTGTCCCAAGGGCGTTTGTTTTTCCAAAAGGCAACTGGACTTCCTTGATGTTTTGTTTTTTTTTGAAATCTTGGAACTTCAGTCCTCTGAACTGAAGAAGCTTCTTGGATGAGAAGTGAAATGTTTTCAAACAAAACACCAAGAAAATTCAATTGCCTTTTGGGGAAAAAGACACCTTTGGGATCCCATTCGATCCAACAGAAGTTCCATTCAATCTGATCTCCTGTTTTGTGCCATAAACAAGAAACGTCTAAGATGTTGACAACCAATATATGAAATCAACATCTTCCTTGCCTTGGTAGACATGCTGTAAAACATGGAGTTTCCATCAATATATTTCAGGACGGGAAGGAGAGTCCCAGTTCAAAGCAAAAAAAGTCAACATATAGTGTAGAAATCTAGCATTATTTTGACTCTTCACAGATCTCAAAAGAGACTAAATTGATTTCAAAAGAGACTAAATCATTTTACTACATCTGTTAAATATATCTTCAATCTTAACCATCTCTGTTTTTGTTCTATCTTAATGATTTGCACAGTAAAACTTGTTACTGTTATGCTTATGTTCCCAATTAAATTCTTTCCTCCAATTAATTAGGATTTCACTTTATATGAGGGAAGACTGTACCAATATTTTCTGTTTCTTCTGCATACATTAATATGCCTTTGATAATAAATTCATTATTAAATTCAGTCAGTCATTTTGATATTTAAAGCAGTTGCTTCTGGTAAAAGAAATATTAACCACGATTCAGTCATCATATTGATTAGTTTCAGAAAAGTCTTAAGTGTAGACATAGTAAAATATTTAATTTATGAATGTAGGGTAATAAACCTATCTCGACTTATTATCAACTGTAATTGTAGCTACAGCTATAGTAATTATTATTAGATTGTACTAAATCAGCTATTCAGCAATATAAAGATGTGCAGAGAAAAAGATATCAGTGGAAAGCTATTTTAATGTCTGTATGTCACTATTCTGCAGGTTTAAAATGATAATTATTTCAACATTAAACAAGTATGTGTGCAGGACAAAACAGATGAGTTCAAACTAATTGTTGAATATAATGGTGTTCTAAAAGCAACATTGCTTTATTTGATCTGTGCTGTTATAAAGCACACGCTAAAAGATATCTGAAGCACCTTTTAATTTTCTATTGGATGGCTGATTGGTTTTTGTAGATGCTCATGTACTTTTCAATTAACGAGAGGTGAATAACAGACACTTGCATGCTTTGATGAACACAAAATGGTTGATATGAGAGGGTTAGAAAAATACCCCTTCTCCTTCATTGTACAATGGCTCCATGTTTCTCAGTCTCGACGACTTTAAAATGTGTGATTTCCTGTGGGCTGAGGAATTCTGGGAGTTGAACTTCCCATATCTTAACATTGGTGAAAGGCACCGCAATGTCTCAGAGCATCTGTAGATGGAAATCAAAAAAGTTAAAACGGCATCCATGACTGGGTAATTACAGCCCCTTCCCCTTTTTATAGGGACGTGGTGGCTCAGTGGCTAAGACGTTGAGCTTGTCGATCAAAAGGTCGGCAGTTCAGCGGCTCGAATCCCTACCGCCGCGTAACGGAGTGAGCTCCCGTTACTTGTCTTAGCTTCTGCCAACCTAGCAGTTCAAAAGCACATAAAAAATGCAAGAGGAATAATAGGGACCACCTTTGGTGGGAAGGTAACAGTGTTCCGTGCGCCTTTGGTGTTTAGTCATGCCGGCCACATGACCACGGAGACGTCTTCAGACAGTGCTGGCTCTTCAGCTTTGAAACAGAAATGAACACCGCCCCCTAGAGTCAGGAACAACTAGCACATATATGCGAGGGGAACCTTTACCTTTACCCTTACTCTTTTTTATATGCATCACAGATAAAAAAGGGGCTGGGCTTCAACTGGAGAGATTTAACTGCCATCTTGATTTTTTTGGTTCCCTCCCCAGCAGTGGCCTAACAAAATTCCCTTCTGTTCTAATTCTGAACAAATACTGTATGACCAGCAATAAGATTGGAATAATTTTAGAAATGTGCACTGCATTTACTAAGTTATATGTTTAATTACCTATTTATTTTTCTTTTGTTAAGAAAAAAATATTTAAATGTTGATAATGTCATTATACAATTATAAAAAGTATATGTATGTAAGACTAGATTTTATTAATGTATGACACATGTTTGTTTTTGTGGGCCTTTTCTTTTTGCATATCTAAGTATGTCACAATATATAAAGAGTCTGAGGATAGTAATTAGGAGTAATTTAAAAGATGCAAGGAAATAATTAGCTAGTTGGGACATGTTTAAATATACTCTATAGTTTTTGAATGCTGTGATGCAATGGGCAGTCTTAAAAATGTACAAATTGCATGTATTAAAAACCAAGGTGCTCAAAATGCATCATATGAGGGTACTTCAGTTGCAAAATCTTATATTAAGAGGCATGATTTCTTCTTATATTCTTATATTCTTTCTTCTTTATATACAAAAATGTGAAAATAAGAAGAAATCATTCATCAAATCAATTGAAGCACAGATCCTAGTAATAATTGAATGAAAATGTGCCTGCAGTAAAATGATTCAGTTAAAATAGGTACTGTCTGCCAATTGTATTTTATGGAGAAATTCACAATACTGGTGAAGAAATTGTCTCTGGATCTACAATAATTCCTGACTGCATCTGATGCAATTTGCAGAGTACCTAAACAGATAGATTTCTAATCACTCTAAGCAATTCAAACCCTTTTCAAAAATTGGAATGGTGATACTTTGTATATTGTTCACTATATAATTTCCAATAATGATTAATCTTGAACCAGGTATTTAAAACGTTACTCCATTTGATGAATGATTGAGGTATATGAACCAGACATATCCTCCATAATTGCTATCCACACTAAGAAAGAGTTCTCCACAGTATCTAAAATACCCCTTAAATTATAGTGATTTTCTCAAGGCGAGCTTGACTACTGATACTTACATGTCTGTATCCATGTACTTTTCTTGTTTACATATAAAAATTATTAAATATTCCTCTTCTTGATCTATTTTTATTTTGGTTTTGGTTTTGTAATCTACACTACCATCCTGAGATTTCCAGATTGTGTCTCATTGGTGGAACTCTGCATTGCTGTGTTTCAAAAATATTCAGAGTTCCACTCAGTGCTGCTATCTCTTTCCTACCAATTAACTAAATGACATTCACTACATTCACTGTTATTTGCACAAAAATGCATTCAGTCTTCTATGTATCGCGTATACCAAGAGTTCCCAACTTTTGTGAGATGGCACACTGGAAGCTGGAGAATGTGGACATGACCGTCTTACAAAGCCATTTATTTATTTATTTATTTATTGGTTCAATTTATAGGCCGCCCTTCTCCGGAGACTCAGGGCGGCTTACAATGCGTTAAGCAATAGCCTTCATATTTTTGTATATACCTGCTTAGTAGGGCTTTCGGCCCTCCCTAAGCGGTGTTCTTTTTTATACAAAGTCAGCTTATTGCCCCCACAATCTGGGTCCTCATTTTACCTACCTCGGAAGGATGGAAGGCTGAGTCAACCTTAAGCCTGGTGAGATTCGAACTTGCAGTAATTGCAGGCAGCTGGCAGCTAAGTGCTATTTAACAACGCTTTAGTCTGCTGCTCCACCAAGGCTCCTTAAAGCCTTGCCATGTTTCTGATTGTATCTATTCACAAAACATGAAGTTACCATCCCAATCCCAAAATACCATCTTAGTTTTGTCTTTTTGGGGGGGGGGGAAATATGGGTACAATTCCAAATAAAATATTAGGCTGACATATATGTCTTTCCCTTAGATGACATCTACAATTGATTCTTAGCCATTTTCAGTTTATTTCTGGAGAAAAATAATCCCATAGGCACTTTTTGAAGCTAAAGATGATCCTTGAGGATAACTGTCAGCCTTATCAGGTAGACAGTCAGGGTTCTGACAGATGTCCTAATTAAATCATGAGTCTTGAGCCAAGCTTCAAAAGAAATCCAGTCATTTATTAGGAGCTTCATGTCGGCACATTCCCAAGTGAAGCCAGCTCTGACCCTACGTAATTTACGCTCCAATTATGACCCTGTTTCCCCCTTCCCCCCAGGGTGTGTCATCAATCACATTTGCCAACAGAGCAATGTCGAGGGTTGTAGAGGTCACTCCCCTTTGACTACTGTAGGTATCCCTGGGATATAGCCTTGAGGGAGATAAGTGTGGAATGTGCATCTGTTTTTGGCTGCTGTGCAGTTTCGCCAGTTTCCCATCCCCTCTGGCCTATGGCAATCCGAGAGCAGGGCAGGGATGGTTTGCGAATTGACATAGACCAAACATGAAACAATATCAGATGACCTAATTTTTATTTTAATGTAAAGCCATATTAACAGAATCTTGTAAGTTTGAAAATGCAATTCTCCTACCATCTCCTTTACAGCTCAAGAAACTAGAGAGAACTTCTTCTCAGTCTTTTGCCTTATCCACTATCCAGCTGTGGGCGACACTGTCTCTTCTCTGATTGTTCCCTAGACACCATCTCTTCACCTTGTTTCCCAAGGTCTTTCCCACATACCATTACAATAACACTTCGTTTTGAAGGACACTAACTTTCCATTAATGACTTTTTCATTAAAATTGCTTTTTTAAATTGACTTTTATTGTGATATATAATAATACAATTCAATGTTTTTCGGTTCCGTGATGTTCGTACATCTATACATATTATTTACATGGTATTACATCTTTACTTAGTTATAATTCAAATAATAATAATAATCAATTCTTTTTTTATTATTATTAATTTGACATTAAACCCCCTCATACTTTACTTTTTGTTTCTTTTCTCCATCCACTTATACCACATTTTCCACACTGTATAATATTCCGTATTCTCTCTTTCATTTATCTCAAAAGTTAGCTTATCCATCTCGGCGCACTCTAGTATTTTTCTGATTGCATGTTCTTCTGGTGGTAATTTTTTTTCTTTCCAGTGCTGAGCATACGTTATTCTTGCCGCTGTTATTACATGTGTAATTAGATATCTCTTTTTTTTCTCGTATACTTTTTTCAAGATCCCCAGGAGAAAGGTTTCTGGTTCTAGGTCAATGTTTTCTTCTATCATTTCCAAAATCCGTTTCCGAATCGTTCTCCAAAATTTTATTGCTTTGGGGCATGTCCACCAACAGTGATAGAAGGTGTCTTGCTGTTGGCTGCATTTCCAGCAATTTGAGCTCATGTTGGGATAAATTTTTGCCATCCTGGCGGGGGATAGGTGCCACCTGTATAGCATCTTGTATTGATTTTCCTTGTAGGCTACCACCCTAGTCATTTTAAGTTTACTGTTCCAGATTGTGTCCCATTCATTTAGATTGATGCTATGTCCAACGTTTTTGGCCCATGCTATCATTTGGTCTTTGACTACCTCTTCTGCCATGTCATATTCAAGCAGGTAGTTGTATAATTTGGCTAGTAATTTATTATCGGTTCCCATCCATATCTTATTGAATCCATTAACACCTATTTCTATGCCGAATTCCTCCTTATCCTTTTTATAAAAATTGCTTTTTTAATTAAAAGAACCCACAGCAAGTAGCAATATCTGGTTGATCTTGTTTGAACTGGAAGCTAAACAGGTCAGGTGTGGATGATAACTGGGCTGTAGACTAGATCAGGAACATCCTGGAAGAGGACAGTGACTAACTACTTCTGAATTGTTGCCAAAGAAAGTAATAGATATTTCCAGTGAGCTGCCAAGAATTGAGCATGACTCAAAGGAACCAACTTGAATTTCCTAAAGGTTCCCCTTGCACATATGTGCTAGTTATTCCCGACTCTAGGGGGCAGTGCTCATCTCCGTTTCAAAGCCGAAGAGCCAGCGCTGTTCGAAGACGTCTCCGTGGTCATGTGGCTGGCATGACTAAACACCAAAGGCACACAGAACGCTGTTCCCTTCCTACCAAAGGTGGTCCCTATTTTTCCACTTGCATTTTTACATGCTTTCGAACTGCTAGGTTGGCAAAAGCTGAGACAAGTAAAGGGAGCTCACCCCATGACACGTCACTAGGGATTTGAACCACTGAACTGCCGACCTTTGGATCGACAAGCTCAATGTTTTAGCCACTGAGCCACCACATCCCTAAAAATCTCCTAGAGCATGGGAAATAATATTAAGCATGGTAGCACCTGTAAACACCATGTTGAGGATCCAGCCCTCGCAGTGTAACTACCTGAATTTATTGGGATCCTTTGTTGATACCAAAATCTAAGGAAAGTTTCTTTTGGAAAAAGATTCTTTGCAGAACATGGGCTGTCGCTACATTTGATTCGTTAATCAACTGTTTAACAAGTGTCATTATCAACAAGTGCTGCAATCAGTTGCCATGACAATTGGCAGCATTGCATCCATTATTTAAATGGAATAATAATGAAAAAGACTGTGCAGGAGCTCATCAGTCTCATAAGAACACCACGACATATCAGAAAGAGACGAGATGTTTTTTTAAAAAAAATGACTCCGGTTTGAGACTCTTTTGTGGTCTGCTTGCTGCTTTGAAAAGTATCTGGAAAGATCTGCCCTTTATGTATCATACCAAAAAGTTTCTTGTAGGTCAATCCTTTGGATGTTTACTGAGAATTAAGGATAATTATAACTGCAATCTTACGGCTATAGGAAAAGTCATTTATAGCATTTAAATATAACATTCACAAAATTTCATACAAATTGGTGCTATGCACGGATCAACACATCTGTTTTTATGAAAGTTGACTTCCAGGAAATGGAGAGCAATATAGCTGTACTAGGACCAGAAAGGGTTTGGCCATAGAAAACCACATCCTTATCACTAATCTGCTGGACTACAGGTAGTCCTCAACTTACAAAAGTTCATTTAGTGACTGAAGTTAAAACAGCAATGCAAAAAGTGACTTATAACTGTTTTTCGTACTTACAACTATTGCAGCATCCTCATAGTCACATGATCAAAATTCAGATGCTTGGCAACTGATTCATATATATGACAGTTGCAGTGTTCCAGGGTCATGTGGTCCTCTTTTGTGACTTGCTGACAAACGATGAGGAAGCCAGATTCCCTTAACCACCGTGTTACTAACTGAACAATTGCAGTGATGCACTTAACAACTTTGCAAAGAAAGGTTGTAAAATGTCACTTAACAAATGTCTCACTTAGCAATAGAAATTTTGGGCTCAGTTGTGGTCGTAAGTCGAGGACAACCTGTACTGAAATATGTCAAGTAACTCAGAAGGAACAACTGGTTCAGAATGCAACAGTAGAATGGTTGGTAGGTGGATCCCATCACTGCAGAAAAACACCTGTTCTTGATCATCACATTGGACTTCCAGGCCCTATTCAGAGTGCTGTTTATTACCTCTAAAGCTTTACATAGTACAGTGCCAGGTTACCTTAGAGATGCCCTTTTCCAGGATGAGAGAGAGCTGATCTTACAAGGTCATCAAGAGAGGTCATCATCCCTGTGTGAACACAAGAGGGACATGGGACCGAATATGAGTCACCTCATTTGTGGAATGAATAACTCTGTGGAAGATGGCGTCCCTGAAGATACGTTTGATCACTCACCCTCCCAGCCATTAACATTTTTAGAAATGAAAACTACGCTTTAGGAGAACTGTGCTTTATTATGACTTCTGCTTGTTTTTATTGATGTCCTTGTTCATACTGTAAGTTTGAGATTTGAGTTTGAGTACATAGCTCAGAGTTTTGATACTGAGAGTTACGGAAACACTGATGGAGTACTTACCCTGTTTCCCCGAAAATAAGACATCCCCTGATAATAAGCCCAATTGGGCTTTTGAATGCATGCGCTAAAATAAGTCTCCCCCCAAAAATAAGCCCTCCCCGAAAATATTTAAATTCAGAGCTAGAGATCAGGTAAGATGGCAAGAGGAGCCCCATCTTGCTCCATGTGCCCCAAAATAATAAGACCTCCCCGAAAATAAGGCCAAGCACTTATTTCGGGGTTCGAAAAAAATATAAAATATCTTATTTTCGGGGAAACAAGGGGTATAAATACATAAAGGAAGGAAGGAAGGAAGGAAGGAAGGAAGGAAGGAAGGAAGGAAGAACTTATGACCAATTGCTGAATTGTGCTTATTACCAATCCCAAAACTTATAGTAGATCTGAACTTCTGATGGCTCAGAGTTTTGATACTGAGTTACACTGATGAACACTGATGGAGTATTTATAAATACATAAAGGTAGGTAGGAAGGAAGGAAGGAAGGAAGGAAGGAAGGAAGGAAGGAAGGAAGG
>WNWU01000002.1:60355862-60366442 GCA_012654045.1 Ptyas mucosa
CCTTCCTTCCTTCCTTCCTTCCTTCCTTCCTTCCTTCCTTCCTTCCTTCCTTCCTTCCTTCCTTCCCTCCCTCCCTCCCTCCCTCCCTCCCTCCCTATTATTTACCTTTCTCCAGGGCTGGACTTCAAAAATTTTAGCAAGGGGTCCTTGGACATACGACGCAGCACCCTCATTGGCTAAGACACGCCCAGAGACGGCGGGAGAATCCTGGCATTCCCATTGGTTGAGCGGTTTGACAGCTACTGTATAAATAGCTGTCAAACGCTTGAGTTGCTGTTCTAGTTCTGAAGCTGTTCTGTTAACGGTTAGCATTAAAGCACTAGTTCCTTTACACCTGTCTTGCCTCAGTTACTGCCCCCTGTCACTCTACAGAGCAGCCATGATGGGCGCCGCCTAATCAGCCTCCTGCACCATGGGGGGGGGTATTTTTGCCCTCCCCAGGCTCTGGAGGCTTTCCTAGAGCCTCTGGGAGGACGAAAACGGCCTCCCCAGGCTCTGGAGGCCCTCTGGAGGCCAGAAACAGGCCCAAACAACTGGTAGGCCTGTTTTTGCCCTTCCTGAGCCTCTGAACCAGAGGTTGGTTTCAGCAGGTTCTGACCAGTTCTGGAGAACTGGTAGCAGAAATTTTGAATAGTTCGGAGAACCGGTAAATACCACCTCTGACTGGCCCTGCCCCCACCTATTTTCTGCCTCTCGAATCCCATTTCAGGAGGAAATGGGGATTTTACAATAACCTTCCCCTGGAATGGGGAGGGAATGGTATCTCCAAAATACCATATAGTTTAGTTATAAGTAAGACTCTTTTATCCTCTTCAGCTTTTATAGCAAAAGCTTCATAAGCTTTTATTATATTAGCATTACAAAATTAGCATTCATTCATTCATTGATAACTAACCAAATCCTAAAACCTCAAACATAAGCAGAGTTTCTTTTTAATGGGATGTTCTGCTATTTAATTGTTCAAAGAGCTTTGGGAAGTCTGCTTATATTTATCCTCTAACAAGGGCTTATCTTGAATTCAAATCTCCAACCTCTCCTCCCACATAAGCCCCCTGAGCTTTCTTTAAAAAGATAAAAATTGGCAGCTCCAACCCAATGTATTCTATAGAAGGAGGTCTATTTACTTCTGAAAAATCTGGCTAGATATTCTTTATCCTTCCATTAATCCCTTATTTACAAGATATCTAGCTAGATCCTTTAGATAGGGAGCATCCTATAGGATAGAAAAAGGGACTGGAGACAGAAAGCACATAAGCATGCTGATTCCATGGCAGCCATTTTATGACTGGATGGATGAGCTGTCAAAGCAGCCATTTTGTGGAATAGCCCAAAAATGCATTGAACTCAGAATGATTGTCTATGGAGATTCTCAGTCTTGCCGGTCATGGTTGTCCCAAGGGTGCTTTTTTCAAGAGGCTAAAGATGCTTCTTGGATGAGAAGTGAAATGTCTTCAAAGAAAAACCAGAAAGTCCAGTTGCCTCTTGAAAAAAAGCACTTTTGGGATGACTCAGAATCTTCTCAGTAACTGGCCCTGCTCTTCCCTGAGATCCAGCTGGTTCCTATCCTCTAGCCTTCCAAAAAAGACTTAGCTTTTCCTCCATGAGTTGGAGTAATGTGTGGCTGAACCCAATGTAGTTGGTTGCGGATATGCGGATATTATTTGCTCAGATGGAAATGAAAGATTCTTCTTCCAACAGAGAACTTGCATATCATTGTCTAGATGCTTGTTAGTCGGCTATATCATGATCCTTTGCATTAAAATGATTTCACTCATATACCCTGTGGGTACCAAATGGTTCTTCTTGCTATAAAGTACAGGGTGATGTATTTAAGCAGGGTAAATCAAAGACTTGAGTGGTATTTTGGGTGGATGAATGAATGAATGGATATATATCTGAAGTCCAGGTTGCACAATAGATTTTTAAATGCAAGCTTAAGACATTTGAAGAATTTCTTTAAAAGTAGAAGCTGCAAATATGGTACACACACATTTATAAACACTTTTATTATACCAAATAAATTAGTTAGCCAGAATTGGACTCCCCCTTGAGCAGAAAAATAAATTAACAGAAAAACTGATTTTGATAACATTGTTCAGAGACAGCTGTTATTACACCAGCATAAAAACCTAGTAAGTACATACATAAATTTGATTAGAGTAATTTATACAGTGCAACCAATTGATAAAAAGTACAGTGAGTAATTGTTTGATTTTTAGTAGACATTTTGCCTGTATATGAGATGGTGATGTTTTTGATGAAATTTCCAAATCAGATTGGAATAGTACAGGCCACAGTGGAAATTAGAGATTGAATATTAACATGCCCAGTTAATTGTACTTGCAGCCCAAATTTTATTTCAAAGTAATAGGCCATACGATAAAGGAATGTTTATTTTGCAGTTATGGGAATGGATCTTGTCTACTTTTCTGCCAAATTTCAGACACTGTGAGAAGTTGGCTGCTATTTTCTTTAACATTTGGCTAAATGATTAACGTATTCACAGCTGAGTGGCTTGCAGCTGAGTCCCAAAAATAATTATGCCTCCATGATCCAGCTTATTTATCTAAGATCAATGCAATAATACGGCTACTGCTTCAGGCTAAAATAGCCATAACTATTAACTTATTAATAAATGGAATGAATACTTAATAATGTCATTTGGATTGGAGAGGGAGGGAAGAAAAAGAGAGACAGTGGTAGGTAGGCTGTTTGTTCTCATTATTTTACATAACCATTTGCTCCTGAGCAGCCCTACCATTGATGAACATGCATTTGAGTCATGCCATCTCAGCAAAACTAGCTGGATCACCACGTACATTCTTAAGAAACAGAATATATTATTTATTGCTTGCCATTTTGGCAATGGAAAGCGGAGTTGTCATGACATGTTATTGTGGTATTCTCTCATAGCTGCCAGATAATGCATTTCTCAAATATTCTTATCTTCCTCTGTTAGCATCAACACCTCCTCCTCCTCCGTCTCCTTTTCCTGCATCTGATGGTTTATCTAACAGTAGCTATTTAGTGTGATAATGGCGTTTGACAGATTGGATACAAACACCATTGTCACACTCCAAAGCTCCAGCAGGAGAGAAATCTCGGAGGGATGAAATATTCATAATGCTAGCTAGATTTATGGAAAACAGTCAAAAGGACCTGCAATAAAGAGAAAAAGGGTTAACGATCACAAATGTAATAAAGACAAATGGGGGGAAAAATCAACAGAAATGACACCAATTTTTAAAAGAGAAATCGCTGTGGAGCAGTTTAGAATAAATTCTAAACTTAACATTAGTGGCAACGTTCGTAAATTATTTTCCTTCTGTTTTGTTTACATTCTTTTCATTTCTTCCTTTTTTATTGTTGTAAGCCACCTAGAATAGACCCACAGCAAGATAGGCAGCAAATAAATTTAACAAATAAATAAACAAATGAATTCTTCAATGATTTAAGATTTGCCTGGGACTGAACGGGCTTCTGAGACTGTTCTGATCAAAGTCATTTTATAGCTGTTGAAGAAGAAAATTATGGTATGGTTGTCAACATTTCTGCTTTAGTCAACTATTTTTTCAACTTTTCTATTGCACTTTTCAACTTATTAAATTACTAGAACATAGCAACTTAAAACTCACTATATTCTAAGAGGATTTGGAGCTACATACTAGACAAGATTTGGAGCTACATGCCAGACAGACATTTTGAAGAACCTTGATGGAAAGAAAGTCTATGCAAGGTCTTTAAATCTTGAAGGAGAAATCTATCCAAGTCAAATCAGAGATCTCATGAAATGCGATACTGAGGAGGCTATTATAAATAATTCCAACAAGAAGGGAAAAAATGGAAGAAATTTATTGATACATGAAGAACTCCCTAAATCTTGTTGTGGAAAAGAGACACATGTAAGAAATGGAAGGACAAAAACGTAACCAAAGAAGAATATGAAGGAGACTCCAGAAACAGTAAAGACAATGCATTCAGAATGATTTGAAGCTTGCAAGAAGTACCAAAAAAAACTCCAACTGAGTTCTTTGGCTATGTTAGAAACAAAAGGGGAACACACGTGATTGCAGATGCCCTGGGAGGAGAAACTGGCAATCCTGTTTTGAGACTTTCATTTGTTGGAAGAAAAATGGAGTTGGCCATGGTTATCCCATTGGCAGGGGAAATGCAATCAGGATAGACAAGGACAGGGTAAGAGTGAACTCAGATAATTTAAATTAAATTAATTTAAATTAATTCAACCCTCCAGAGTCACATGGATTATATTGCAGGCTCATAAAATGGGGTGCAATTCATTTTAACAATTGTCTTGCTTAGTAATGGAAATTTTGGGTTGAACTGTGGTTGTAAATTGAGGACTACCTGTAATATGTTCCTAGTATCAGCCAACCATTGTTTTGTTATAACAATAGCACTAAAAAAAATCTGTAAATTGCTGGTGCAGGAATGACCCTTCTATAGAAAAAAAGGAAAATCTAATGAAATAGAGGTGGCTTAATAGTGTTTCAGCAGGAGTGCTTATAATCAGCTACACTTAACAAGTCAGAGAAGTAAAATCTTGGCTGTTACTAACACTGGATCTTCTTGGGTCATACGATTTTTATTGACAAAGATTTTTATCCTAAAGTTACAGTAACATAAAGAGATAATTGGAAGTAAGAAAAAGTATGAAAAAAAAATGAAAAAGTCAAAGTCAAAGAAAGGGAAAGAAAAAGAGAAATATTTAAAGAAGTGACTTCTGATCTTTGCAGCAGTTACAAAAAATGGTTATTAGCCTTTCCACCCTCCCAAATTATATATCTTCTTTTCTTCTTCCCACAAACAACTTCTTTTAATCAGTAAGTTCTGAAAGCACCAATTCATTTTTGTCCATTTTCAGCAAAAAAAAAGTCCATAAGGACTTTTCAGTCTTTTATAAAAGTAGTTATTTTTCCTTCCCCAATTGCTAGCCATTACTGAGTGATTATATATCAACCTAATGATGATTGTCTGTTGTTCGAAGAGTGTTTCTCAATCTTCGGAACTTTAAGATGTGCATAGCTGCCTGGGGAATTCTGGGGTTTGAAGTCCACACCTCTTAATGTTGTCAAGGTTGAGAAACAAGGGTAACAATGTCCCATCTAACTACTATTTCTGGGTTTGAAGAGATGTATAATACCAGGCAGCTTAGCTTTTGGAAATAGAATTACAGTTTATAAAGTATATATTTACTACCTAGAGAATGAGTTTGGTGCAATGGCTATGGCATTGGACTAGAAACTGGGAGAGTGTGAGTTCTAGTCCCACTTTGGGTAGGAAGTCAGGTAGGTGTTCTTGGGCCAGGTTCTCTCTCAGCCCTAGGAAGCAGGAAATGGAAAGCCACTTGTGAAAACACTGAACTCAAAGACACACACAGAAAACCTAATTAATTATCATTACCTTCTTTCTCTCTTTCTTTATTGGTTTGGAGTTTTCTTTAGTCTCCGATCTCAATACCAACACAATATATGCATATATAATCAATAAAAGCGAAGATGCATTTAAGGAAACTTCTGGGATTTTTGCTTTGAATGGGTAATCCTCAATTCTCTTGACCCACACACTCTGAAACAGAAAAAGAAAAAGGGTTTTAAAAACTGAAGATAAAATTTTCAGTATCCTTTTTACTTTTACTTTCTTTTAAAAAAAAATCCCACTTGAAAGACCCAGCAGTTTTCTTTTTGCTTTTTCCATCTGCAGCACTTATTTTGCTTTTCATTCGAATTTCAATAGTCCTTTGGGGGAAAAAATAATAATAATAAAGAACAGTCTTTAACCAGGCTGATTAAAGTGCTATTGTGAGGAGAGGCCATTTCGAAAATAATTAGTTTTCACTAGGAATCGGCATTTCCTTTTTAGTAAAGGTCCACTTTTTATCCTTTTCTTCATGAAGAAAACCCAGTGAAAGGGGATGTTTTGTCAACCTTTTGAGAAATAAAATAGAGAATTTATCAGGGAACTGAAAGGTAATGTTATCTCGCTATTGTTGAAAGCTTGGCTTTCAATAAGGTGGAAAGCCTTTCTTCTCCCTGCCTGCCACATTCGATTGAATGCTTCTGAAAGAAAAAAATCAAGATAATTGAAGATAGTTTGGTTGAGAATCAAAGACTGAAATAATAAAAACATTCAACTGACTCGAAGCCCTGATAATGTTTCATCCAAAACAATCACTGGTTTGCATGCATGCATACAAGCCCTTTGCTTGCAAATTTAGCAACGGCTTGTAATGAAATTATTCACAAAACTCAATAAAAGGAAGAGTTTTTACTCTGAATGCTGAAGGCACCAGATTCAATTCCCAGGATATCCAGGTAAAAAGAAATGGGTTGCAAACAACAGAAAGATCCTTCTCTATTAGCCAACTAACATTAACTAATTTTAACTAATTTTAACATGTTAAAGTCAGTGAAAAATCTGATGTAATGTTCAGCCAGATTTTTTTGTGTAATCTGGATTCCTCCTACATTGATAATTTTGGTGAAGAACTAGTCCATGTTCCTGTCCTTTTTTAAACCCCCGGAGGTCAAAAATGGCAAAGAGAGTGTATCAATCCAGCCTTCTGTCTCTCCCCTACTTAGTTCCTTCAGTTGAGTTCTGTCAATCTCCATAACTCCCGATTAACAAGATTCTTGGTTCCTGGAATTTATACCCAAAGCATTTGGAGAATATAACATCCAAGAAGGCTGTACTACCGTAATTAAATATCAGAAGGGGGGGGATCTGTTTTCTGTCAGAATCAGCTTCCAGATAAGAAGGTTATAGTGGAATTCTCCAGCCATATTCAGGGTTTTCTTTTTTTAATCAGAGGATCAAACTTTGAAGTTCTCCATCTGTTGTCTTTCAAATTTTTCTCCCATTTCTTTTTCTCAGCATTTTTCTTTCTAGTAAGAATCTTTTAAGGAGGATCTGGTGGAAAACCTGTACAGTGCCTTTGGAGCCTCTCTCTTACTTATTCTCAATGGACCAAATGTACTTACATAAGTAAGAAATTAGGCTCTTTTCTCACTTGCAATTTACAGCATTACTAGAAACCCCCCCCCCATCACACAACACTGGCTTTATCCAATTTTGTTCTTAAAGAATATAATAACAGAGTTGGAAGGGACCTTGGAGGTCTTCTAGTCCAACCCCCTGCTTAGGCAGGAAACCCTACACCACTTCAGACAAATGGTTATCCAACATCTTCTTAAAAATTTCCAGTGTTGGAGCATTCACAACTTCTGGAGGCAAGTTGTTCCACTGATTCATTGTTCTAACTGTCAGGAAATTTCTCCTCAGTTCTAAGTTGCTTCTCTCCTTGATTAGTTTCCACCCATTGCTTCTTGTCCTACCCTCCGGTGCTTTGGAGAATAGCTTGAGTTCTAAATAGGCTTATCTCAATCTTTCATGTTGTGGAAAAGCAACTGCTTTTCCTGCTTCATTCAACACTGAACCATGTGTTATAAAAATTTTGTTACTCTTCCCCCTCTTTGGGGAAATGTGACCTCTCAAGTTTTGATCATTACATTGAATAGAGACGTGTTGGGTAGGAGATTAACCAATCAGCATTCTCACATTATCCTAAAACCCACCCACTCATCTCCTGTACAAGAAAGATAATCTATTTTTCCAGCCAGTCTAGTCAGCAAGGAGGATAAACAGTAAATCACTATCCTTGTAAGATATGAGTAGTCCTGAGCTAGGCAACAGATCTTTTATACTCCACCTGTGGAAAAGTAGGGCACATTGTGCACACAAGCAGAAGTGTCCATGGAGCCTCAGGGTCAAAAAAAGCCAAGATGGCAGCGCATCCTGCTGTGTGATGGCCACGGTGCCACGCGGTGAGGGTCAGTTCTTTGTCCTCCTTCTTCCTAAAATCCCACCCTCGTCGCCAGTGTTAGGTTCGAAGCGCGGGAAAGGAAGAGATGGGACTCCAGAACTTTTTCCTCAGTTTATTCAGATCATTGCAGAATAAGAACTGCTGGCACAGCAGCCACGGCTCATCTTTTAAAGCCGTTCGGCTTGCCAGCTGACCACTGACAGCAATTTATTTTCCCCGCCGCGAATCTCATCCAATCTGCGGCGGTCATGCAAATTCCTACGTTCGTCCATACGTAACAGCAGCTACAACCATGTGATCAAAGCCTGGCTGGTTTTTAGACATGTTGCCCAATGCACATGTCTAATTTCTTCACATAAAAAAAGAGGTAGATAAGCAGGTTTGAGAAAGGAAGTTCTCTTTGGAACAGACAATCTAGAATTAGGCAGTTATTGCTGCAAATGGCTCAAATTTCAATAACCTTTTAGAAAGAAATTAAAAAAGGAGGATACATTAAATCTTCTTTTTCTCCTATAGAATCCTGGACCATAAAAAGGAGCAAATGAGCTGGTAGAAGGTCATAGCAAGCATAGCTTTCGCTTTTGAGGGGAACGTTTCTGCCAAGCATGGATGTTAAGTTGACTTTTATGTAGGCAGTCACCAAATCCAGGTTCTGCAGCACCTTATGAATCTTTTCTACCTGGGTCATTTGCCACATCTCTCTGAACTGGCACAGTATCTGTGTAGTCCTTTTGGAATCAAGGAGAAGCGAAACACAAGGATCTATGCACTGGAATCATGTATGCGTGTGATTGTGTGTGAGCGCATGCAAAGGTTCTAGCTTGGTAGTCTGAATAAGACGAAGCACAGGAATAACGGGGAAAAAATGGCATAGACATAACCTGTAGAATTTGCTGCCACCAGAGGAGGTGATGCTATTTATTTATGCCGTTTTCAAAATATGGCTGGAAAAATTAGTGGAAGATTTGGCTACCAATGACTACTATCTTTGATTTCTACTTACTACCCCTGTAATCACTGGCAGTTCCTGGACATTTCATTGGAGGATGGCTATCACTGGGTTTTTAAACTTCCAGAATATATCTCTGATTAGCCAAGGTCTGGCATTGTGGACTGGCCATTTGCCTGATCTCACAGCACTTTCCTTATGTTCTTGTGAGATGAACGCAAGAGATAAATAGAATTACTCCTTTTATGTTTACGAAGAACTATTCCCCAAATTGGGTACCTTTTAATGAAATCTGGGAATCAAGCTTCCCAGAGGTCTTAAGACAGAAGATTAAAGATGGGCCCTCAAAAATGCTTCACTAGAAAATGTGTGCGGGGAGTCAAATTGAATAATAGCTAATAAACTATCCTGCAGATTCTCCAAGAGCGGAAGATGTTGCTATTCGTAGTGTGATGCCATCCCAGAAGCCATTGTGTTCTCAAAAATACACAAACAGAACCTCCAAAATGTGAAATTATAGAAAGGGATGGATAAGCAAGTTAAGATAGAGAAAAGACTTGTTTGTCTTTTTTGAGACTAAAAAAAGAACCAATTAAATGGCTATCAGAAAATATTTCTTCAATAAGCGACAACGTGGATGCACACCGATATTAAATAGAGGTCTAAAGAAATGTACAAATTAAGATCAAGAATTACAGAATCCACTTCAGGGATCAGCAGGGATTATATCCATTTGCTGAAGCCTGCTGTCCTCAGATATCTTGGATTATCGAAAATAGGGCGAATATTCATTAATCAGCCATATCGCAGTGAGAAAATACATTATTCATTCCCCTGTTAAATTAATAAAATGAACTAAACTGAACTACACCTTGAGGCTAGTATATCATAGCAAATTATCTCAATGAAAATACTAAACTGTTTTAGTATTTTAGTATGGGAAAGGTGGGGGTAGAAGGTCGAACCAGCAATGAAACTAAGCTTTAAAAATTGAGAATTTTTCAATTCTTTCCCGCTGGTGTGGAAATCATGGCCCCACTGTTGTATATCAATTATTAAATGAAGGATAAAACAGTTCTGATGATTTATCGTTATTTCAGAATTGTGTGGTTGCAAGATGTGTGGCTGGAGAAAGGATTATATATAAGTATAAAGTAGAAGTCTGCAAATTATTGCTGGTCATTTGTGGATATCTAAAGAATCTTTTCACCAAGTTCTTTATTTCCCTCTGGTGGAATTTTGTTTGAAAGAATGATGTGAATGCAGAATGGAATTTTCTGCTCAATCCATTGGAGACAAAATTGATTGGACTGCACGGAAGGAAATATTTCAAAAAGCTTCTTGTTGTCATTTATACTGTAGACCGCAATGAAAATATCAAAATATGCCTATTATAATCATCCCTTTAATTCTGACAATGACCAATCAATTGAATTGCTTGTTAATAGCACAATTGTTTTTTTCCCCTCTCCTATAGCAAGAAATGAGGCATTCAGGGTTTAGTTCTACCATAAAACCGGCTGCCAGCAGGAAGAGAGGGAACAGTTGCTGGGACTTCATACAAAATTCTCCTTTTTTGTTCATACATGGGAAATTCCAATGTGAGATTTTTTGGCTATAGAGGAAAATCTGTGATCTCGCAAGGATTCAATCCCTGATATCTGGTCTAAGGAATTAATTTTGTTCCTCTCTTTAATCACCCTTTCTTTGACAAAAGGTCCACTGAAAAATTGGGCTGAGAATATTTCCTTCCTTCCTTCCTTCCTTCCTTCCTTCCTTCCTTCCTTCCTT
>WNWU01000002.1:60366452-60390413 GCA_012654045.1 Ptyas mucosa
TTCCTTCCTTCCTTCCTTCCTTCCTTCCTTCCTTCCTTCCTTCCTCTTCACTGCCCTCCTTGTTAAGGCAAGGAGTAGGGCAGGGGTGAAATCCAAATTTTTTCCCTACTGGTTCTATGGGTGAGGTGGGCATGGCAGGAGAAGGATATTGCAGAATCTCCATTCCCACCCCACTCCAGGGGAAGGATATTGCAAAATCTCCATTCCCACCCCACTCTGGGGCCAGCCACAGGTGGTATTTGCCGGTTCTCCACTCTACTCAAAATTTCCGCTACTGGTTCTCCAGAACCTGTTAGAACCTGCTGGATTTCACCCCTGGAATAGGGGCAGTTTTTATATCTTCCAACAATGGGAAATCGAAGGTGGTTCAATTCACCCAGGCTTCTATGAGATGATATTCTGATGTTTCAAGTGCTTCTAAGGATTTGACTTCTTTTCACTCTTATTTTTATTTCTCAAAAGTAATCTGCACTTTTTCTCCAGTTAGTTACCCAGCAGAGAAAAAACAACACAGATAATGAATAGTAGTGACTTATTTACACAGACCATCTGCGTACTGAGCTCTTTACAAAGAGCAGGTTTGACAGCTAAAGTTTTACAATCTAAAAATAGGTCCAGGGAATCTTAGGACAAAAGATAGGCACAATGAGGCTGGCAAGACACCAGGTAGAAACTCTGGATTATTTCGGTAGCACATCTGTATTGGTGGTTAACAATTGCTATATGAGAAACTTTAGAATCATAGGAACACTGAATGACAAAGTTTGCTTAAGTTAAAAGCATCCATAGGATCTTGCTTCTTTTGGCACTGTAACAAAAAACAGCGTCATAATGTTGTGTTGCAAATTTTGTCCATCTGGGACACGCATGCAATGTTGTGGCACACAGAGGGGGAAAAACGAAGCTTGCATTGTGCAACTGTGATGCTGCTGGTTTCAATCTGATGTCCATTGCTCCCTCTTGACATTGATGTTTATTGGCACATATTTTCCATATTCAAAAAAGAATATGTGAATGAAGGACTATGTCAATCATTATTTATCCTTATCTCCAGCTTTCAAGGTTGTGTTCCCATGTAGAATTCTCATCCTTTTATATGATTTATTCATTTTTTGAGACCTACCTTGGAAAGCTTTCCGAGAGTGAACAGATATTTAGTCCTGAAGAGAAGATGCCTTGTAGCCCAGACCAGACAGGCTGAAAGCATTGAATCACTAAATAACACATTCAACTTCTTCGATCAAAAACCAGAAGTCCCTAAATGTTTGCAATGTCCCCCATGCCCTGTGTGTAGACATCGCCATGGAGAAGAGAGCATGGTGTATGAAATGGAACATTGGGCTGGTTGGCCCAGTTAAGCAAGCAAGGAGATTTGAACCTGGCATGAAGCCCTTCTGGACTGCTTGGACTTCATCTCCCTCTGCTCGTGTCCTCTAAACCAGGGATCTCCAACTTTGGCAACTTTAAGACTTATGAACTTGGCTGTGGCAACTCGAGAGCAGGCCAGGGCATCTGTCGGAAACTGACAGGCTGAGGAATTCTGGGAACTGAAGTCCACAAAGCTTAACATTGCCAAGGATGGAAATCTCTGGGAATCTAAACAGTCACATCAGCAACTGCAGCTTCCACACTGTTCTTGAGCAAATCGTGGGAAGTGGCAGAAGGCAGCAAGACCCTGATCTGGCCTTGACTCGGCATGGTCCTGAATACAGCCACCTCTACAAGCATCAGGATAGAGAACCTAGAAGCAGAGGGCTGTCTTTGACCCAAGTTGCTCATCAAGATTGCCTTTGTCTTCTCCATATGCACTCATCATGCAGTGAACTGGAGTGTGTTGAGTTGTCTCCTTCTGGACTTCTCAATCCTTACAGATGTGGATACATGGTGTTGGGATGTTAAATTCAGTGGTGGGTTTCTACCAGTTCGCCCCAGTTCTGGCGAGCCGGTAGCAGTGGGGGCAGGAGGCTCCGCCCACTCGCCCAGATGTCATCATGGATGCTCTGCGAATGCACAGAAGCGCCGCTCGTGAGCGAAGCAAGCACGCGCACCAGTGGTGGGTTGCTCCCAGTTTGCACCGGTTCACAAGAACCGGTAGTAAAAATTTGTAGTAGTTCGGAGAACCGGTAATAACATTGGCTGGCCACGCCACCGAACCGGTCCCCCGGCCTGGTCACCACTCGCTTACCCTGCCCAACTTATTAGAGGCTTTTTTTTTTTAACTTTTAAAAGCATTTTTTCTACAACCTCTTCAGCCGAAAAAATGCTTTTAAAAGTAAAAAAAAAAGCCTCTGATGATTGCATGGCTCAGCTGGGATCGCCAGAGGCTTTTAAAGGCACTTTTTCTACAACCTCTTCAGCCAAAGAGGTTGTAGAGAAAAAAATGCCTTTAAAAGCCTCTGGCGATCCCAGCTGAGTTGCCTGATCATGAGAGGCTTCTAAAAACATTTTTTCCTGCAATCTCTTAAGGTTGTAGAAAAAATGCTTTTAAAAGTAAAAAAAAAAAGTTGGCCACGCCCACCCAGTCACATTACCCCCACCAAACCATGCCCACAAAATAAGCCACGCCCACAGAACCAGTAGTAAAAAAATTTAGAACCCACCCCTGGCGCGCACACACATGCTCACAGTTCCGAACCGGTAGCGAAGGTAAGCGAAACTCACTACTGGTTAAATTGTCTTAAATTGTAAGAATGTCCTTGTGTTCGATGGCTATCTATTCCTGCCTTGGGCAGTGGTTGGATTAGAAGATCCCCAAGGTCCCTTAAAGTCCTATAATTCTATGGTACTTCTCCCCTGAATACCCCACTCTGCTGAGCTTCCCAGTCTGATATTGGCACTCTATTCTGAAGTTCCAAGGAAAAGCCAGTGTGAATTGGGAATCTGCCAAGTCTATTATTCCATCCAATTATTCTCCATCACCGCATTCATGCTTGATGCTTCCTCAGCTATGGAAACGTTCTTCAAAGTTAGACTGTTTAGTTAATTAATTGTAGCATGCATGAAAAGCCCAGAGTCATAATCGACAAGAATTGATAGTGGCAAAGAAACGCATTAACATTTTCCATCTGTACACGGCTTCTCAGAAGAATTGTAACAGAAGGCTTCAACATTTCAAATCCATTGAGATATGTGGAAGTTTTTCTTTTCCAGAGGTTTGCTTGAGCAAGCATTGCAAAGCATGAATCTTATTTGCAAAACAAAAGTCCCAGGTGACATTTGTCCATATATTATTCATGATCTATTGAGTTTTTCAGCATTCAGGGCCCTCCTTGTTTGTGTGTTTTTTTTTAAATTCCCTGCCTTGTTGATCTCATTAATATATTAATAACCACTCTGGTCTTACAACATGGGAATTATCCTCCCAAAGAAAACACATATTTAATGCAATGAAAAGATATAAACCCTTAAGGTAATGAAAACAGTACCTTTACCTCAGAGGTGGGTTCTACTTACCTTTACTATCAGTTTGAATCGTGCCTGCATGCTCTTCTGCGCATGTGCAGATCACCTATGATGACATCCAGGTCAGTGGGCGGTTTTACTACCGGTTCTTGTGAACTGGTCCGAACCGGGGGCAACCCACCACTGCTTTACCTTCAAGATATACGTTTATTCAAAGGGGTCTACATAAGGAACAGAGGTGGGCTTACGTGTGTGTGCATGCTTGCTTCGTTTGTGCGCCATCCGTACATGTGTGTGGCATCACAAAACACAGCAATTCACTTGCGCGTGCTGTCCACGAGTGCCTCTTGACCTCCGATCGTTCAGCTTGGAGGCTAAAGACGCAGCATGGCCTTCTCCAATTCGAAGAGACACTTTTTCAGCAGGCTGAGGCAAAGAGGCAGTCCCGGAACCTGCGAAACCAGATACAGAATGTATCTGCCCTCAGTGCGGAAGGGATTGCCACTCTTGAATTGGCCTTTTTAGTCACACTAGATGCTGTTTTAGGACCTCTTTCCAGAACACGATACCATAGTCTCTTAAGACTGAAGGTTTGTTTGTTTGTTTGTTTGTTTGTTTGTTTGTTTATTGGATTTGTATGCTGCCCTTCTCCTGAAGGACTCAGGGCGGCTCACAACAATAAGAAACAGAGAATACAAAAGTTAAAAGACAAATTAAAACAGAATATCCAATAAATAAGGTTAAACATGGGAATACCAATTCAAATTTAAGATTTAAGAATTTAGAAAGCTACAAAATCAGTTTAGAGTCAACCCAGACTGCCCGTTGAAAGAGCCAGGTCTTCAAGGCCCGGCGGAAGGTTCGGAGGTCGGGGATTATCTGGAGCTCCAGGGGTAACGTATTGCAGAGGGTAGGGGCTCCCACAGAGAAGGCTCTCCCCTTAGGGGTCACCAATTGACATTGCCTAGCTGAAGGTACCCTGAGGAGGCCAACTCTGTGGGAGCGACCCGGGTGATGGGAGGCTACCGGTGGCAGAAGGTGGATGCCAATGATGCTGCCCACACATGTGTGCGGCCTCAAAAACACCACAATAAATGACGGGATTTTGCTCGGGAGGGTGAGAGGCGCAGGTCGCCACTATCAGTTCACCCGAACTGGTCTGAACCGGCTGAATACCACCTCTGATAAGAAAGGTATAATCTTACCTCCCCAAAGCAAGATCAAAGGACTATTTCAGAAGTTAGGAACAATACAAATTTGTAATCACAGAATTATAAAATTATGAAGTTCGAAGGAACCCTAAAGGTCACCTTGTCCAACTCTCTGCAAAGATACAGGTAGTCCTCGACTTAAAATTTTTCATTTAGTGACTGTTCAAAGTTACAACAGCGCTGAAAAAAGTGACTTATGACCATTTTTCACACTTACGACCACTGCAGCATCCCCACGGTCACGTGATCAAAATTCATTTGCTTGGCAATTGACTCAGATTTAGGACGGTTGCCGTGGATCATGCGATCTCCTTTTGTGACCTTCTGACAAAGCAAAATCAATGGGGAAGCCAGATTCATATAACAACCGTCTTACACACTTAATATCCGCAGTGATTCACTTAACAACTATGGCAAGAAAGGTTGTAAAATGGGGCAAAACTCATTTAACAACTGTCTGGTTTAGCAACAGAAATGTTGGGCTCAATTCTGATCGCACGTGAAGGACTACCTGTATAGGAAAACCAATTAAACTATCTTTGAAAGGTTTAAGCCTCTCTTTAGGTAAAGGTAAAGGTTCCCTTCGCACATATGTGCTAGTCGTTCCTGACTCTAGGGGACGGTGCTCATCTCTGTTTCAAAGCCGAAGAGCCAGCGCTGTCCAAAGACGTCTCTGTGGTCATGTGGCCAGCATGAGTAACCGCCAAAGGCGCACGGAACGCTTTTACCTTCCCACCAAAGGTGGTCCTTATTTTTCTACTTGCATTTTTTTACGTGCTTTCGAACTGCTAGGTTGGCAGAAGCTGGGACAAGTAACGGGAGCTCAACCCATTATGCGGCACTAGGGATTCAAACCGCTGAACTGCCAACCTTTCGATCGACAAGATCAGCATCTTAGCCACTGAGCCACCGCATCCCTTATAAGCCTCTCCTTACAACCCTCCAAACCGTCATAGGCTATCCCACAGTTTTGCACATCTCACCATTAAGGGGTTTCTCCTTAGTGTGTACTTAAATGCAATCTAGGAAGCTGCCCTTTATACACATTCTTTGTTGCCCTAGTTTTTGTGACAGTGTTTTGTTTTTGTAAGTCCTTGACTTACGACTGGTTGCTTAGCAGCGGTGGTGGGTTGCTCCCGCTTCGGTCCGGTTCTTGCGAACCGGTAGTAATGGCACGGGAGGCTTCGCCCACCCGCCCGGATGTCATCATGGATTATCTGCGCATGTGCAAAAGCTTCTGCGCACACGCTCCTGTTGCAAACCGGTAGTAAAGGTAAGTGGAACCCACCCCTGCTTAGCAGCCATTCAAAGTTACACTCAACTCGGAAACGGGGATTCTCCACTGACTTTGCTTGCCATAGGGTCACAAAAGGGGATTACATGACCACGGGACATGGCAACCATCATAAATATGAGTCAGTAGCCAAGAGACTCTGAGTTGAGTGTAACTTTGAATGGCTGCCAAGCAGCGGTGGGTTCCGCTTTTCTACTTCTCCCCAATCCTTCTTTCCCTCTGTGCTAATTTTCAGCCTGAAGAATAGAATAGAATAGAATAGAATAGAATAGAATAGAATAGAATAGAATAGAATAGAATAGAATAGAATAGAATAGAATAGAATTCTTTATTGGCCAAGTGTGATTAGACACACAAGGAATTTGTCTTTGGTGCATAGGCTCTCAGTGTACATAAAAAATACATTCATCATGAATGATAAGATACAACACTTAATGATAGTCATAGGATTCTAAATAAGCAATCAAATCATACTAGGAAACTAAATAAAACAATATAAATCGTAACGATCCAGGCAACAAGATTATAGCCATAAGTGGGAGGAGCTAGGTAATAGGAAGGATAAGAAGAAGAATAGTAATGCATTCTTAGTAAATAGTTTGACAGTGTTGTGGAAATTAGTTGTTTAGCAGAGTGATGCCATGTGGGAAAACTGTCCTTGTGTCTAGTTGTTCCGGAGTGCAATGCCCTATAACGTCGTTTTGAGGGTAGAAGTTGAAACAATTTAAGTCCAGGATGTGAGGGGTCTGAAGAAGAGTTATACAAATATTTGGTTGATCCTAATTTGGTTCGTCTTTTGATATTTTCATTCCAACAGATCAATGAAGCAGCAAAACTTTCAGAAATAAATCAAATTAGTTCAAAACTATTTCGTGTTAAAAGTGTGGTTTCAATCTAATGTGTAATTTTATACTTAATAAACGAACATGCAAAGATTGCTTAATTTTTCTTCCCCAACTCTTTTTTTTTCTCATGTCCATGTCAATCAGCAATATATTTAAGAATCTCGAGAACTGAATACTTTTTCCAGTGAAACTTGGTTTTTATTTATTTGGCCAATCCCTTTAAGCATGTTAAATTGTGCTAAATGCCAATTCCAGGTACAAAGTTTCCATAATTTTTTTTAAAAAATGGATACGTGTCAGTGTGGTCTTGGGTGTGTCATGTGTTAACCAATGAGTGATAAAATGAGAGGGGTATATCCATTTAACTTTGAGCCTGTAAATCACTACCATTGGCTCCTAGTATGTCTGAGATCAATGTTTCTGATTATCACATCAGCTCTTTCATCTGCTGTTCCTCCCTCTGATCTATGCACTTTTGGAACAAGTAGATTTTGTTGCGAGCAGGTCACCCACAGAAGTACAAACATTTCAACCTTTGGATCACTTCAGATTCAATGCCAAAAAGATGCGTTAGAGAATGCAGAAAGTACAATTGCATAGCTACCTCATGACTCCAAGAAAGAGCTGTGGTTCAGGGGTGGGCTCTACTTACCTTTACTAATGGTTCGCATAGGTCAGTGACGGCTAACCTTTTTGCCGTCGCATGCCAAAAGTGGGGGGAGCACGGGGGGGGGTCACACGTGTGAGTACCCACACCCATAACTCAATGCACCACACACCCCTGCACATGTGCCTGCAACCCCCCACGTTCCCCCCACTTTTGGCACGTGATGGTCTGGTGGGCCTGGTAGGCCTGTTTTTTGCCCTCCCCAGGCTCCAGAGGCTTTCTAGGAGCCTGGGGAGGGTGAAAACGGCCATCCTCACCCTGCCAGAGGCCCTCCAGAGGCCAGAAACAGCCCATTTCCTGATTTCCGGTGGGCCCGGAAAGCCGGAAAATCAGGTGGCCAGCACACGTATGCGCTTTGCAGCTGAGCTAGGGCAATACTTGTGTGCCCACAGATATGGCTCCATGTGCCACATGTGGCACGCGTGCCATAAGTTCGCCATCACAGGCATAGGTGATGCGCAGATCACCTATGATGATGTCCAAGTCAGTGGGCGGAGCCTCCCGCCAGTTTTACTACCGGTTCGTGCAAACCTGTCCGAACCGGGGGCAACCCACCATTGCTGTAGTTCCTTTTAAAGAGTTTTATCTATGGAGATTCTTAATCATCCAGGTCATGGTTGTCCCGAGGTGCTTTTTTTCAAAAGGCAAGTGGGCTTTCTTTGAAGACGTTTCACTTCTCATCCAAGAAGCTTCTTCAGTTCTGGGAGTTTCAAGAGTTTTCTACTGTACTTCTGTATCATGAGGCGGCAGCCTATAGCTGCCGTGCAATTCAAGGAAAAGATATGGCTGCTTTAAAGAGTGACAGAAAGGTGCTATGTTTGATTTCCAATTGTTTCATAAATTGAGGATGACCTGCACTGCATATTGACTATTTTGATAAAATTCTCAAGCTAGTTTTGTTGGAAAACAAAACGTATTAAAAAAATGGTTCAAATTGTTGGAAGAAATGTCCATCTGGGTTCAGTTCCAAGAGGGAAGAAAGACACTGGAAACATGGAGATTACTTGGAAGGATGGTTTTAACGAATAGAATAGAATAGAATAGAATAGAATAGAATAGAGTAGAGTAGAGTAGAGTAGAGTAGAGTAGAGTAGCGTAGCGTAGCGTAGCGTAGCGTAGCGTAGCGTAGCGTAGCGTAGCGTAGCATAGCATAGCATAGCATAGAATAGAATAGAATAGAATAGAATAGAATAGAATAGAATAGAATAGAATAGAATAGAATTCGTTATTGACCAAGTGATTGGACACACAAGGAATTTGTCTTTGGTGCATATGCTCTCAGTGTACATAAGGAGAACAAAATACATTAGTCAATAATCATAAGGTACTACACTTAATGATAGTCATAGGGTACAATAGGGTAATGGTGGACAGAACCACATTGAAGCCCTGGGCAAAAAAAGCACATGGTTGAGGGAGAGAGATCTATAACCTCTGTTGGGCTTTGAACTTGCTTCCTGTTCCTGTGACAAGAAATGTATCCTGATTGGTTGTCAGACTCCCATGGGGCCATGCAGGGGTAACTTTGTAGGTCGTCTTCTTGAGTCCCTGGCTTGGTTGAGTCTTGCTGGGTGATGCAATCTCCCCAGGTGCCATGTGGTGAGATGGGTAGAGGGCCAATCCTATCATGCCCTGAGGGCCATGTCTTAATCCCATCACCCTGGAGCTGAAGTTGGGGGATGGGGGAGCTGCAGGAAGCTGCTTTGTCTTTAAAAACATGTTTCTCCTTTTCTCATCCAGGGAAATATAATATTCTGCCTTTTTAATATTTCCTAGAATATTTCATTTTTCTAGGAGAGGGGTGGGTGCTAACTTCCTACAAGAGGAATGACTTGATAAATATGCCTGAAGAGAGAATCAGTTTTGGATGAAGGAAAACTAACATGACAACACATCAACGGATTCTTCTTTCAGGCATATCTCTATCAAGTCACTCCTCCTGAACCATTCCCCCTTATATACAGTATTTTCTAACAAAACTAGCTTAAATATTTAAAGAAATAGGCAATATGCAGTATTGATAATCCTCCATTTACAACCACAATTGTCAAAGAATTTCCATTATTAAGCAAGGCAGTTGCTCAGTGAGGCGTCCCTGATTTTATGACCATTTTTTTGCCATGGTTGTTCAGCAAATCCCTGGCGTTGTTAAATGAATCATGTGGTCATTCAATGAATCCGGCTTCCTACATCGGCTTTGCTTGTCAGAAGCCGGCTGGGAAGGAACAGTCTGGGATGCTGCAACTTTTGAAATACATGCTGGTTGCCAAGAACCAGTGGTGGGATTCAGCCAGTTCGCACCACTTTGGGAGAACTGGTTGTTAACTTTCTGAGCAGTTTGGCAAACTGGTTATTGGAAGAAATCATTAGGGCAGAGAACCGGTTGTTAAATTACTTGAATCCCACCACTGCCAAGAACTGGTTGTAAATCACTTTGTTCAGTGCCATTGTAACTTTGGTTGCTCAACGAATGTAAGTTGAGGAAAGATTAGTAAGGAAAATACTTATTTGATTATACATGTAATAACAGCTGCAAGAATTGTTTATGCTCAAAATTGGAAAGCAGAGAAAATACCTTTGGAAGAGGAAGTGATAAAAAAAATTATGGACTGTGCAGAAATGAATAAGGATTAAAGATAGGGAAGAGATAGAGTATTATAGAATATGAAAATATTTTTACTATTGGTTGGAAAAGAGACATAAAAGATAAAAGCTTTATGATTATATTTAAAAACTTGATAGGCAGAACTTTGTTTTAGTAAGGAGATATTAAAATGGTTTGCATAAAGATCAAGATAGAAGAAATTTCCTTTTTTGGAAGAAGAAGAAGAACGACTGAAGATAACACCGAGATATCACAGGGAGGGGGCGACAGATGTACTAAATGTTTGTTTGTATAAAAAACAATAAAAAGTTATATGCAAAAAAAAAAAGAATGTAAATTGAGGGCTACCATAATCATAAAGTTTATGCAGAATCTCATGAGGATTTTTGCTACTTTAAAGCTATAGTTTTTCATAAGGGTGTGTGTGTGTGTGCGGAGGGGGGAGTTAGAGGGAATGGTTTGCAGAGGGAAAATGACATTTTTCAAATTGGAATGTCCACAGGTCACACACACAACCAATATTTGCCAGCCATCAACCCCGCTTCATTTGTTGTTACTCTTTAACTTGGAGCTAAGGTTCAAAGTTCTGTCTTTTTGTTTAAAAAACTGATTTCATGGCTGGGGCATGTCCTCCACCTAATCTAAAAGATGACAGAGTGCCAAAAGGAGGCGGCGGAGGGAAGAGAAATAAGGCAAAACCAACCAAGTGGAACTGCCTCTCATACCCGCGCAGAAACGGACATATGTTACAATTAGGCCCCTAGACACGAAATCGCTTGGTTAAAATGAGCACATTATACAGTATAGGAATTAAATGGGATCCATCACACAAGCTCAATTTTCCTCTGGGTCAGCTTTCACGATACAGCGGCCTTTAGGCGTGTTGGTGGAAGATGCCCGTTGCAAAGACACGTTTCCAGTGTTCACAGCAGTCATGCTTCAATGTGCATTGCCTGTTGTCTGTGCAAATGTACATCAAGGCCAGAAGCAGTGGTGGGTTTCTACCGGTTCGGCCCGGTTCGGACGAGCCCAGAGCCGCGATGGTGAGCTGAGAGTGAACTGATTCTCTCTGATGGTTAGCTTGGCCCTCCTGCCCACCCCTGCGTTATATATACCTTATATTCGATCGTTTTTATCCCAGCTGAAACGCGCGGCAGAGTGGATTGCTGCCTCTCAACTGTTCCGTAATACACTGCGCTTGCGTGGAGTGCAAGATTGGCATACATGAAGCGAACCGGTGGTAACACCAGAACATACACACAAAGCACGTGCATGAAGCAGACCGGTAGGGAAACATAATAGGGGAACAAGAACAGGTGCAAATGGTTCAGGGGTGGGTTCTAAATTTTTTTACTACTGGTTCTGTGGGTGTGGCTTATTTTGTGGGCGTGGCTTGATGGTCATGTGACAAGTCTTTAGGATTTAGCAGAGGTACTGGTCTACCAGGCTTTTAACTGCTTACAGAGCTGTACCGGTCTACTCATTTGTTTTTGGAGGCACTGCCCGGAAGGTATGACTTTTAGTCATGTCAATAGAGTTTCAATACAGAAGAAAGTTCTTCAGCAAAAATCTTCTAGATTTTAGGCCAGCTTTATTCTGGCTTAATTTTTTTTTAAAATGATAATCCTACTGACTTTATTTTTATTATGGATATATCACTCTAATCCACGGGTGTCAAACTCGCCGCGTCACGTTGCCGTCATGTGACGTTTCATGACATTTTTCCCCATTCATGGAGCTGGGATGGGCATGGCCTGCATGAGACGGATCCAGCCTATGGGCTGCCAATTTGACACCCCTGCGAATCCATACTGTCTCTGCTTAGTCATTGTCTCTAAGTAAAATAATTTTTAAATTTTTAAATTTTTATTAATCATATTTCTATGCCACCCACTCTCCAAGAGGATTGCCGCCCTCAGCTGAGCAGATTCGCAACGCACTTGCGCAAAGCACAAGTTTGGTGCGCAGGCAAGCAAAGTGAGCATGCACACAGCGATCGTGCGCAAAGTGTGTGCACAAAGAGAACCGGTAGTAAAGCCGGTTAGAACCCACCCCTGTTCTAGTCCCATCTTAGACATGAATGCCAGCTGGGTGACTTTGTCATAGGTTCACCATCACTGTCCTATTCCCTGATACCTACCTACCAAACAATAGCCTCCAGCAATTAATTTAATAATTTAGCTCATTTGAGAAGATGTTCATGGCGCAAGGACAGACTAGAACAGGGATCTCCAAACTTGGCAACTTTAAGACTTGTGGATTTTAGGAAGTAATTATAATAATTGAAGCAGTAATATAAATTACAAATTGCAAGGGGTCTTTTTTTCTTCTTCTTTTTGATACTTTTTTTTTTCCTGTCCTTTTGGAAGGGAAAGAAGAAGGGGGGCAAGATGGCTGGTCTTTTTGAAAGCAAAGAAAGTAAAAAAGGGTTAATTAACCCTCACATATGGTCTGATTTTGAGGAAGCTCTGAGCTCAATTACCTCTGCTTTATTGGGAAAAATTGATACTTTATTTCAAGCTTTTCAAGTTGGAAACAATGAAATACATGGAAATACTGAGTTGCAATCTAGCAGTGGGGGATTGACTGAAGAGCTGGGAGAAGGAAAAAAACAACAACAACAGCCTACAGTATTTTTGGAGAGCAAAATGGATGCTTTGCAGAATAAGGAGCAAGAAATTTTGGGAGCTGATGAGACTTTGGCTATACAAATTCTTTGTTACAAAGTCCAACCTGCAGTTAAAGAGCTGCTTTCAGAAGAAGTTATACTTTTGCAAAAATTTTATAATATGCAATCCCAAAAAATGCAAGATTATATTGGAGTTAAAAAAGGCAGAGGAATTAGAGTGAAGAAAAGAGTTTGTAAAAAGGAGAAGAAGAAAGACTGGAGACAAGGAAAATAACCCTGCTTGATGAGATGATGGTCCTTAAAAAGTATTGTTTAAGTGCTTAAAGATTTTGAACTTTTGGAAGAAAACAACCAACAGCTTAATGCCAGTTAACTAAGCGATGAGCGATGATGAGGAGGTAACCTACAGTTGTATTGGAATATTTTGAGAAGAATAAACAGATCACTGCAATGCTGGTGTGTTGGGTTGTGAAATAAGCCTTGACCTGAGTGATTTGGAATATTTTATTAAGGACTGTAATAAATTTGGACTTAATTGTAATTGCAGAAGTTTTAATGAATATAGTAAATTGGTATTTTCTGCTTGAAGGTAATAAATATAAGGCAAAAGGACTACGGGCCTAGGGCAATTGCAGCTGATCTGGTGGTTTCCCTAATATGTCTGATGAACTTATTAATCTAATTTTTGGCTGGATTTGATGGATATTATTTGATATACAATTACAAAGTCACTCGGGGGGGGGGTTATATAAAGAAGTATTTTTTATTTAGGTGGGTAGACGCAAATGAAGACATTCTAAATGCTGTTGGAAGACGTGAACATAAGAAGATTAACAACTGGTTTAATCTAGTATGAAGAATTTAAATGTTTGATATAGCTACTAAATGATGTTTTTAGTTGATTTGTTAATATGTACTGATAAACTAATAAGAGGTTTGATTACTGCTTTTTAGCTAGAAAATGTTTTTTTTAAGTGTTTTAACTATAATTGGACCTTAATGGTTTAAAAGTGGAGGATGGAAGAGTTTATATAATATTTTATTTTAAATTTGGGGTTTTTGAATGAGGTTTCTTTTTTTGTTTTCAATGAAAGAAGTTATAAAATATCTTGTTAAACTGTATAGATTTAATAATCTGCTAAGTATGTATTAGTTAAATTGAGTAACTATAGGTTTGATTAGGTAATATTTAACTGTTTTATTAACTGCTGCAATTATAAATGGATACTAATTTTGTTAAATTAGATGGAATAAGAAGAAAGAAGACTTGCTTTCCTTATATTTACTTGTTTAATGATTATGATAAGTGAGAGATGGAGTTGAATTTAGGGGATTCAAGCTGTATTTTATATTTTGTATTTGCTCTGGGAAGTCGGGGGGGCGGTTGGGGTGGGGAAATGTATGTAAAACTTTTAAAACTTTTTCAATAAAAAAAAAAGAGTTGTGGATTTCAACTCCCAGATTTCCCCAGCCAGCATGGCTGGCTGAGTAATTCTTAGCAGTGAATTCATTGGTAAATCAGGAACTATTGATAAGTATATACAATAGATTTTTCCCTTCTTATGTTGTGGCCCGTCAGCAGTCTATGCAGATTGTGGCTGATTCCGACAACGAGGACACTGGTGTGGTGCTGCGTCAGCAGCCTGTACAGCTGGCGCTTGAGTCAGACAGTGACGAGGCTGGAGAAGATGTGGTGCCAGAGGCAGGGATTCAGCCAGGGCCTTCAGAACCTCCAGAAGCTCCTTTAAGTGAAGAGGATGAAGAGGAGGAGCCTCTTCTCGATGCACAGGTGCGCAGAGCTGCCAAAAGGCAGGAGTGGCTCCTCAGGAGGAGGTCTCCTTGAGAGTAAGGCTTGGGGCTAATTGGCCACTCCCTTAGCCTATTTAAGAAGGAACGCCCGCTTGCAACAAGCTGTAGAGAACAACTTTAGTTCACTCTCCATCGTGTCGGCAAAATTGCTTCTGGGCTTTCTGCCAACTCTACTAAGACTGTGATTACCTTATCTTAGAATTCTGGTAGGCTGTTAAGACAGTTCATTAACAGCCTTTGAATGACAAAGACCAAGTTATTTGAGTAAAATAAGCTTTGAATAGAGTTTGTGTGTGCTGCGTTCTTTGGAATCCGTAGCTGGGGCAGAACATCTTAGTTTGGATCTTTAGTTTGTATTTTTTTTAACTTTCTTTTTTGTATTATTAAAGTGTGTATTGTTGGGGAGAAAAAAAAAAGAAAGAGGCCACATCATGTAAAGTACAAAATGTGTCAAATTCTATAACTCTTTATTAAACTTTTTAACAGGTTGGATCATTGTGGTACAACACTTCGTTTTGTCATATCGATCTTTTGCCATGAAAAAAAAAATCAAAAGACAACCGTTTCTCTTAAGAAAATACAGTGGGGGAAAAAAAGGACGCTCTTCAATGAAAGAACATTTTTTTTTTTGGTACCAATATAGCCATATATTTAAGCAGATTCCATTGATGCAAATGGACTTGTCTACAAGATTACATTCAACACTGTGTGTGTGAACTTCAGCTTATGCAGCTGACCTTCTTTTGCTCTCCTCCCTCATCTGCTACTTGCCTGGTTCCCATGATCTGAAGAGTTTCCTCAAGATTTGAAAAGAGAAAAGATTTGATTGGAGTGGAAGTGGAAATGCTAGAAGGGAAGTACTCTCCCACTATAGGCAGTCCTTGACTTACAACCATAGCCGAGTCCACAATTTCGGTTGCTAAGTAAGACAGTTGTTAAATGGGTTTTGCCCCATTTTATGACCTTTCTTGCCCTGCGGTTGTTAAGTTAGTAACATGGTTGTTAAGTGAGTCTGGCTTCCCCATTGATTTTGCTTGTCAGAAGGTCTCAGAAGGGGATCACATGACCTTGGGACACTGCAACCCGTCATAAATGTGAGTCAGTTCCCAAGCATCTGAATTATGTCCAGGTAATCGTTGTAAATGTTAAAAAAAAAGTCATGTGTTCCTTTTTCCAGTGCCATTGTAACTTCAAACAGTTACTAAACGAATGGTTGCAAATCAAGGACTACCTATAGCCAGCAATACAGCCAGAAACTAAAATCTGTCAATCCGTTAATTTATTTACAGGTATTTACAGATCACTTTTATATCTACAAAGAACTCAGGGTACATGTATTGCCCTCTGACTTTTGGAACTACATACAACTTGCAAAATTATTGTTTCAGGTTGCTTCTCCTTTCAGAAGCCGTTCTACAATCCAAAAAGTTAGGCCACGTGGCGGAATTTTATCTGGAACGACGGTAACCATTTGCTATGACCCTTGTGTCAGACTGAGAGATTGTTTCAAAATTTTAAATGCAGCAAGGTGACCTTCTGAAGGTTTCACGCGGATTCTGCAGCAAAAACAGATATTGCTTATGTTCTGGGAGACAGGAGGCTAAAACATATGAAGAAGAACAGTTGCAGGAACTGGGTATGTCTAGCTTAATGAAAAGAAGGACTAGGGGAGACATGATAGCAGCGTTCCAATATCTCGGGGGCTGCCACAAAGAAGAGGGAGTCAAGCTATTCTCCAAAGCACCTGAGGGCAGGACAAGAAGCAATGGATGGAAACTAATCAAGGACAGAAGCAACCTAGAACTAAGGAGAAATTTCCTGACAGTTAGAACAATGAATCAGTGGAACAACTTGCCTCCAGAAGTTGTGAATGCTCCAACACTGGAAGATTGTAAGAAGAGGTTGGATAACCATTTGTCTGAAGTGGTGTAGGGTTTCCTCCCTAAGCAGGGGGGTGGACTAGAAGACCTCCAAGGTCCCTTCCAACTCTGTTATTCTGTTATTCTTTCTTGGCATCTGTGACAAAAAATTGCAGCGAAAAATGCAAAAAAATGAAATTCTTAGGCCGACACATACAGATAGTCCTCGACTTAACAACAGTGCATTTAGTGACTGTTCAAAGTTACAACAGCCCCGGAAAAAAAGTGACTTATGACTGTTTTTCACACTTATGACCGTTTTGCAGCATGGTCACGTGATCAAAATTGAGTCTCTTGGCTACTGACTCATATTTATGACGGTTGCCATGTCCCGTGGTCATGTAATCCCCTTTTGTGACCCTCTGGCAAGCAAAGTCAGTGGAGAATCCCCGTTTCTGAGTTGACTGTAACTTTGAATGGCTGCTAAGCAGGGGTGGGTTCCACTTACCTTTACTACCGGTTTGCAACAGGAGCGCGTGCGCAGAAGCTTTTGCACATGCGCAGATAGTCCATGATGACATCTGGGCGGGTGGGCGGAGCCTCCCGTGCCATTACTACCGGTTCGCAAGAACCGGACCGAAGCGGGAGCAACCCACCACCGCTGCTAAGCAACCGGTCGTAAGTCAAGAACTTACAAAAACAAAACACTGTCACAAAAACTAGGGCAACAAAGAATGTGTATAAAGGGCAGCTTCCTAGATTGCATTTAAGTACACACTAAGGAGAAACCCCTTAATGGTGAGATGTGCAAAACTGTGGGATAGCCTATGACGGTTTGGAGGGTTGTAAGGAGAGGCTTATAAGGGATGCGGTGGCTCAGGGGCTAAGATGCTGATCTTGTCGATCGAAAGGTTGGCAGTTCAGCGGTTTGAATCCCTAGTGCCGCATAATGGGTTGAGCTCCCGTTACTTGTCCCAGCTTCTGCCAACCTAGCAGTTCGAAAGCACGTAAAAAAATGCAAGTAGAAAAATAAGGACCACCTTTGGTGGGAAGGTAAAAGCGTTCCGTGCGCCTTTGGCGGTTAGTCATGCTGGCCACATGACCACAGAGACGTCTTCGGACAGCGCTGGCTCTTCGGCTTTGAAACAGAGATGAGCACCGGCCCCTAGAGTCAGGAACGACTAGCACATATGTGCGAAGGGAACCTTTACCTTTACCTAAGGAGAGGCTTAAACCTTTCAAAGATAGTTTAATTGGTTTTCCTATACAGGTAGTCCTTCACGTGCGATCAGAATTGAGCCCAACATTTCTGTTGCTAAACCAGACAGTTGTTAAATGAGTTTTGCCCCATTTTACAACCTTTCTTGCCACAGTTGTTAAGTGAATCACTGCGGATATTAAGTGTGTAAGACGGTTGTTATATGAATCTGGCTTCCCCATTGATTTTGCTTTGTCAGAAGGTCACAAAAGGGGATTGCATGATCCACGGCAACCGTCCTAAATCTGAGTCAATTGCCAAGCAAATGAATTTTGATCACGTGACCGTGGGGATGCTGCAGTGGTCGTAAGTGTGAAAAATGGTCATAAGTCACTTTTTTCAGCGCTGTTGTAACTTTGAACAGTCACTAAATGAAAAATTTTAAGTCGAGGACTACCTGTATCTTTGCAGAGAGTTGGACAAGGTGACCTTTAGGTTTCCTTCGAACTTCATAATTTTATAATTCTGTGATTACAAATTTGTATTGTTCCTAACTTCTGAAATAGTCCTTTGATCTTGCTTTGGGGAGGTAAGATTATACCTTTCTTATCAGAGGTGGTATTCAGCCGGTTCAGACCAGATCAGGTGAACTGATAGTGGCGACCTGCGCCTCTCACCCTCCCGAGCACAATCCCATCATTTATTGTGGTGTTTTTGACGCCGTACACATATGTGGGCAGCATCATTGGCATCTACCTTCTGCCACCGGTAGCCTCCCATCACCCGGGTCGCTCCCACAGAGTTGGCCTCCTCAGGGTACCTTCAGCTAGGCAATGTCAATTGGTGACCCCTAGGGGGAGAGTCTTCTCTGTGGGAGCCCCTACCCTCTGCAATACGTTACCCCTGAAGCTCCAGATAATCCCCGACCTCCGAACCTTCTGCCGGGCCTTGAAGACCTGGCTCTTTCAACGGGCAGGTCTGGGTTGACTCTAAACTGATTTTGTAGCTTTCTAAATTCTAATATTTATATTTATATTAATATCTAAAGATCCATATCCTAGATACTCATGCATACACATTTGTCAGACAATTAAATATGTTGCTTTGAAAAGATAGCCTGTAATTATAAATAAAACCCAGCAGGTAGGGTTGGTAAAATTCTTCCCTAAAATCCTAGAGTCAAATTCAAATTAATGTTTACAAGAGTGCATTTAATGGAGCAGTGAGCTGGCGTGCTATGGGCTATGACTTTTGAATTTCAGAAGGCTCTCTACCAAGAGAAAAGAGACAAATCTTTCTCAGGCTTTTTGATCAAGACCAAATCTTGATCAAAATTGGGAATTTGTCATTTAAAACAAAAAGTGTTTCAAAAACACTTCTAAAAAGTGACTAAAAATTCAGCCGAATGGATAAATAAGATCACCAGAGGTTTTCAAAAATAGACTGGACAGTCCTTTGATTGGGATAGGATAAGGCTCCTGCCTTGAATAGGGGATTGGACTAGAAGACCTCCAAGCTCCCTTCCAGCCCTATGTTCAGGGGTGGGCTGCTAGGGGTTCGGGAGAACCTCTAGCTAAGATTCTGTGCAGTTTGGAGAACCCCCAAATCCCACTCCTGGTTGGCCTTGCCCTGCCCTGCCCCGCCCACCCCTCCCCACCCCTCCCAGGAATCCACACTCAGCCAGTTTTGGATGCAGGTAAGTGCAGGGCATGCACGGAGGCTCGGAGAGGGCAAAAAACAGGCCCATTTCTGGCCTCCAGAGGGCCTCTGGAACATGGGGAGGCCGTTTTTGCCCTCCTGGAGGCTCAAAGAAAGCTTCCGGAGCCCAGGGTGGGCAAAAACACCCCCCCCCGTGGTGCAGGAGGCCAACTAGGCCACGCCCACCATGGCCACCCCCACCCAGGACCAGGCTGAGAACCCCTTGCTAAAATTTTTGAAGCCCACCCCTGCCTATGTTTCTATGATCACTTCTCCACATCGTATCCCGCTCTGCTGTGCTTCCCAATTCGATGTTGGCACTCTGTTCTGAAGATAGTGGAAGCTAGGAGTACTTGTGATTTCACGGCCTTGCATGACACATAAATAAGTCATGACATTGTATTAGTATCATTTCAATTTTGGGAGTTAGATATTGCAGGGTTATACATCTCTTTTAAGTGGAAAAACAGGTAGAAAAACCAATAGATGTCAGGAGTGTAACAATTTACCTTCAAAATGTTAGCAAAAGTTCTACTAACACCATTCTGTAAAGAAATAAATGCAGTGTTTTGAATTGAATAGGACGGACACAACTAATTTAAAAATAAAAAGCTCACAGTCCAACTCATACTTTTAAGAGTATCACTGAACGCAACAGGACTCAATTGCTTAGACTACTTAGAATGGTGCCTGTAAGGATAATACTGCAATTTCATGCTTTTCCTACACTGTCCCAGTCAATAATGCTATTAAATTGGGGCAGGAATCCAGGACAGTAGATTGGTGTAATCTTTGCACAAAGTGAAAGAACTGTCTATATAACTGTATACTCTCATTTTGCCGCACAAATTCTACTAGGAAGAAATCACAAAGAAACCAGTCTCCCATAATATTCAGCCCAGGTGGATCTAGTGGTAATGGTTTCTAAAGTTTTGTTTTTTTTAAAGTCATAAAAGTGTGGAAACCAAGGTTGTTTCAAATAACAAAAAAATGTTGTTCAGTTGATGACATCAGGATTATGGAAGGGGGAAGACTTGTGAACAATTATGATGACAGCTCCAGATGTTTAAACTGGATATTGAAAATATTCTTGATATCCCCAATAGATAGTCCCATTGAAGAGATCAATTATTTGTTTGCCAGTCCAGAGGGAGAGCTAGTTCATATGAACTCATATGAAATGAGAATTCCTTGATAGTAAAATGTAGCTCAACAATGGGAGAAATTACTGCTAGGGTTAGAAGAACCTATTTCCCTTGAGATCTTCAAGCATACACTTGAAGATTAGCCCTCTATATCCTGAACTATTTCTATTTCCATTTCTAATATGGTACCCTTTAGATGCCATCTTCAGGCCAGATCTTGAAGATGAAACTGAGATACTGTGGCCACTTAATGAGAAGGAAGGACTCACTGGAGAAGAGCCTAATGCTGGGAACAATTGAGGACAAAAGAAGAATGGGATGACAGAGAATGAGGTGGCTGGATGGAGTCACTGAAGCAGTCGGTGTGAACTTAAATGGTCTCCGGCGGATGTTAGAGGACAGGAAGGCCTAGAGGAAAGTTGTCCATGGGGTCGCGATGGGTCAGACACGACTTCACAACTAACAACAACAACAACAATCCTTTAGATATGTTGGGCTACAACTTCCAGGAGCAACAATCTAAGAAACTGACAACACACTTGAGCTGGTTAGCTGAAATTCAAACAATGGACTTCAGCTGGTTACTAAATCGTGCCATATTTTAGATCAATATCTTGAACCCTAAACTAACCAATGAGACTGTGTGTGTGTGTGTGTGTGCACTACTTGACCTGCTTAAGTATATTGTCTACCTTTGAGTTGTAATATACTTAATTTGATGTGGTAGTTTGGAAGATTTCCTGATTATACAGAAGCTGCAATTCCAAGGCTATTAATTGCTGTATTGGAAAATTATCTGCATGCATACCAACCTCAACCATGCTATATAGAAAATACTGGAAAACTGAATTTTTCCACAATCTCTCCCTGCATTTCCCCCCCCTTTAATTTTTAAATATAGTTTTCTTTCTAAAATTTCAGAATAGCAAAGATCTTGGGGGTGGGGGTGGGGCAATATTTGAGCATTTTAATCTCAGCAACTGCCCCGATCCTGTTAAAAGTTTGCTGGTCTAGCTTGTTTTCATGTCAATTGTAGGAGACTAAAACAGCAGAGCCGAGGACTAGGTTGCTTATATTTCCATCAAAGCATACGGATGAAGAAATCCAATCTTCTTTCACAGGTTTAAAGTTCCCCTTGCAGATAAAATGCCAACAAAAAAGCAGGTTTGGAGATGGACAGCCTTGGCACCTCACAGGAGTGGAAAGGGCAAACACACAACCAGTTATCAGATCAGTTGCATACTGGGTGCAGAGCAAAGGGCACAGGGTGAGGAGAGACACGGATATTTTGAACAGTAACATCCTCTACTGGTAGATCAGTCAATGGTCTAAGGTACGTGTCTCCAACCTTGGCAACTTTAAGCCTGGAGGACTTCAACTCCTAGAATTCTAGGAGTTGGAGTCTTCCAGGCTTAAAGTTGCCAAGGTTGGAGACCCCTGGTCTAAGGCAACAAAAAAGAAGGGGGAAAAAAAGCCAAGATGAAGGAAGCAAGAAGAGTCTTCAAGACAATTCCCTTGAAAGAATATTTCCTGGTTTTTCTGGGGTTTACTCCTAGTTGTTTCCAGATTCCTAACTTTAGCTTCTATTTTCAATGTCCACCGTGCACCTGATGGAAAGTGGCAGTGGTGGGATCAGTGATTGCGCGCTGTGCGCGTGTGCGCAGTTTTACGAAAACCTACCTTTTGCGTTACTGCTGGGCAGTAACACAGCTGAAGCACGGCAATCTGCTCTGCCACACGAATCAGCTGAGAAGATATAGGTCAGTAAAGTGCAGGGGTGGGCGGGCCCACCTGATCGTCGGAGCGAATCGGTTCGCTTCCAGCTGATCGTCGGAGCTACCGGTTCGCATGAACTGGTCTGAACCGGTAGAATCCCACCTGTGGAAACTGGGATCTGGACTGCTGACTGTTCTAAGGTGACTTGTATCAGTGCTGACAGAGAAGATTACTGGCACCCATTGACTGCGACAACAGCACCCTGGGACTTAACCTGTTATACCAAACCTGGAGATTGTTTTGCTTCCCTTAACTATTAAACTGAAAGCCTATTTCCCGTATGAGTTGTCTTTCTAACATTATCTTTTGGTAGTTCACAGCCACTGCAGGCTGTTAGCCAACCACCAACAGAGTTCTCATCATTTGTGAAGATGGCGCCTTTTCATACAGTAGCAGTTGACTTTATGGGAAGGGAAAAATAATATTTTAACTTCTTTTCTGGGTCTGGTGAAGCCTGTGGTTCCACCAGACTGAATATGGAGGGGAGAGAACTGAAGACACTGAAACTCACTGCTATAACCCCATCATTAACTGAGGTCTGTTAAACATTTATTTCCAAAAAAGTGCAAATAAATGATACCATTCGGGAAGGAGGATATGAACTGCCCACCTGCTCTAAAGGTACATCTGGCAATTATGACTCAATGTCAGAAGAGATGGTAAAATAAACATTTTGAATTGGCTCGAAGGCAACTCAGTTCAATGTTTGTAATTCCCTGCCCACCAAAATTCTGGGCTGCCTTTGTATTTATCAGTGAACTTGACTGGACCAAAATTCAGAATTTGTTTATAGCAACATCTGTATTGAACATCTGGAAGTTCCAGAATTTGTTCATATAAACTGTACGTCTGTAATTTCCAGGCAAATGACTGAGAATAGACCAGGAAGAGAATAACACAGCATTTCTCTAAAATGTAATATTTTATTTCCTTAGAGATGTTGTCAAATTTTCTTGAAGTAATTACCTGTGAACTAGGAATGGGGTTGTCTCATTCACTTTGAAGATTCAAGGAAGATGCTTAAAACAAAAGGAGAAGCTAGAAGTGCAAAGAACTGCACACCAGCTCACCATCTTAAGGGCAGTCAGCTTTGAAGAGTGATTCTCGGAGGGTTTATTTGCTGGGTGAAATCAACTCTTTTTGAATTCCTTCCCTGCCCAATTATTATGGTAGCTTCACCAAGTTCCCGTGTCTTTCATCTTATCCCAGAGTGGCTACACTGTGCCTTTTATTTTTGATATTAAATTTATTTGCCTTCATACCATCTCCACCCTATATTTAGGTTGGGTTGCTTTTTGCAGTTCCTGTGGAAAGAGGACGAGGAATTAAAAACAGAGACTGCTTGGTCTCGTATATACATATGTGATCATGGGAGCCTTTATTTTATTGAAAACTAAATTTGATCAGCAATTATAAATTATTATTAATCTATTTCTATTATAATCTCTTATTAATCTATTCACTAAGTCTGCATTACTATTAATCTTCTCATCGTTCCTAATACCCATCTCCTCCCACTTATGACTGTATGACTGTAACTTTGTTGCTTGTATCCTTACAATTTATATTGTTTCCTAGTATGATTTGATTGCTTATTTGTACCCTATGACTATCATTAAGTGTTGTACCTTATGATTTTTGATGAATGTATTTTATTCTCCTTATGTACACTGAGAGCATATATACCTAAGACAAATTCTTTGTGTGTCCAATCACACTTGGCCAATAAAGAATTCTATTCTATTCTATTCTATTCTATCCTATCCTATCCTATCCTATCCTATCCTATCCTATCCTATCCTATCCTATCCTATCCTATCCTA